>VZTE01002393.1:957158-979068 GCA_013397775.1 Eulacestoma nigropectus
GACGCTCCGTGTCCGGCCGGGTGGAGGCGGGCGCACCGGGGCCGGCCGGTGGCGGGCCTGGCTGCGCGCGGTGGGGGTGAGGGGACGGGCGGCGCATCCCTGTCCTCCCGGGGGCTCCTCGGCTCGGGAGAATCGTATTCACAGGGTGATTAGAGCCCGCACAGGGTGTAGGAGTGCGTGCAGGTGAGGGAGCGGTGCGGAGGTGAGGAAGGTAGGGTGTTGCTCTCCGAGGCAGGGGCCAACACAGTGTAATGCAAGGTTATTGCTTAACTGGAGCGGGGGAGAGGTGCTTCCCGCTTCTTGCAGGAAATGAGTGCGTGCGGGGTTATTATTGCGCTTAAAAATCAGTGTCTACTAGACTGATCATTTTCTTGACTATTGCTTTATTTTTCTTTGACAGCAAAACATTCCCATTGTCTTGTTTTCCGTAATTCTGAACATCTAAATGTACTATAAAAAATGCTATCTTTAACTATGGGGTGGCCTCTTCCACTTCAAAGGAACAGCATGTTCTGCAGAACCTGTTTCTTTACAGTGCTCACAAGCCCCTAAGGTTTCATAAATGAGAGCAAGATAAATGCTAAAAAAGGTCATGAGTGTTGGCATTGTTTGTTCCTAAAAGCTTTTTCGCGCAGCTTTTTTTTTTTTACAACTAGAACGGATGTATTTATTTCTTTGTTACCAGACTTCTGTAGTGCTATGGATTTTTTGGTTTTTTCTGTTCAGGAGTCGTGTATCTGTGAAGAGCTCTTTCATGCTTTTACTTTTCATCTACTTTCATTTAGGAAATTTGTTTGGACTTTTTAACATATCTTGGTCAGGAGCAAAATTCTGCGTTTCTCTCAGTGGCTCACATTAACATTTGTGCTTTGGTCTTCAGGAACATTAATTAAGTCCTTGGCAACTTCAGGTGTGAAAGCTGCCTGACCTCTGCAGACAGGCTACACACAGGCTCTTAAGAACTGTTGGAGTTGTTTTGGCAGTCAACCTTTGGACAGCTCTCTTTGACTTAAAGTGCTGTGTTTCTTTTGATCATGTTGGAGGATACATGGCTGTGCTGCCAGACTTGCATTATCATTTTACCTTTGGCCATTTCTCTAGTGCTTCCTGGGTTTGTTTGTTTGGGGTTTTTTTGTTGAAGGTCATAACAGTAATTTACGCTCCAGGTGAGGATGGAACTTGAAAATGTCATGGAAGCCCAAACTAAAATCTTTTTAATTTCTGGAAAAAAACCAAAAAATGAACTCTGAAGTATTTGGCATTAATGCTTACTACTGTATCTTGGTAATATGATTTGCTTCTAGCCATAATCTTAGTTTTATATAATTTTATTTCATGGCTTATAGTTTTATATAATTTTATTTCATGCAAGTTGTGTACCTTACCCTTTCTCACTCAATTATGGACATTTTTTACCATGGTTTTTAGTGTTCCCATGCAAAAATAAGGAGTTTTGTTATATGTAATAATTGGAAATCAAATTTGTTTTGACTGTGTTTAGTTTCGGTTTTGTTCACAGGAATATTTTGTTGATGTTGGTTTCCCTGGTGATCCACAGAGATTTTATTTGATGTTTTGTATAACCATTGTACTGTGAACTAGAAGTAATTGTGTATGTTCGAGATGTTTGGTGTTGTGTCTTCCCCAGTGTTGGCTGACCATTACAGACCAGTCATGACAAATTAAAAGGCGGTTAAACAAGGTCAGCAGTTTCTCATCTGCTCTTCTTTGGAGTGTTGAGCACAGTTGTCTGCTGGTTCCTTATAAAAATAACACAAGTCTGGAGTATAATAAAATTGCATGGACTGTTTTTAAAACACTATCATCTGCTTCATAAATTGCATCTCTCCCTTGACGGTGCTTGATTGCAGAAGGGTAGGTATAGTTTGTAGAATAAATATTATATGTGCTGCTTAGTACTTAAAGACAGACTTTTGGAATGATTGTGGTAGTGGAGAACAGAAGCACTGAATTTCTGTGATACTGCATCTTGAGCTTAATGAATGCTTTATGGGCCATGCACTCTGCAGATATTTAAAAAAAAACCCCTAACAAGCTACAAACTGAAACCAACAACTTTTATTATGAATTGGATGATACCTTGTATAAGTTATTATTTAACTGGCTTGGAAAGTATGTATTTCTGATTGCTGGAGAGTAAGGAATGTAAAATACATGTTAAAATGGAATATACCTGTGATATTTTGTGAAAAGACTCTGTATTAATAGGCCTACAATGGAGTGTAAAGCAACATGACATGTTAACTAGTAGCACTAAATGCCTTGCAGCCTCGCAGGAAATCTAAGACTTGAAGCTTGTCTGTTTTCGTATACAGGTGATAGAAACCTGTGCATGACAGGTTTATAAGTCACTAAGTACTGGCAATAGCCAAAGTGTCTGAGAGAGCCAATAACGTGCTGGTTACTTGTGGAGAAAGCATCAGTTCAGAATAGCTGGGTGCTGTTGTGAATCTGTTTCAGAATAGGTTGGAAGTGGAAGCATACAATTTGATTAATTTATGTGGTTATTAATGGGCTTGCACTGGCTTGTGTAGTTGGATTGGAAATAGAGTATAGACTATTAAAAAATGCAGTAGTTAAGTTTTTGTATTGGTGAATGCTAAATTGCTACCTCTGATACTTGATTCTGTGTGCAGAGGTAAATAGTAGCGTTTTTTTCTCTTTAATTAGATCACCCAGAAGACACAATGAGCGTTAAAGCTTTCAAGCTCGTTTCTGCTGTTGAGCGGGAGATGTTAATGGGAGACAAAAATTACATCAACATCGAATGCATTGAGTGTTGTGGGAAGAACCTCTATATTGGAACCAATGACTGCTTTATCTATCACTTTCTGTTGGATGAAAAGGTATCGACAGCTGGAAAAATAACTTTTGCTGCCACCAAGCAGCTACACAAATACCTGGGCTTGAAGAAGCCTGTGAGCGAGTTGAAAGCAGCCTCTGCCCTCACCAGACTGCTTGTGCTTTGTGACAACACGATAACACTAGTGAACATGATCAACTTGGAACCTGTCCCCACTGGTGCTAGGATCAAAGGAGCTGTGACGTTCACACTGAATGAAAACCCTGTGAGTGGGGATCCTTTCTGCGTCGAAGTTTGCATTATCTCGGTCAAGCGTCGGACCATTCAAATGTTCATGGTGTTTGAAGACAGAGTCCAGATAGTGAAGGAAGTGTTCACTCCAGAACAACCCTGTGCTGTGGCTGTAGATGGTTACTACTTATGCCTTGCCCTTACGACACAATATATAATTTTGAATTATAATACTGGCGTCTCCCAGGACCTATTTCCTTATTGCAGTGATGAGAAACGGCCGATTGTGAAAAGGATAGGCAGACAAGAGTTTCTGTTGGCTGGCCCCGGAGGCCTAGGTGAGACTAAGGATTTTAATTTTTTGCAATTTTTTTTTAACTTCTCTTAATTTCCTTGAATTTCTGAATCAAAGCTTTACTAATTAAGTGTTATGCATAATAATGATGCTTTCTTTCACAGGTCTATACTGGAATGTTGAATAAAAAGAGAGATGGTAAATTTTTGGTACTTCGTACTATTATAACTCTATAATACTATTATAAATCTATAATACTATTATAACTATAAAAAAACGCACTAAGTGGTTTTTTAATGCACAAAAATCTATGATTATTTTTATTTTAATTATGTGTGTAGATAGCTTCATTTCATTGTATCTTGCAGCCCTTAGTAAAAAACTTGTTGAGTACCAACTGAAACTTCAGAGGTTGATAGACAGTCTGTAGTGACTAGGGGGACTGGGTTTGTGGAGTCCCACGTTCCTACAAAATTGTTACATTAGTGTAGATGAGTTAATTTTTTCCTCAGTTGCTATTCGGAGGAGCTTATATGAAGTCTATTTTATAGATTTTAACAGATTCACAAGTAGGTATGTTGTACTACAGTGTTAGTAAGAAATTTTAGTGGAAGTAAGTTCCATCCTAACTTAGTAATATGATAATAGTAAATGCTGTCCTAACTGTAGATGTTATCAGATACTACTAGTTTTAATGCTCCCATTTGCTTAATTTTTTAATAGTATTTTTCAGCTCTGCATTACAGATAGTTTAAGTATTTCAAAACTAAAGTTAGATCATGTGAAATCATGCTCTTGTCTAAGAGATGACTGTAAGGACTACTGTAATCTGTTTAAATCAACATGCTGTGAGGTTGGTAATCTTGAGCTTTTTTTGGAAAAGCTGCAATATCCCAGAGCTGACAGACCACAGACAAAAGGCTTTCATGCTGTTTGCCATACGACTCTTTCAGGAGTCTCTCCTTTCAGGAGACATGGTTTATATATTTTCCCTGAAACATTAGGAATAGTATGACACAAATTTCACAGCTATTTAGGTTCTTAATTTGGGTTTTGGCTTTTTAATATAAATGCCAAAGAAAATCAAGTGTGCAGTATAAATTCCAAAGAAAATTAGTTGCTTATATTGAAGTTTTGCTTCATGACCAGAATGCAAGATGTACATCAACTCACCAGCTTTTCTTTAAAGAAGTAGACTCTCAGTAGAATTTGAGATTACGTGAGTTAAAGATGTTCCAAGATGAACTTGGGTTTTTTTTTTTCAGATACAGGGCTTTTCTAAGTAATTTTGGCTGCCCATGTCCTATTAAAGCTCTTAGTTGTTTTAAATATAGATGTGTATTTGTGGACAGTAACTGTTTTAGTAGTGCTAGGGAAGTTAAAATTTGTGAATTAGCTGATTTTCTAAGAAGATTCCATTCTTACTTTGATTTTTAAATTTTTTTTAGGTATGTCGAGCCAGATTCTGTTTAAGTAATTTCTCTCTTTTTTTTTTTTTTAAAGAATATAATTTCAAAAGCATAATTGTATTTAGTTAGAAATCAGAATTTTATTTAGTCTGACTTTTGCTTTTGTCTGGTGTCCTGTAAGAGAAATACATGAAAAGAAGGTTACTTATAAAGTCCAACATCCTTGTGTAAGTAGAGTGTCCTGGGGCTAGAATGTCAGGTACGGGAGATCTTAAGCAAGTGCACTTCTGCTGCTGTAAACATGTTATAAACTACGCTTTTCCTCATGATACAGGCAAACTCTTTCTTGTACTGCCTCAGAGACCTTATAGAGTGTTTGCTATCAGCTGTGTAGTTTTTCCTTGCTTAATTCATCTTTTTTTTGTCTCCTGTTCTCTATTCCCCCCCCACTGATGTTTTGACTAACTATTATCCATCTTGCTGTTCCTCCTTGGTAGAATTCCTGGTGTCTTTAACATTTGTCTCTTTCAAGTTATGAACATGGTTGGGCACCTTTATAGTAGATAAGCCTTGTGTATCTTGATATCTTAGGTGGGCCTCTGCTGTAAAATTAATGGACTTGAAAAGGCTTGATGTAAATCTTCAGTTCTGATTTTGATTTGCTTTCGTATGTATCATTGATTAGGGCATGCTGGTTTGGCACTCGGTAGAGCATCTATGCTAAGTTCAGCCTCTTTTACAGAGGTGGATATATTCTGCATTAATGTATTTGGCTTTAGAGTGTTTGAAGTGCCATTTGTTTATATTAATTGGCTTTTGAGTTAAGACTGGAATTTAGATTGGAAAAAGCAAGGGCTCAAAATGATAATCAAAGTAAAACATCTCTTGAGTTTATTGTGTATGTAACCTTTTTCTTTATCTGGGCTGTGGATTTTAAACTGATTGTTAGAATTGTTCATAGCAGATCCTAAGCCATTTGGTACTTTGTTGTCTTTACTTGCAGTTAGTATTTAGCTCATTCTTTCAAAAGGAGGAGGAACTTCATTTTTGATGCTTCTTCATTCTGTCCAGTAATTAGTTAATTTGCAATTAAAAATCAATTCTTTCTGATATGTATGAAACTGCTTACCAAAATTCAGTTTTCAAGTTGGTGAAGCTCTTGTTGCATGTTTTTAATCAGGTTTCCTACTCTACAGAGGCTTTAAGTATTTAAAATTACAGCAGACACTTCTTGATATTGGCACAGGATATGCTTCCCAGCACCAGCTGGAGCACCTGCCCCAAAAGGTCTGAGGTGTCAACTCAGGCTGAGCTCCCAATGGAGGATGTAGCTCCTCACACCTTGAGCTGAACAGAGTGCCTCCTGCCTCTTGCTGAGACTGGACCAAGGAAAAATGTTGTCCTTGCCCATGAGAGATGTGTACTTCATGGAGGATTTCTGTTGCCAAGTGAACGAGATGCAGTAGGAGGTCAGCAGAGTACATGGCACCAGAGATGGCGAAAAGGAAATTGAATTTTATCCAGGACCCAGGCATGAGCCTTCAACCTCCAGCTGTACAGAGGAGAAGGACAGACTCTCTCTGTTGTTCTTTGATGGCCAACACTGGAAACTCGTGAGTTCTCATAATTGGAAGAATTCTCCTTCTCTGCTTGCTGATCTACGTCTATATAATATGCTCAGTGTTTACAGTAGCAAATGAAAAGCAGGAAGTTCTGTCCAACAAATCATCTGAGCCTGTAAAATGCAGGAGCACCAGGAGGAATTAGCAAGTAATAGTAGTGGGATACTCCCTCATACTGGAGATGGGGGTTTTCTCATCAATCCTGCTGGTAAGGAAGAACATCTTGAGAAAGAGTATGTGCATTGTGCAGATCACCAACCGATTGTACAGCTTGTGGTAATGGGGTTTGTCTTTTAGGACTATGGATCCCTATTTAAGGAAGAGATGGGATCCACCAGGTCAAGTGAGGCAAAAGCGTTTTTGCCGACTTGACTGAGCAATATGCTGAGTTGGATTTAGATTAGGCATGGTGGTGGTGGTAGGCTGTGTTGGCAAACAAATCAGTGCGAGATGGTGTGATAAGAGACTTCATAAGCCGCAAACAGAGCTGAAGAAGTTCTGCTTCAGGCATATGCAGAGAAAGAAGTCTTTACAAAACATGATGGTAGTGGCAGCTCTCTCACTTTTTCTGGGAAATCAGCACAGCTATGTGTTAACGGCTGAGATGGGAGTTGCGCTTTACATGGGAGCAGTAGGAAGATGTGGTGGGGTGCCTTGGAACAAAGGAGGAGGCAGATGAGAGTTTATGGATTTGGGTTAGAGAGCAAACTAACATGGTTGACATCGTGGTGAGTGCCTGGAACAGACCACTTCATCAGGAAGATGTAGGTAAGACCTTCTTTAGGTAGCAGGAAGAAATCTACATTTGCAGGCCCTGGTTTTTAGGGTACACTTGAACCACTCCAGTATCTGCTAAAGGGGCCACACAGCAGGAGAGAAGCAGTCCAGGAGTTTTCTGGAGTGCGTTGATGGTGACTGAGGAGCTGATAAAGGAGTGTGCTCTGTTGAACATGAGTGTGTTATCAACATTGTTCTTGTACTGAATCCAAAACACCAGCTGCTAAGAAAAAAATGAACTCTATCCAAAACCAGGGCGGAGGCTGATGTCCATGTGGCTTTGACTCTGCTGAACACCGTGAAGGGCAACAAAAAGAGCTTCAAGCATATCAGCAGCACAGGAAGGCTAATGGAAACCCACTGGTAATTGGGGCAGAGCACCTGATGCCAAAGAGCATGGAAAAGGCTGAGGTGCTTAATATCTTCTTTACGTCGGTCTACTGGTATGACCTTCTTTCAGGAATCATCAGCCCTTAGGAACAGTGGGAAAATCTGGAGCAACAAAAACCTGCCCTCAGCAGAGAAGGATCAGGTTATGGAACATTTAAATAAACTGTACAGACAAATCTGTGGGACTTTATGGGATGTTCCCATGAATGTTTGAGGGTGATGGTCAATGTCATTGTGAAGCCAATCTTTGTTATCTTTGAAAGGTCATGGTGATCAGAGGATGTTCCTCAGGACTGGAAGAAAACATTTGTTTTCACTCCTGCTTTAGGTGATCAAGAGAGAGGAACGAGGGAACTACAGTCAGCCATACCCTGATCCTCAGGAAGGTGATCTGGGAAAATCCTGGAAGCTGTTTCCAAATATACAAAAGGCAAGAATGTGATTTGAAGTAATCCATGTGGATTTAAAAGGGGAAATTGCCTGACCAGACTGAGTGTCTTCTGTGGTCAGATGGCGGCTTGGCGAATGAGGGGAGAGCAGTGATCCTGTGAAGTTCAGCAAGGCTTTGATGCTCTCTGCCATGACATCCTTTGTAGACAAATGGATGAAGAATGAGCTGGAGAAGCAGTTGAGGTGGATTGAAAGCTTGGCTGAAAGATTTGTAGTCAGCCGTGCAGATTGCAGCTGGAGGCCAGTCACTAGTCTTGTACCCCAGGGGGCCAATGCAAGGTCAATATTAACATAATTTTAACAACATGGCTGGTAGGGAAGAGCATACCTTCAACAAGTTTGCAGATGATACAAAACATTTCTGTATCTCTTGGTGCTGGAAACAGTGTAGCTTTGTTTTGGGTAACTCTTGTAATCCTTGCATAGCCTATGCAGTTGTTAATATGGAACTGATTGGTGGCTTCATCTCAAGTTTCATCAAATGCATTCCTGTACTATAAAAAGGCTGGGGTTTCTGGTTGTAGTTATGGTTATTGTTATCCTTAGGTGAGAGCTGGATGAAGACAGAAAATGCATCATTCTGCCACAGAAGCCCTAGCTATTGAAGGCAGAGGGATGTAGAGAGAAATTGACTTGAATGCAAACCCTTTCACTTCCATAAAGGATTTTTTAAATTACCTAAAAAAGAGCTTTTTCATTTAAACAAATATGGGGTTTATAATTATTTGTGTTAGAACATCATAGAAATAGAAAAGCCTAAGAATTAGTCTTTCAAATATAATAAGACCTAAGTTTACTACTGATTAGTATGTATTTAGTACAGGTTTTCTCCCATGTTTTGAAATGGGATTATATTATGGAATAACAACTGAAAGCCTTAAAAACTGGACCGTACATTTTGCCTGACATAAAATTTTACTTCTGAGTCATAAGAATATCAAGATCTATAGAGTAAATTAGGAATTATATATTATGACCCAGAAAGTATTTTCTGTAAGGCGCTCTGGGTGAAAAAGAACCCTTAGTCAAGGGGAAAGGGCTGATCATTTGAAAGCTGCTGTAAGGGATCCAGAAGCTTAGTCTCTACGCTGTAGTTCTGTACAAGTGTACAACCTTCTGTTTTGTTTTCTTTGTTTTCTTTTTTTTTTTCTTTTTTTTTTTTTTGTCATTCCAAGAAGGTCCTTGTACCCACCTCGTCTTGCCTCATTATCCTCTGTTTGGAAGAGATTTTGTAAATTGAATAACATAATCTTTTAATCTCTTCTGTTCTTCAGAGCTCAGATTTACTCTGCCAGCTGTCAAGTGGCTCACTGCTGCCAAAGATCAATTTTCATGG
Organism: Eulacestoma nigropectus; assembly: GCA_013397775.1. Taxonomy (NCBI): domain Eukaryota; kingdom Metazoa; phylum Chordata; class Aves; order Passeriformes; genus Eulacestoma; species Eulacestoma nigropectus. Next base: position 966,493 of record VZTE01002393.1, read on the forward strand.
GCATGTCTTTTTAATAGCATGAGAATACTTGTTTTAAGGGGTATGAATTCATATTTAGAACAGAAGTTTACACTGTGCTTCAGTATGTCTCAGCTGGTAAATGGTTACTGAACTAGACCTGAAAATTGTGACTGAAATTTTTCTTCATTTAATGTCTCAGAATTGGGAAGTATCAAGTAGCATGAACAGAACCAGTGGCATGTGGTCCTAAAGCAATTTAAAAGTCTATTAAGCTAGGAGAAGAATGGAGGACAGAATAGATAGGAGGAAAGGTAGTGACAAAAAAACACCGTGCAAATTAACTGAAGTTTTAATCTGGTTATTCTAAAGACAGCATAGGAGTTATCACTGGGATAATAGAAAGTCTTTACTCTGTGCTGCTTTATACACAGCCTCTGCATTTTTTCAAATGATTGAAAACACAGATGCTTCACAGGAAGTGACTCATCCCAAGGAGACAGGCCCTTGTTCTCTGAAAATGTAGCAAAAGTGAAGTGTGGTAAACAATTGTGTCCAATAAAATGCTCTTTAGACATTTGACACTACAAGAACAAACACATCTGCATTGCCAGATAGGTCGGGTGCTTCAGGTCTGCAGCTCATACTAAGGCAAGATTGTTTGAAAGCTGGGTCTCAATAAGTGTTGCTGTTCGGAAATGAATTCAAACTACATGGCATAATTCCTCTAAGAAAGCTCTTAAACTTAGTAAACTTGAATAATACTTGCTAGTTTGTTTCAGTATTCATCTCTTCTCAGTTTGTGGCATTGTCTGTTCCTATGCTGACAGAGAATGAAAAAAAATGGAACTGAATTAACCAATATATCTGGCAGGTCCAGGGAGGTGTGATGTGTTGTCATCATGCTGCCTGATACTGCATCTGCTCTGAGACTCTCCATTGCTGTACTGTGGTACCCATGCTTTGTGTTGGGAAAACAACAGTCTTCAACTAGCATGAGCCTCAGGCTTTGTTTTTCCCTTTTTGTAGGCATGTTTGCTACTGTAGATGGGATTTCACAGCGCGCCCCAGTGCACTGGTCAGAGAATGTGATTGGGGCAGCTTTGTGCTTTCCTTACGTGGTTGCTCTCGATGACGAGTTCATTACGGTGCACAGCATGCTGGACCAGCAGCAAAAGCAAACCCTGCCTTTTAAAGAAGGTCACATTCTGCAGGACTTTGAAGGTATTAAAAAGGACTCTTTGTCGCATCAGTCATTCTGGAACAACCACTGCAGTCACTTGGGTTTGTTATTTTAAACGAAGTATCTAACAAGTATGTTGACTGTTGAAACTTCTATTGCAAATGCTTTCCTGGTTAGATTCCTTGCAGACTTCAGTGATCCAAAATTCCACACTTCTAACAAAATGTACGCTCATTAAATGTGCTGTAATTGTTAAGTTAATTGTTGAGTAGGAGTCTATGGAGTTCCAGCTTTTTCTCGTAACTTGTTTCTTTCAAAGGAGCAATGTTAATTTAATGCTACAACTCAATAATTGTGACATACAGGTATTTGTCCATTGACTGTCCTGACAAAATTGTAACATATTAGAAAGGAATACAAAAGAATAATAAATTTTAAAATATCTGTGTAAGAGGTTTAAAATTGGATCTTTCACATAGAATTATTAAACAAAAAAAGCGCAAAATTTTCTATTGATCTGTTCTTCAATTGAGAACTCTTAAGTGTGGAATATACTATGCTGCTACATTTTTTTTCCAGAAAAGCTGCAAACTCTAGCACTGTGAACTGGATATTACTTTCTAGATTTGATGTATAGCTTAAATTTTTCAATTGTAAGCCTAGGGAAATACCTGTTTATTAAAAGTTCTTTCTCTTGGGAATTTGGCAATAATTTCAGCGGCCTTACCAGCTTAGTTCATCATTAATGATTCTAGCCAATTTCTCTTACTTAGAGTGGAACAAAATCTACTGTGACTAAATAAATTTACCATTATGTCTGTATTTCTGAGGTGGAATTTATAGGTAAACTGTACTATCTAGTAAATGTGATAGCAGCAAAGGTTACTATTGGGACTTTAACACTGTTTAGGTTCTTGTATCTTAAATTGTGTGTCTTAAAGCTTGTTTCTGAAATTGCTTTTTTCTGTAGAGGCTGTAAATTGAATGTATCTGTTTGTTCTGTCCAGGAAAGGTGATTGTTGCTACTAACAAGGGTGTGTATATCTTGGTGCCACTACCTTTGGAAAAACAGATTCAGGATCTTCTAGCTAGCCACAGAGTGGAAGAAGCCCTTGTTCTAGCAAAAGGAGCTCGAAGGAATATTCCAAAAGAGAAATTTCAGGTCTGTCCTTCCTTTAATTTTCATGAAAACCTAAATTTCACAGTGGGGTCATGTATTCCATTGGTCAAGTGATTGGAGAGAGTGGGGGAGGAATTTACATTGTAGAGAAGTTTTAATACCTTCCATGATTTCAGCCTGAGGAAAGAGGTATTCTGCTAAATTGGTTTGTACTTGTAGTGTCTGTGACATTGGCAGGGTTGAATGCTGTTGTTCTTCTGGGGTTTATTGAATTTTTTCAAGTGTGTAACTTGAGAGAATTGAAAACAGAGCAAAACCAAAAACCTAGTGACAGAAAATCCAATGGGATGCTTCCTTAGTACTAGATTCAGTTATTATTTGCTATTGCTGTTTAAAAATGTATACTTTGTTTCAAATTAGTTTTTTGTCATTTTACTTTTTTTATCGAAGATTCTCACCATATCCTAAACTCCACAGTAGCACAGTAGCATTTAACTTCAAAGTTAAGTGATGGGAAATCTTAAGCAAATATATCCTACTTCCAAGCTCTTACAAGTTAGCACTTGTACTGCTGTGTAACTCAAATTTAAAGGTTTTTGTGTGGCAAAGTGTCTTACAAACTCTTTGGTTACAATGTTGATTAGGGATTTGTACTCACTCCCTTCTACCTGTGATTTATATTGCAATACGTATTCTACTGTATTTGCTCCTATTTAGAGAATTGTAAAAAGCAGCATGACATCTCTACTCATAGAGTAGGTGAATAAACACTTGACTTAGTTTCTTTCCTATTGTAGAAGAAAAATTTGGTCTGTGACCTGCAGAAAATCTGTGGTTTTCTTTTTTTTTAATATACTTTGGAGCATTTTGTTGCCATTAAAACAGTTGTGTTACTTTTGGGTTGTTTAGAAAAGTGTAAAGTTTGGAACATGACTGTGGAAGTTACAGAATTGCAATGGTTCAAAATTATTCAGACTGTCAGGATCTTTTTTTTTTTTGTAATTTCAAGAAGCTTCTAATTCATTTTCATTTCCATTTCGGTCAAGGTCCTTGGAAGGCAATCATTAAATTAAATGAAACTTGTATCAGCTTTCATTTTGATCCTTAACTCCTCTCTTAAAAGAGCAGCTGGGAGACTGCTGGAACTAAAAAGCTTTTTGAGAAAAGCCTTCCCATCCTTTTGTGAAGGTCCAACTACCTGAAAGTACTTGAAGCTGAAAAGTATGTAGGCAAATACAGAGTTCAGTTTCCAGTGTGTTTTGCTTTGCATCTTCACTTCCAACTTTTCCCTTCCAATCTATTTAAAGAAGCAAACAAAAATCTTGCTGTGAGGGCAGGATGCATGATCTAATCAATGTCTTCTATGTGTGATGACCTATAATTTTCCAATTATTTCTTTACAATTTCTGTAGATTTAGTGTGGGAGATGACTTTCTGTGTTTTGCCACAGGATGAACTACAATTCATTATCTAAAATCCACGTTGTAGAATCTCATTCCTCCTTAGTTTTCTTGCATTTAGCATTTTTCAGTCTTTAAAATAAGTTACTTTCTTTTCACAGATGCATTAAGTGCACAGTGTTGCTCTTCCTGAAATCATTCTATTTCCTAGAATATTGTAAGCTCTTTCTAACTTAGTGTACTTTTAAGGGTGTTCGGTTACTTTAAGTCAATGCTACAGCTGAAAACCAGAAAACAGTACTTGCAAGCAAAATAGCCTGTTCTGTTTCTGGAGTGTATTTGCAAACTGATATTAACCAACTGGAATTGATGGAGTCTCCCACTGGCTCGTATTAAAATGACTCCACTTGGCTTAGTTGTTGAGACATTACTCCAGTTTTTCAGAGCTCATCTGTAGCTGGAAATGCAACATGTTGAGTTTCCTGTGGTGACTGATACCTGGTGTTGTCATTACAGGTTTGTTACAGGCACATCAGACTTTCTTTACTGTAATCTTGTGTAATATAGATCTGATAGAGCTCAATTAAATTAAATGCCTTACATATGTTTTTGCAACATTTCTTTGGCATAATTTAGGTGATCACACAGTCACTCATTTCTAACTCCTTTCTGAGAGTTATCCTCAGATAATAGATAGGGATCTTCTAATAGGGATCTTCTAATAGGGATCTTCTAATAGGTATCTTCAGGTATCTGTTTTGCAAGCATTACTGAATCCTGAGCAGCTGACACTTTAAAAGCCTTATTTTGCCATTTTGTACAAGCGGTAGGAAGGAGTGCATAGGGTTGGCATTAAGGCACTTGATCCAGCCACTATAATTTATCCATACATAATAGTGATTATTATTGTCTGGTTCAAGAAGTGTAGTGTTCCCTTTGTCACATGAAGCTTTAGTTCTGCAGTTTGCGATGACTGATGCCATCTTATGAGTGACTTGAGCTCAGGGCGCTGCAGGGCGGATCTTGAGGACATGGGTTTTTTTCCCTATGGTTCAATACTTTGTCATTGCATGCATACAGGGGTGCATGTTCTCCCTCTGTATATCAGCATAAATATATATATATAAATATATTCTGGTAATGCAGAATGATGGTAGAATAGCAACAGTGAAGTACTGTACTCTAAGAATTATTTGTACAGCCAATATTTAGTTATTGGAAAGAAGATCATGCCTTAGTAGCTCTAATCTGTTATTTAACATGTGGTCTTTGCAGACTGCAAATTTAGCTCTGCCATATCAGAGGAAAATTTCTTTGGTTTTGAGCATCAGGAATTCCCGCTAGGTAAAAAGTGCTAAGCAAAAGTGTTCCAAGGAGATGGCTCTGCTGGATATCATTTTTGATAGAAGAATACAAAGGCCTTTCTACCATGCCACCATGAAATGACTGAATACTACTTATTAATTTTTCAGGACAGCTGACGTTTGCAAAAATCATGGTTGATGGTAGTGAAGACCTTGGTTAGATTGACACACATCTTGCATAGGTATCTCTTTTCTTTTTTTTTTTTTTCTTCCTAATTCTTTTTAGTTTCAAAAAACATATTAACTGCACCCAAATCTGACCAAAAGACAAAGTGGCTTTCTAGAAAAATCCTTTTGGACAATGTAGTTGGTAATTCTGACTATTTTAGAAAGAAGTTTTTTAGCAGTTGAGAGAATTAAGACTTCACTACAGCAATTACAGCTTCAGTAGTCATCTTTCTTTTTCCTATTGCTTTTTCAGATGTGAATTAATGCAAAACTTATGTCATGTTCTTGTAGCTACTGGATTTTTTATGTATATTCAGTCAACAGTGCAGAATTTGCCCAAAGAATTGCAAGTACTATGGTGGTTCTTCAGAAATTGTAAAGGACTAACCAATGTGTTGAATTTTGCCTGGGTGTAGCTTAGTATCTTTTTAAAAGAAGACTGTTCCAGGTCTGACAAACAGATCTGGAGGAACTGAAGGTGTTTTTTCTGTCATAAACAGAAGTTAACTGTGTGTGTTTAACATGGTCTAGCCCATTCTTAAAAATCTGTCAGAAAGGGCCTACTGGGTTTTCCACAGTCTGGTCTGTTTTCTTCGATAATCTTTATCCCAGGACATCTTAATATTTAGTGTTTATGTTGTCAGCTAAAAATCTACCTGGATATTGCCTATCTCATCATTGCATCTTTAAAAAGTTCAGAAAGTGTCTGTCTGTAGATATTCTACAACTTTTTGTTGCATGTCTTTAAGGGAGAATTGAAGATATGTCAACATCTAAATGAAAGTGAATACCACTTTATCAGTTCAAATTTAAAGCTGGTTCCTTCATCCTGTAGTTACACTATCAGTAAGCTCTTTTCAACCTTTTGTTTTAAAAGTGCTGTACAGACTAAGCTCTGCAATTAAAGCAGTGCTTTCAGTGAGATTAATTCAAACTTTATTACAGTATCATAATTGACTAAGTATGTAAATTTTAGTGATCACTCCATTGCAAAAATTGAAAACAAGTTTTGGCAGGGTGGTGGGGGGGAAACCCAGCCTATCTACTTTTGATACTAGTCAGCAGGATGAGAAGTCTTTCCCTGGAAAGTCAGGCTCAATTTTAATGTTTTTCTGCTGCCACGAGATGCAGATATTTGCAGATTGAAATCCTTCAGCAGTGTCCTTAGGAAGGTGACCAGGTAGGTATTCATCATTTCACAGATTACTGTGTATTGATGTAATAACACTGTCAGAAATCAAAAATATTTTGGCTATTTTGTGCTTTAATCCTCTAAAGAAGTTTTACTTTGTAACTGTAATTAAATTCTCTATTAGGTTTAGTTAACTTTATTTTTAATTATTACACTTGAATGTAAAGCATTAGTTAATATAAAGATGTCCTGAAGTATTGTTCATTTAATTTTATATTGTTATATTTGTCTGAAAAAGTGTGCCTGATAATATTTCTCTCTGTTTCCCCTTTTCTCCTGTACACTGGGGAGGCAAGAAAAGTCCCACAACCTTACAAAGCATTTTAGAGGCTTGCTAACAACAGAGATTAAGTATTTCCTTAAGACAAACCATTAGTAAAGCATGCACAGACTAAATGGACTGAAGACAAGCTTTTCTGTTGGTAAATCCATAACCTTTAATCAAGGTAAAAAATCATCAGTTAGAGTGTCAGTCCACTGTACTTGAGGCCTGGTGCTCTTCAGCAATTCCTGCCTGGAATATGTTCCTATTGTATTGTAGTTTCTGTGGGTATTTTTATTGAAAATGGTTTTTTAAGTCTGATATTAGTAGCAGCCTTCATGAACAGTTTGAAACATTAGAAAGCTGCATATTCATGAGCAAGTTGGTTTTTAACCATATTTTTGTGGTACATTGCATAATGTACTACACATTTGATAGGTTTAACTGCTTTAGAAGAATTTTTTATTTAAAAAAAAAAATCAAAATAGCAAAACTGACAGAAAGTCAGAAATATGGCCATCAGCTAGAGATGAGACTATGAAAATTGCCAGCAAGGTTGCTGCACCAGAGAGATGAGACAGGAAGGAAGTGGGGCTGTGTGTGGTCAAGTGGGACCATCTTTCTTTTTTGCACTTACTGAATTGTGGGGAACTTCAAAGATAACCATTGGCTTTTATGTTTGCAAATAACTCAAGAAAAAACTTGAGGTACGTCAGTGTGATGTCAGATAAGTCATTATTTGAACAAGAAAACTAAAACTGGCTGTTTGTTGACTTTGCTTTTAGTAAGTACTCATGAGCAGGGTTGTGTTCATACACATTTGTGTAAGAAACTGAGTCTGGGCAGCAGATTTAATATATTCAGGTACATAAATTAAAATGTAGAGGATCAAGGTTTATTTTGCTTCTGACTCATCAGGTATGGTTGAAGATCATGTGTTTGGTGTTTTTGGGCAGGTAGCTATTGCAGTAATAACCAGCACTACATAAATAAAAATATAATAAACCTTTTTTTCCCCCCTTCTTTTTCATAGGTAATGTACAAACGAATCCTGCAGCAAGCAGGTTTTATACAGTTTGCACAGCTTCAGTTCCTTGAAGCAAAAGAACTCTTCAGGTAATTGTTAATTTACCTTCTTTAAATAAGGAGTTAATGTTCTTGGTTTGAAAAACTGTTGCTTGAATGTTTTTTGATGTAGATGTGAGTTCACTGTGATTAAATAGTTTTGTTGGGGTTAAGAACAGAGTAACATTGAAAGAACTTTATAGCTGAAGGGTTAATGCAACTGATTTTTGGGGGAGATGCTAACATATAGTAGCATTAAGAATTTGAGTGTTGTATGTATGGAGATTTTTTTACTTTATCCCATGAAGGTCAAAGCTTTATTATTGAGTCTGTGCTGTGATTTACAGCATGAACATTGCTTTGTTCTTTTTTTTCTTTCTTAATACTTTTAACAAAAGGTGTAATTTAAATATCAGTTACAATTTAAATATTATTGACACAATTGCACTAATTTTTATGAGGATGCTGGTACTGAATTTGCTTTAACACTTCTTCTGCTAGACCTTTTCCAGAAGACAGATTTGTTCTTGAAGTCTGTACTAACCTTGCCAATTTAGCCATTTCAGCAGTCACTTGTTTATAAATTGACCTTGATATTCCACTTTCATTCAGAAAATGCTGCTTGTTATCTTTATTCTACCTGATAATTTCATTTCTGCTAGCCATGTGATGCAGCACTCTCTGTAGTTAGTGGAATGCATGCTGACCACATAAAATAACTCTCCTTGTTATCTGCTGAAATTCACTTTAAATCAGTTTAGAGTCTATGGAATCGGATTAAAGTTAGACAATTTTCAGTATATCGTAAACGTATTTACAGTGTAGGAAAAAAGTTGTCCTTGGTTTTATGGAAATGCATTGAGGAAAGTAAAGCTTTGAGGAATGTTGCTACTGGTGAGAGACTTCTCCATTTTGCCTCCTGCTCACCAGTATAATGGGAGACACTGGGCTTAGATGAGTAATGTACACTGGGTGAAGATGAGGGAATGACAGGAAAGGCCTGAACAGCATTTAGTGACAACTTGTTCTGGCCGCAACCACTTCTTTTATCACCCAGTAATTTTTGTCATTAGTGAGCAACTTGCAGTCTTTCTCCACCCTTATAATCTTTCAGACCCCTGGGGTGTGTATTTGAAGCAGAAGTACAAGCTGTACATAGTTAAGAATAATTTAAGAACAGTGAAAAGAGGGAAATGTATCCTGTGGAGAGTTCTACCACCTTGTGGAAGGAGCCAGGATTTGTTATGCATCCTCCATCTCGCTATCAGTCCATCTGACAAACGAGCTTTAATGAATAGGATTGTGGGAGCTCCTCCATAGAAACAAACATGCTTCATGAGAAAATGTTTTGTCCAGCCACAAATTTTCTAGCTGAATCAGCATCCCAGGGTGTTCCCTTCCTCTAAAAGCTGCAACTCCAAAGCAGAACAATGGTTCATGAATTGCTGATGTCTGCTCAGGGAAGAAAGCCACAGTAAGTTTCTATGCTTTTCTTCTCCAGCCATACATAAGCTAAACAGAGTATTTTGGTGACTCTGAAAAAACTTGTTATGGAATTCATATTCCTTGATGTTCAGCACTGGTGGGCACACGGATGCTAGAGTAATAGCTGGATGTGTCTCAATAGAGTCTTAGTCAATCTTGCTCATTTTAAACTTACTGATGCTCAGAGGAAAAATGGGAAAGGTAATGGCAGTCTGTGAAAACACTTCCTTCCATCTCAGTGTGGTGCTCTGCAGATGTTTCAACCTTGTCTTAGAAATAACTTCAATCTTAATGTCAAAGGGAAATTTGGTACCTGAGAAAAGAGATTTAAGCAGTGAAACAGGGTAGCAGCAGTACCTCAGATCTTGGTGTGTTGTGTGGGCCTGCTTCTGGCTAAATATGAAGTGAAATTGTCTCACTACATGAAAAATATCTGACAGTTACAGGTTAGCAGGGGCAATTATATTTGACTAAAGGTCTTAATTTTCTTGCATTATTACCCTTCTTGGATAACCTTATCAAGAAACAGTTATATCTTATGCTTAAATTCATAGTTCTTAAAGACTGAACTTTTAAGAGGAATAGCTTGCCAAGTTCCTTGTGGTTAAGGCTGATGCTTCTGAATACTGAAGAAGGTTGACAAAAAGGAAGAAAGTGGTAGCTTTATTGAAACTCAGTTCAACAAAAGGAGGATAATTTTCTTCAGCTAGATCCATTAACCTTAAAACTGAGTGAGAAATAACAGTAGAGCTTCTTTGGTCTGACAAATTCTGTTATTAGCAATAACAGAATTGTGATTGTGTTATGTAGTTGTGATTTATACTATTTCATATTGCTATCTTTAGAGTTATACCAAACAGTGCTTTTTAGGAGGTCATTTTCTGAATTTTATATGCCTTACTGAGATGTTTGGCAGCTGTCACAGTGAAACCAGTTCTATTTGGTGTTTACTGGTTAGATATTGCTTGTCTTCTGACACACTGGATACTGGAACTTTTCTGAACTTTGCTCTTTTTAACAAATAAAAATGTTAACTCTTTACACAGTATTTCTCACCTTGGAAAGCCTATAGAGAGACTTTAGGTATAAGTGTCTCCTACACTGAAAAGGTTAAAAAAATTGCTGGTACTTATACTTGGAGAAATAAGAAGTAGGAATGATGTGGAATTTGCGTCTTAAATGTGATTCAAGAATATAAGCTTCCAATACAGCCAGTGGGATTTAAGCAAAACAGCTAACACTGCAGGCTTCTTTGGCATCTCTGGTATCTGTAGATATGATGGTCTGAATTTAGACCTAATTTTCCTCAACGCTTGTAGATTCTGCCTGTTGCATTGTTTATATATATGAAGCCCAAAGAGAACTAATGCAGAATTGCTCAAAAGGAAGTTGCCTCACAAGGCTGATGTCTCAACTTACGAGTTTGTTTTCTACTGTGTGATAAGTTCCTGTCTATATTTTGCTGAGCCTGAGATGCTAGAAGCTGAAGGCTCAGACATGCTTTTCAGAAGAGATCCTTTGTAGCTGCTCTAAAATGATTTTGTCCAGATGTGATGGAAAGATCCACAAGACATCCACAAATCCCAGGAGCCATAAGCCTTGAGCTGAATGTTAGCCATTTGTGCAGGTGGGGTCATTGTTTAGTATTTGGTATTTTTCTGAAGAAGCTTGTGGATGATGTAGTGCTTTTAGGAGGCTGCTTGATTGCTGCTTACCACTGCTGTGGGGAGAACAAAACTACAGCTGAGCTTGAGTCAGACTTGCTGAGAGAACCACAGGTGGTTTGTAGCCCAGGCTTTGGGCTAGCCCAAGTTGAAAGGTGATTCTCCTTTTGGAAACAGATCATCATTGAGGCCAGAATCTGTGACGTCAGATGTAAAGTAGCTGACTACTTCATCATCTAGGAAAACTTGGATGGTAAGATGAAAGGACTCAGAAGCTGCTGTAGAAGTTGGAAAATGTTTTAAAACTTCTTAAAAGTGGCATATTAAATACAGCATTTTTAAACTTCATCCATCTCATTGGTTATAGTCTCCAACTCAAGCTTAAGCCATCTCCAAATACTTGACAGCATAACTAGGAAGGGAACTGATGTTTGTATTTGAATTTCTCCAGATTTATTAAGACTCCTTGTTTTGGCACAAATTTTGAGCAGGCTGTGGATGTTATTCAAGTTATGGGTTAGCTTTTGTTCTAAAACGAATGAGAGAAGATTCATTTGGAGGGAAAAAAATCTTTCTTCAAATAGGGTTAATTTTCTAGTATGATGCATCTCGTATTTCATCTGCTGGTCCTCAGGACTTGAAATTTCAAGAGTAGTTGCAGTAGCTAAAACTGCAGCTAGGTTACTGTAATAAGTTCATACTGAAAACCCAAATATTCTTGGAACCATCAGGTCATGACACTGACAGAACTTGCTACTCCTTGGTTATTCTGCCTCTTATCATAATGTAGATCTAAGAATTTCAAAGCCAAATCCCAAAAGAGGGATTAAAAGAAATTTCAGCTGCAGAAATCTGTGAAGTAGACCTGATTGCTTTACCCTTGGTTAGAGGTAGGCCTTTCTACTGTGGAGGTGGGTTTTAGGCAGTAGGAGTTCTCTGTATGAACTGGGAAAACCTGCTGTTCAAACCTCTCCTCATGGGAAGGCTTCCCATTTTTGTCTGTTGTGGTTCTCTGTTGTCTGTGTTGCTACTCCTGTGCTTTGCAGTCACTAGGTTCTGGAAGAGAGGATGCTGCTTTTAAATTTGCTGTTGCTGCTGTCTCTCAGAATTTCCTTCTTCTGGTATAGATTTTTGTAGCCAAAGGACTATATTAACTTGAAAGAAAAGTTCTAAATAGGGATTGTTATGGTGATGGTTCGTACTGGTTCATATTTCCTGGATGGTTTTGGAATTCTCTCTGGCAGGAAGTGAACAATGCAGGACATGCCCGTAGTGAAGGCATGAGCCTGTTTGTGAGGATCTTTCACACTTTATTGCCTGTAGAAATCTGCTGCTTTTCTCCTTCTGCGTTATCATTTGTTTCTTTCTGGAATTCATTCCAATCAAAGTTGTGAAGAGAAAGTCTTTGAGTTTGCTGATCACCAAGTAGATAAGAATTATTTTTAAAAAGTTTTATTTGCAACAAAATAACTAAACAGAGTTTCTTTTAGAGAACTGTCAAGTTAATTTTTTTCTTTTTTTTCAGCAACATTCCTGCATTTCAGGAATGTTAATTTTTAAAGGTGAATTCTGAATAAAACTTTGACATGAAATAAAATATTATAAAATATAAATCCTGATGTCTCGCTGTTATTCTAAAGCAAGGCCTGGAAAGAGGGTTCACTCTAGGTGTGAAAATTGGGGCTTGTTAGCCATGTGTAAAAAAAAAAAAAAAA
>VZTE01002393.1:979145-1032925 GCA_013397775.1 Eulacestoma nigropectus
TCTGTCACAACATACATTTTTTAAAAGCTTGAGGAATTTCAATCTAGGCTGAAAGAAAAATGCATTGTGTGGCATATCTGTGTTACAACTTGCTGCAGAATAGAGGTGTAGGGTGTCCTTCACACCTGGAGTGGAAAAACCACTCCAGAGGAGCCTCCATAGATGTACACCCAAGGCCTCTGCCTGTACAACAGAATTATTGGTTAAATGGATGCATAATCAGTATCTGTGGTTTGTTTACAGAACCTCTGTAGCAAGAGAGCCAAATGAGCAATCTGATGCTTTTCAGGGCTGGGGAGATGTTTTCATCATCCAAACACATGTTCTGAAGGCTTTAGTTTTGTAGAGGAAGTTGCTGTTTTTTACAGCATTACACTGACACAGTCTTTTTTGGCTTGTCTGAAAGGGTTCACTTTCTCCATTTGTATTTTTTTGCTGCCATCAGAAGACTAGCTCCCATAATGTATGGATGAAGTCCAGGACAGTCCTAGGACTGCTGTAGGGCTATTCATCTGATTTTTGTGTATGCCAGAGAACAGCTGTGGAAGGTCAAAAGCAAAAGGCTGGCCAGTCTCTGAATTCTCAGAGCTTTCAATGTCTAAAGGAGGAAGAAGAATGATAAACAAATAAATAAAGATATAGCAAAAAATACTCCAGAAACTGACTACGTGTTAGTGTCCTGACTCTAAGCATATGTGAGCACACATTTTTTTTTGTGCCTATGTATACTTTTTCTTTCTTTTTGCTTCATCTAGTTTGACACTGTAATTGCAGAAGCGGCCAGCTTGATGTCCGGGAGCTGATCTCTCTCTACCCCTTCCTGTTGCCTACTTCCTCTTCATTTATCCGGTCTCATCCCCCTCTGCACGAGTACGCGGACCTGAACCAGCTGACCCAAGGAGACCAGGAGAAGATGACAAAATGCAAACGATTCCTCATGAGTTACTTGAATGAAGTCCGCAGCACTGAGGTTGCAAATGGCTACAAGGAGGATATCGACACAGCTTTACTCAAGCTGTATGCAGAGGCAAATCATGAAAGCCTGCTGGATCTCCTAGTTTCAGAGAACTTCTGTCTTTTAACAGATAGTGCTGCCTGGCTGGAAAAACACAAAAAGTGAGTGGAATTTTTCATTATTGCGCCTTCTGGACCAGAGGGAAGATTGTCTTAGATGCTCTTGGCTTCTAGAACAATGTGTTTGAGTACTTGTAGTTTCTGTGCTTACACTTGTCCAAAAGACAACTCAGTCTGAATTAACATTGTTAGCATTTAAAAACATTGGTGAAAAGCTATTAATTGACAGTCTGAGGTAAAGGAAATACATTCTGTCTTATCCTGGTAAATGAAATGCAGAGTTCTCCATGAAAGTTTCTGTATCCAATACAAAAATAAATAATTGGTACAAGTTTGGGGGAAAAAAGGGAATTACTTGCCCTTGTGATGATGGGAGAGTTGAATGGCTGCAGTAGTTGTACACAGAATGAAAAGATGCCTTAAAGCATGCACTACCTTAGGTAAAAGCTATTAACCAGTTTGTGGCTTTGTAGTTGCTTATTCAGGGAAGGAGCTTTTACTTCTGAATTGCAAACCTTTTGTGTTCCACTGATTGACCAAAAAAAGGTTCCTTAAGATGACTGCAAATGACTTCAAACCAGAAATGCCAGCAGGCAGAGAGATGACTGTCATTAAGCAGGAAACATTAGATAGTAAATGTGTAAAATACAAACTCCAGCCTTAGGTAGTATGTCTATCTTGGTTTTCCTTTCTTTAGCTTTAAACTATCTGGTGCAGTAGTAGCAACTATAGTGGTGATGCAGAGTCTTTAATTGTGATTACATTTATGGTAGTTTCATTTATTTCAGGTGTTTTGTTAAAACCTTTTGGTGAGTGTGGTTTGCATGGCAAACTTTTGCAAATGTGAATTGAATGAATGTTAGAACATTGTTCCATGAGGACAGCCGTTGCAGAACTTGGCTGTATTTTTCTTAGAGTACACAAAAACCACTCTGTAATTGCACTGTACAAAGCTCTTCTTTGCCTGACTTGACTCCGTGCCACAGTAAAGAAAAAAGTTTCTGATAGTAAAACAGCGTTTTAAATAAATGCATAATAAAATTTGATTTAATGATAGCTGATGAACTTCTGGAGGAATAGTTACTTGGAGGTGTGTGTTAAGTCTGTGCATAAAATTGACAGAATGATAGGGGAAACATCTAATTGGGCACATACTTTGTGTAAGGTGGATCTAGTAACTAGAGCCTGTCTTGGCAACAGGAGTGATGGAGACACACTTTTAGGGCAGAACTTCTCTCCTTTGATTCCTACAAACAGCCTACAGAGACTTGTTCAAGTGTAGACATGGCCATGTACACGTCATTGTAAGCCATTATTTGTTGTACTCTGTGCTAATCACGCCATAATGAAATTAGTGGGAAAATTCTAGCAATTTTAGTATTATTTTCTCTTTCTTTACAGGTATTTTGCACTTGGTCTCCTGTATCACTACAATGGTCAGGATGCTGCAGCACTTCAGGTTAGAATAAAGCTTTTAGTGTCATCTGTAAACCATTCCAAAATACTGATTTAGCTCTGACCTAAAAATCTGAGGTCTTATGCATCACAGCTTTTCAAACAGATAAATTGTGTGTGTGTGTATATATATATATATATATATGTGTGGATATGAGAAACTTGAAACCTATGCTAAGACTTCCTTGAATAAATTAATATGCTAGATGTGAAAAGTCTGAAGAGCTTACTGAAGTTGATAGTTATTTAGATGCATGTATGATATTTTTAAAGCAAAACTGTACATACCAGAACATATATTTATACTCCTAAAAAATGGACAGAAGTGCTAAAATAATCAAGAATCACTTTAAAAGATATTTATGGGACTCAAGGAGCGTGCCCTGTGCTGATTGATCTGTCTACACACGGCAAAACAGCATTGTCATCTCATGGCAGACACAACTGAGAGTTTATTTCCTTAACTGGTGATGAAGAGTGAACACATTCTGCAAGATCTGTGGATTTCAGATGGGTTAGTAATCTCTTTGGGGACCTTCCATCTGAGGTTGCTAATACTAGCAGTGGCCTGTACACTGCAGATGAAATAATTCTGTTGTTCGTGTCTGCAAAACTTCATCTAGAGAAATTAGTATGTTCTTAGTGAGTACATAGCATGTGTCTCAGACCATATCCAGTATCTTAAGTTTACCTCATTGTGTTGCTTTTTGAACACATTAATCACAGTAACCCCATTCAGCATTCAGGTCAGTTATATAAATAATGGCCTGAGCAGAAAACCAGTAAGGGCAACAAAAACAGTATATACGCTGATCATGTGCAGGAAATCTTGGAAGAATTTTGATGCTGCAAAAAATAATATTTATTACTAAACTGGTCTGCTAGGTGTGGCACATTTTAATTCCAATTATAATGTATATAAAAATAATATCATGTGGTACTTGTAGTTCTTCAGTCAAAATGAAAGACAAGCAGAAAACCAGTTTTTCTTCTAAATTTCTTGTATAATTTGCTTTTAATCTTGCACACACAGAACAAGTGAAAAGTATACCATGCATTAGAGAAAAGGACTTTTGATAAAAGCTTTCTTTGTGATTAGTGTACCTCCTTTAGTCACTCTCAGAATGAGAGCCCACATGATATGGGGTCTGAATTAGGTGAATATGGCAGGTGCAAAAAACGGGTGAGATACCAAAAGTGAGTGACCTGCGATGTTCCTTGCAATTGGTGTTCCTGTCAACTCTTTTTAATTCCACAAGTCTTGTACTAAATATTTTAGTAGCTCACATAAATTTTGAGGTGGAAGAGCTAGTACGTGTTTAAGCACTTTAATCTGTGTGTTTTTGTTGCAGTTATGGGTGAAAATAGTTGATGGAGACATTCAAGATTCTACACGTTCAGATCTCTATGAGTACATAGTAGACTTCCTTACATTCTGCTCAGACCAAGACCTAGTGTGGAAGTACTCTGAATGGATTTTACAAAAAAATGAAGAGGTTTGTGATTGATACACTTTTCACAGAACATCAGTATTTCCCTGCAGTGGTGTTTGAGTTTTCCTTAATGTTGTTTTTTCCTGATAGCTGATTGGACCTTTTGCAGCATTTTTAATGCCAGTTAAATAGTGATCAGCAGAAGAAAACTTGCAGGTTTCTGAATTCTTCCAAGTCCCTCTATTAGCAAGTGCTAGTGATAATTGCCTCTTTTTATTCTGAAAACAAAGTTTAGGGCATAAAAAATACAGCATGTCTTCTGTTTTCTTCATATTGAGTAAGATAATTTTCAAATCTTAAAATAAATGAATCACCAGACAGGTTAGCAGTTGCTGCTTCTTATTTTAAAGGGGATGGGTGGTATCAGTGTACACCAGCACATGGGATAAATAGCCCCCATTCAAGACAAAACTTCATTGCTAGATGAATTAACTTAATCTGCCAAAATTTAAAAAAAAAAAAAATTGGAACATCCATCAGCATGGTGTGCTGTTAAGTGGGATGTTTGATGCTGTATCAGACAGTCTGTGCTGTTGGAACTTGTTGCTGCCTGATTTTTATTAATTTTAAGCTTAGTTATTTTGTGCAGTGGCAGATTTCTAAGCTTTTGGTTTGGTTCAATTACAAAAGTCACTTGCTCCGTCCATATCATCACATGTTAAAAGTCTTAGAACATTCTGGTCTCTCTGTTGTGCAAATCCATTCAATATTTTTTGTGGAAGTTGTGCCCAAGCCAAGGTTTATCAGATGGACAATGTAAAGCCTACAAATTGAGGTAGTGCAGATAGGAGCGAGTGAGATCACAATAAGCACAGAGTAGTGTAATTCTGTGGTATTGAGCAGGGTTTTGTGTTTATCTTCCTGAATAATGTATTAACAATAGTGCTATTCCTTTTTCATTTTAAATATTTATTTAATAAAATGGTTTCCATTGAGTTCCTAAATGCAATCAACTCTTTCTAGGTTGGCGTACAGATTTTCACTAAAAGGCCTTTGGAAGAACAGGAGAAAAACAACATTAATCCAGATGATATCATCAGTTGCCTTAATAGATATCCTAAAGCACGTGTCAAATATCTAGAATATCTAGTACTGGAAAGAAAAATAGAGGTGAGTTCTGTGAGAATGCTAGAAGTAGGCATAGGATTCAGAATGCAGATTATAATCAACAAGCCTGAAAATAGGCAATGTCTGGAAGAAATAGGTGTAATATGAAGTCTTTCACATGTAAGAGTAGGGTAGGAGTGTTTTTAGATTAAAGTAAAAGATGAGGAGTGGATACCTTCATTATTTTGAATTTTTCAATGCTTGTACTAGCAAGACAGTTGCTTATGTCCACTTAGACTTAGGGGTTTTTTTACATCTGGTTATTGCATACTTTTCTGTTTCGCTGATGAGGCTCAAACCTTCTTCTGGTAAGATCATAGAAAATGATCAACAACAGGTTGAGCAACTGCTGATCCTATTGCACTGTGGCAGCAATATATCAAAATTGCTAATTCAGTGTTTTACAAGTAAGAATGTTTTATTCTGTCTTTCTGGAGAGATTTGAACAATCAACTGTCAAATTAAACCGTGCACCCCTCACTAGAATTCCAAACCAGTCTTGATGTTGAATGCCCAAAAGATGCATTCACAAGTCCTAAGTGACAGTGTATTATACTTTTGAGAGTTTTAGCTCAATACAAATGCAGCCAAGATGTTACATTTGGATATGAGACATTTTAAGCACAGAAGTTCTTTAACCTGGAAATAAAGCAAGGAAATGAACAGTGAAAGAGCTCTGCAGAACTGATGGTCAGTGCACTAATTCACGTTGTTCAAATACACATCAGATCAGTGGTTTCCCCTTATTGGTATTGCAGGTGTGTTGCACCGTGACTGATGAATGTACTAGTCTCTGATGTCATGGATATTTCCAAACAAACTTTTTGAGTTAAACACAGTGCTTTGTAGAATATTTGTGAAAATATTTTACAATTAAATTTACCTGCTAGTAAAGGCTGGGTTATAAATAAATTTGGTCTTTAAATGTACTAGATTACTGTGAATGATGTAGTGAGAGTGTTTAAAACAGTCAGATCATTAGCTTGTTTTGATGAATATTGGGTAGTGGATAACAAAAAAAGTGCTGTGCCTTCAGAGTTCTTTTCTACCTCTGGTGGCTTTGTCACATTTTATTGCAAAAATAGAAAAGGTCAAAGAACATACCTGAATATGAGGAATCCCATATTTACAGTGCAGTTTGTGAGGCTGCTCTGAAATAAGTTATTTATCTGTATGGACAAAACACTTTGTGATTAATTAAAATTAAATAAGTTAAACCACATTTCTATGTAATAAAGTAAATATTCATCAGTGTTATCGCTGGGGACAAGAGTTTGTCTTTGTAAACTGAGCTAACATTGTTCTATTCATCTGTAGAAAGAAAAGTACCATACTCATCTAGCTGTCTTGTACTTGGAGGCAATACTTCACCTAAAATCTGTAACCACAGATAATTGTACAGAAACAACTGAACTGCTGTTGAAACTTCGCAGTCTGCTGCAGAAATCTGATCTTTATAGAATTCACTTTATTTTAGGTAGGTTGCACGTTGTCTGTTATAAATGCTGTATGTCATTTCTGGCT
This sequence comes from Eulacestoma nigropectus, assembly GCA_013397775.1. Lineage (NCBI taxonomy): Eukaryota > Metazoa > Chordata > Aves > Passeriformes > Eulacestoma > Eulacestoma nigropectus. The sequence goes on from VZTE01002393.1 coordinate 985,799, forward strand.
GGACACAAAATAATGGTCTTCGCAAGGATAAAAAACTAAAAGATCTAAGGTTTCTATGTGTGTTTGTTTGATAGGCTTTATTTCTAACAGACACAGGTTAATTTAGAAAGCATATCTGTTGGTGTTGTCCTTGGTCTCCATAGCTCCAGTGGTATGTTTGCCACTGCACCAGAGACAGTACCAATTGGCCAGAACAAATATCTGCGTACAATTTTCCTAATGGTCACCTTCTGTTTAATGATGAGCATGTAACTTGTGATAACCTTTTGCAAATAAAAGACCTACAAGTTTATTTTTTAAGCAGTCTGTTTCTAGCAAACAGAAGTGAAACTTTGAGGAATCTCATTGCCAAGGACTTGTTTGTTGTCCATAACCCTGAAACTCACTCTGGAGTTCATGTTAAATAAAAATATGAACATCTTTTTAAGTGAGAAATGCAACATACATGTTACTGTTGGTATAAGGCAAGCAACAGTTGAGCTAAATATTTTGCTTGGTCAGTGCTTATAATGGTTAATTTTTAATGTTTCATCCACTGGAATGCAAACATACAGTGCAATTAAGCAAGCCAAGTGTTTAAATCCACTCTGGTGTGGAGGATTATGGCTGAAGAATGATGGAATAGTGAATGAAAAGGAAGTGACTTGTTATTGAATTGTAAGATGTGAAATAATTCTTTTAAATTCAGTGGGAAAAAATTCATTGTATGTGGAAATAAAAATATCTGAGTAGCAAATAAAATAATTTACCATTGTTTAATGTTTCCTTGCCTTTCCAGGCAGCAAAATGTTATATGATGTATAATGTACAAGTCACTGAAGCACAGTTATTGAAACTCTAGTTGTTTTTCATCTTTTAGTCAGTTTTAAACAAAATTTTCAGGGCAAGAGTTAAAAAATGGATTATTCTTTTGAAATCCATGTACTCCAAAATAAAGGATTTCTTACATGACAGTTCTTATGTTACATAAAAGTGAGATCAATGCAAGCTAGTGTGTTCCTCCCTGATAACCAAAACATTTTGGTGAGAAAAACATTGTATTTCCATGCATTTTACATAGGCCTATGCCAAATCTTTATCACCTTTACAATAATTAGATGATTTTCTACTTTATTTTGAAATGCCAGATGAACTTGCCATTCTACCTGCCTATTGCTGATACTTAAACTGGATTAAGGGTTTGTAGTGCCCTTTTCTTAAAGGGAAGTACTATTTAATTTTTATTGTCTTTTATGGATTTTATTCTGTGACCTCTTATAGTATTGGGAGAAGCAGAGGTTAAAAATATTGCAGCTTCATCTTACAGTTTATTGTACATGGTAGCAGTGTCTGCTACAATTTAAAAGGTGTAAGTGACATTAGTTCACCACCTATTATTTAGTTATTTCTTTGTCCCATATTTTGTGGTGCTCTTTTTTTAGAGATGTGCTTCCATACATATGGGCATTCCTGTACTTACACACATCTGTCTTCTCTATAGTTGCACTGACTGGGAGAGGGAGCAGTTGTCTACTCCACTGAGCAAGTATTGCCTTGTTTCTCATTTAACAGACAAAATCCAGGGCACAGACCTTCATATGGAAAGTGCAATTTTATATGGGAAATTAGAAGAACATGAGAAGGCTTTGCATATCCTCGTCCATGAGTTGAAGGACTTCCGTGCTGCTGAAGAATACTGTATATGGAACTCTGAGAACAGAGATGTGCAGTACAGACGGAGGCTTTTCCATATGCTGCTGTCAGTGTATTTAACTCCAGGCACTTCGGATTGTGCACTCGTCATGGCTGCTGTGGATCTCTTGAATAACCACGCTGTGGAATTTGATGCAGGTCTAGTTTTGCAGGTGGTGCCTGACAGCTGGTCAGTGCAGCTCCTCTCCCCATTCCTGGCTGGAGCAGTGAGACAAAGCATTCACACAAAAAGAATGACTCAGGTGGCACTTGGGTTAGCACAAGCTGAAAACTTAATCTACAAGCATGAGAAGGTAGGTTACTGGGGTGTTTTTAAATACAAGCACTTTGAAGCTTTACAGTGGAGTCCTTTGCTATACAGTAGTCAAAAGAAGTTTGAAGAATTAGTACAAAAGTTGTCTTCATGTCTTTGGCATTTATTAGGGTTTTTTTTGCCATGACTACTAGATTCAAAATTAATTGTATGTTTTCTCTGTAAAACAAAAGGGAAAGTGGGGGCCTTGAAATAGGAATAACCTTGGCGAGCTTCTGGGCTGAATATGAAGTGAATCTGGGATCTGCAGATTAATGAAGTTCTTTCAGAAACTTTAACAAGTGGGAGTTAGCATTTTGTTCACTAGGAGGGAGTGTCAAAATTCAATTTTTCTACAGTGTCACCTGTCAAAATTTGTTAAAAAAAATTATCCAGCACTTAGTATTAATTGAAACTTGTTAGTAGATTTTGGTAATGGTAAATACAGTTGTGAGGCTTTCTTCTATTTCTAGCTAGGGCAATGTTGCTTAGAGTTCACAGCAGATTCTTAAAATTGTTTTTGTTTTATCTTTTTGGCACAGTTGCAATTATGCTCCATCATTTCCCTTCCTTTCTTGTTAGATTCACGTTTGGAATTTTTTTTCCCCTTTCTTTAGGTTAAACAAAAAGGAGCCCCGATTCTTCTTTCAGACAAAAAGGTGTGTCAGGTGTGCCAAAATCCTTTCTGTGAGCCTGTGTTTGTAAGATACCCGAATGGGAGTATGGCCCACACGCACTGTGCTGCAAACAGACATCTCAATTCCAATGTGACTCATCACTCTCCCAGCTCCAGCAATCAGACTTGAAATATTCCCACAGTTCCCATGACTTATACCCCATTGATAGTGGGCTGGAAAGACAAAAGTGCAGCTACTTTAAGTATAAATCAAGACGGACAGCTAGTTTTTGGGTTAATGGGAAGACTTCCAGTAAACATGAAATACTGCTACTTATCTTTTTGATTTCTAATGAATGTAGATAGAAAATTCACTACCAGACATGGAGAGGTGCAAATACGGGCTCTTCTGTGAATAGGAAGAAACACAAGAGAAAAGGAGCTTTTTCTTCACAGTGAGGATGAATGTTATGAAGTGAAGGCAAACACTTGTTTTAAGAATTGTCACTTTGCACTGACTGTGGTGTTGGTAAATTTGTGGAGGGGAAGATGGCACCTATTAGAGTTGGAATTCTTGAAGTAATGGGACAAGATGGCTTCGTGCAGCTTGCTATGAAGACAGAAATGTGCATCGATTATAGTGTTTGCTGCAGCATGTCTTCTTTTGGGCTGGATTCTCTTCCCCAGGATCACATTATGAACTTCATTTTTTTTGGTCTACAAAATGTTGGCTTTTGATGCACTTTTTAGTACCTCCCTCCCATCCATCTGCTATATGGAATTTACATGTAAGCACTGCTCTGTTAGGTTTCTGCTCCTGCAGTTACTGTAACATACTGAGTGGAAACCAATAGCCTCAATCGCATAGGTGAGCTTGGAAGAAAAAAAATAGAAAGATTGTCTGGTCAGACTGTAGTCACTTTTATATGGGGGAAGAGACCCTAACTTTAATATTGATTTATTTATTAATATGCAAATATGCTGTACATACAGTTGAATAAATTGATCTTATCATTTTAGCATTTCTTTGGAGGATTAAGATGTAGCTGATACATAAGTGTACAGATTATGTGCTAAATGTTTGCTATAACATAACTTAGGCAGGTTGGAACTCCACAAAAATAGGTTTTAGTGCTTATGGATGAGTTTGTGCAATCAAAACCACAGAAAGAAGGTATAAAATTGTAAGAAATCTACAAAAATGCACTACAGGGATACTGGGTTTGTTATATTCTACTAAATATTCTGTAAACTAAAGTTTTTCAAATAACACAAACCCCTTACTTAACTGCCCTCATATGTATTCACATTGCTATTTAACCATTTTAAAACAGTTAATTTAAAAGATGCAGCTTCCCCCAAGAGAGGTTAAAAAAATGACAACTTTAAATAAAAGTTAAGTATTGCAAAGTGAAAGCATTTCTTTTAATTCTGTAAAGCTCTTATAAATACCAGGCTTACTCACCAGCATGCAGTTGAGTTAGTATGGCTGCTCCCTGTTTCAGAATTCTAGGTCAGTGAAGGCTTTCAGCAGAATGGAGAGTCTGCATGGTCCTTTCTAGAATCATAGAATAAGCTGAGTTGGAAGGGGATGCATCGGGATCATCGAGAACAGCTCCTGGCCCCACACAGGACAGCCCAAGAATCACACCATGGGCCTCAGAGTGTTGTCCAGATGCAGCCTCCTTGTACAGAAAGTCTGGCTGAGGAAGCTGCCTTCTAAGTGCAGCTGCCTCCAAGAAGGGGCAACTAGACCTCATCCAGGGGAAAAAGAAATCCATCTCTTTCTCACAGAAACATACAATGGTTTGGGGTGAAAGGGACCTTAAAGATCATCTATTCCAACCCCCTCTGCCATAGGCAGGGACCACTAGACCAGGTTCTTCAAAGCCTCATCCAACCTGGCCTTGAACACTACCAGGTATGGGGTGTCCACAGCTCCCCTGAGCAACCTGTACCTGTGCCTCACCACCCTCACAGTAAAGAATTTCTTCCTGGTAGCTGATCTAAACCTGCCCTCCTTCAGCTTAAGGCCATTCCCCTTTGCCGAATCACTGCATGCATCTGTACAAAGTCCCTCTCCATCTCCCTTGCTGGCTCTCTTCAGGTTCTGGAAGGTGCTATAAGGTCTTCCCCCAGAGCCTTCTCTCTAGGCTGAATAGCCCCAGCTCTCAGCCTGTCTTCATAGGAGAGGTGCTCCAGCCCTGTGATCATCATTGTGGCCTTACTCTCGACTTGTTCCAACAGCTCAACATCTTTCTTGTATTGTGGGTCCCAGAGCTGTGCTCGAGGTGGGGAGTACTTTGCTTTAAAGCAAAAGACCTTTGAGTCTTTCTTCTTCCTGAGTTTGAAAGTAGGAAAGTATAACTGTTGCATTGAATTTTATTTATTTTTAAAAGCCTGAGTAAGGAATTTTGCAGTGCTTTGTCCTAAGACATGTAAGCCACATTTAGTGAGAGACACTTAGAAAGAAGTCAAGTGTGGGCATTTCTGACTCAGTTCTGACATGAGTGATTCTGCTGTGGCACTGGTATGAGCAGATTCTCTATCTTGTAGTCATGGGTTTTGAACACTGTGTATACAACTGGCAGTGGTGATATAGAAAAATCTGTAGTCCCCTGTCCTCAAAATACTTGCTAATAAGAGTGGAAGTGATTTTTACAAAGACCCTATAAACCTTTTGTGTACACTAGCATGCATTTCATAAGAAATACTTTCTTTTGCTGCCACCATCCTCAGCATTCTCTTTTTTTCTGTTTAGTAAGGAGGTACTAGAACAAAGACCCTTCTCCATGATTTAGCATAATTCTAGCCACTTAGTAGTGTTGAACTACTGCTGCAATGGAATAAAGATCGTATCATTCCAGACCTCAGGAAAGTTCTCAATTGCTATTGCATGAAAATGTATGTCTGTAAAAGATTAAACAATTCTTTATTAATAGTCAGTATCTTTTTGCAGATATGTGCTTTGGCTAAAATGCAGAAAAACCAATAATTGTACATACAGAACGAATACAGAAATCAGAATAATGCAAGGTAGCATTTCTGCTAGCAAAAGTGTGATTAATATTTAAGTTGGGGGCATCTAGTTCTTTTAAGCCCAGTCCCCCCAAAATCTGGACTGGAAAAATTGATACTGGATTCATAAGTTGTTACTTGTTGCTTTGTTAAGTTTTATACTAGAACTCATTTGAATGAATTAATATGGAAATCCCATGGTAACTGAAGGAAAAAACAAAGAAAACCAATGTGAGGCTGAGGCAGAGCGAGAGCTCAGCAGGGAGTTGGCAGGTGGACAATGCCCTGCCCGTGTGTGTCCAGCACATGAACTACTGGGATGATTCTCAACCAGAGGAGGTCGGCCCACATCAGAGTGGTGTGTGGTGTTCTGTGCTTTGTCACCAGGAAATTTATGAAAGGTCTGCATTCAAATTTCCTTACGTGGGACAACTGAACACCCCCTGAGTAAGAGAGCTTCATTCTGGGGAACCTGAGTTCATTCCTTCTTTTGTTTTGGCACTGTCGGTTTGGTCATTCTTGGTTTATGTACCTGAAATCCTGGGCCAGCATTACTACTGTGGTAAGTTCTGGTATGGCTGCAGCAGCATGGAGGGAATGAACAGGGAAGGAACCAAATTTGATTGTTAATTGCATGATTGCGTATGTGAAGGAGGAGAGGCAGGAAAGAGGAATATTTCTCTGAGCATTCTTCTAGTTTGGAAATTAAATGCTTTCTGGGAGTTAAGCTTGATGTGATCTTTTTATCTCCAGTTAGGGATTGTGGTGTCTTAGACCTGCCCTTGGAGACTGAAGATTCTGCCAGAATATTTCTCCTTAATTCAGCTGTTGCTAAATTATTTGTAATTCATCTCTCTCACTTTTTCCAATGAGTCTCCTCCAACTTTGTATGTGTGAAAACCAAAACAGAAGTGCAGATTTTTTTTTAATGTGACACTGTGTCTGTGATTCAGGATGTAATAAATGAGATTAGTCTATCACACTGATGTCTCTGCAGATATCAAGACACATTTGTCTAACATGTAGCCTCCAGTTATCGAAATACTGCAGCTCTGACTTTTTTTTTAGCCATTCACTGCTACAGTTGATGGTACATATAAAAAGCACTTGTTCAACCTTCTTCTACACTTTCATATCTCCACACTTACGTAAAAATTACTCATGATGTGTGTGTATCATCATACACAGTTTTTCCCTCTTTAAGTCAAGAAGAGGAAAAACCCTAATAGGAAAAAATTGCTCAGAATCTGGCACTCTGCTCAAGATAAGATTCATGGCTGTATATTCATGAGAAAGAATTCAGTTACGTCTTCATTTCTTTTATTTAAATGGATAAGTTGTCACATTGAGATCAGTATTCTTGTAATATTGTCAAAGCCAGGGGAAAATAAGCATTTGGGATTTGTTACACAGAGCACACCACAGCTACCTATGAACTGACTTGCTCAGGTGGCCCGTACTGGGGTGGCTCAGGTGTGCACAGGATTCCAGGTTACAATGAGAACTTCTCTCTTTGCTCCCTTGCTCCCAATCTCCAGAAAATTTCCAGCCCTTGTTACCTGATTAATTCACTCTTCTAGCACTTAACTGACATGGGTACAAATCTTGAGAAGCCTGGGGGACTCCTGAGCACATCTGTCTTCAGTAAAATGTCACTTTCTTACTCAGCCACATGAAGGCCTACTAATGTGAGCTGTGGAAAGGTGGTGGTAGGGATGGAGTATGTGTATGTTTTCCGAGAACTTTATTACATGTTTAAACACACAAGTGTTATCCTGACTGCTGAGTCTTTATAACAACATCTGTTCTTCGCAGGACTCCTATCCTGAATGACATTAAAAATACTTTGTTTTATACAGTTCTATCAAGAAGTAATTTATTTTATAACTCTTCTCGGTTTGCTGCAGTGTCTATTCAGCATGGCTCTAAGTGTTTTATTAACATCCTGCTGTTCATAACAGGCAGCAACTAATACATTTTCATTGTGAGCTCTCTTCCTATTGCCTATATTTGCTAATTAATTTTTCTCTTGCTGTACAACACTTTGGGGCTTATGCCTTGTGAACACTGGTAATTAAATGTGCTGCTATTTTTTAAAGGAAAAGAAGAAAAGGTAGTAACATTCTGTAATGTATGATTGATTTCAAAACTGAAGTTCCCCTGCAGTAAATTTATTCAGATGGAAGTCTGTACTGTTAAGGCTTTTGGACTTAGTGGTTATATTGGTGATCATACACAGCAGTATGTGGAATGTACAAATGTATAAATATGTTGATTTTTAATTAAAAAAATCTTTTAATTACATTTGTCATGGATTCATAGATACATAAACCCTGGAATGTGAATGTCCAAGTGAAGGGAAAAGATTATCTACTGATAAATAGAGGATTCATCAGAGTGACTGACAGAGGGGTCAGATCCCTGACATGTGGAAGTGAGGCTGGTGCTTACATACCCTGCAGAAGGCAGCAGTGTTCCTCATCTTCCTCCTCACGGCTCAGGACTAATGGCCCTGGCTTCAGGGCCAAAGGACCAGGTGCTCTCCAGTTCCAGCAAGGGGCCAGAGCCACCACAGTGGCACTGTAGGACCTGCTGATAAGGAAACCTCAGGAAAGGAAGGGTGGTAAGGACTGGTAAAGAGTCTGTGGTAAGCCAAGGAAACCGGTGTGATCTCCAAGGGGAGGGAGAGAGGAATATGAAGGAGAAGTGCAAAAGGAGTGTTTAGGACATGCAGGTGTGACCTAACTCAGCTGCTCTCCAGCCCCGCTCTGCCAGGCAGTGCAGGCACTGGCAGTGCTGCAGGCATCTCCTGGGTGCTGAGGGCAGGTTCTGTGCACAGCATAACTGGAGATCCAGCGGGGCAAAAATCCAAAACAGTGGGAGCTACGGGGAAGGGCTCTTGTTTTGAAGTTCAGGTCTGTGGTCACTTGACAAGGTTTCTACAGCCGTATCAGGTGAAGTTTGTTACTTTGGCTGAAGTGAAGGCTGTGGGAACATTGGTGGGTCCTCAGGATGCTCTTGCAGAGGGTGTTTGGGGTGCAAATGTTGAGTGCAGCATGATGCTGAAAGGAATGAAAAACTAACACTACAAGCATGACTTTATTAGCTCAGCCAGCAGGAAATACACCCTGGAGAGCCCTGGTTTGCTTTTCCCCGTCCGTCCGTCCGTCCATCCATCCATCCATCCATCCATCCACCCATCCAAGGAAAGGTAATGCAGAAGGCTTAAAAAAAAGCCCAAAACCCAGTTGTGACTCCAGCACAGAGGGATTTAAGCTAGTTTTGCCTCTAGACAGTGGTTAGAAAATGGCTCGTGCTAATCATCCAGATGGCAACTCCTTCCAGGACAAATACTCAATAGAGTGTAGCTGAGTTTAAGCAGAAATTGATCCCAAAGGTCCAGTTCACTGCAACAACTGTAGCTGCAGGACAGCATAGGGTCAAAGAGGCCAGGGCTGCCAGCAGAAAGCTCATGGCTGAACACATGGCAGGTTTTCAGTAGATAACAAGGCTGATTATAGTGCCTAAAAATCCAATAGCAGTCATAAACCTCATTACCAATGCCTACAATTGCCAAAAACCCCCTGAAGATATTGTCCTGTAACCACCTTGTCAACATGGTATTTGCATTGGGTGGGGCCTGACCATCCCAATGCATGTTAAAATCCTAGAAAAATCTAGGCTGGCTGAGTTCTTCAGAGGTGATGTTGTCCAAGCCCAACTTGATGCAGGGTCATCCTGTGTCAGGTTACTTGTCTTGTTTTAGATCAGTGCTGACAAGCTTGAAACCAGATTGGGAAGGGTCCAAGTGTCTTCTTGTCATGTCTTTGCCAGAGGAATATATTGCTTAAACATCCAAAAATACTCTCTGGTAAAGAACGGTAAAAGACTAAAAGGTACATTTGTCTTGAATAAATAGTTTAGTTTGTTTTGTGGTTTGGATTTTTGTTGTTTTGGTTTTTATTTTTTTTCAAATATTACAGAAAGCCTAAATAAGCAGGGAATTTCTAAAAATTAGCAAGTTACTGGTGACAGATTCAAGATTATGCACTTGGTGCCTCTTTAACCTGAAGAAGTATATTCAAATAAAATGTGAGTTCTTGATATCTGTTTGAAAGTCACAGACAGCATGCAAAGATGTTTCAATCCCTTTAGTCCCTCTAATGTACAAGGTTACTCTGCAGTGCATTGCCAGAATGCTCCCAGTGTGACAGAAGTAGCGGTTTTTCTTCTTGAATCACAAGCAGTAGAAGATGGGGAGGGAGGAGTACAGGATGGATTTGTATCTGCTTTTTTTAAAGATGTCATTCACTGGGGATTTATATTTGCAAAGCGAAAGGAGCTTTTCATTTCTGTACTTTTTTGATCCATCTTTAGGTTTTAACTTGTCATATCTCATTTCAAAGCATCTCTGTGGTCTTTTGTGACACACTGATTTGTCAAGCAGAAGTTTTAGTGTTCCTGCTTCAAAACCTTCCTGAAATCTCTTGTTCTGGATAGCAGCCACTTAGTACATCCCTTCCAGATACTCTAGTCAGCGTGTCAGCAGTACCTCTCCTCACAGTTGCTCATTCTGTAGTGTGAATGGCCATACAACTGTGCTGGTGTCGTGCTTTAACCCCAGCCAGCAGCCAAGGCCCACACAGCCCTGTGTAAGCCCTGCTCACTAATAACAAAATCATCTCTATATTATCAACCCTGTGTTCAGCATAAATCCAAAACACAGCCCCATACCGGCCACTGTGAAGAAAATTAACTCTATCCCATCCAAAACCAGCACAGATGGTCAAAACTAAAAACTACAAACCAAAGACATCTCAATCCCAGAGGAGGGAGGAGTCTCTTGTTAAGCTGCTGTTAATTATCAATGCCTCAATACCCTACATTTTCGGTTTTCCCATCTGCCTGATATCAAATCACAAGAGTGTACAGTGTTTCATACAAATAATCACTTGTACTGATAACTTTCCTCCCTGTGGAAGGGAAAAGGGGAAGATTTTCTTCATTGAAGCCATGCCATGACAAAATTTGAAGGCAGCCAAAAAGAAGACCTGACAGGGCCTTTTTTTCAAACCTAAGTGCCCTTAAAAGTACCAAGAGGGCTCTGAATGCAAAAGCCAGGCCTCATGAAAACATGAGCTAGAACAATTTTAAAATGGAAAAAGCTCAGGAGTTGAGTAGGGAGAAAGTTCTAGAGGTTTGCAAGCAAACTCCCCACCTTGTGTCTTGTCAAGTCAGGTTTTGACTTCTGTCAAAGCAGAACAAACTTCAATGACTTCCTAAGTTGCAGAGCTCCCTCCACTCAGCCCCTTCGCACCCCCTTGAGAATGAGCCACGCTCCTCCAGCTCTCAGGGGCTACCAGTCTGCTCTGTCCCCAGGCTTCTGTCGGTCCCTGGCCACCTTCCCTTACTTGGCCACGCCTTGTTCTTCCGTGTCTTCCTGGCTGCAGAGCTCTGCGGCTTTTGGGGCAATGGAGGCTGGACCTTGCCTGAGGAGCTCCCTCTGCTTGTGTTTGATGGCTTTTCCCCTCCAGTCTTGTATCAGCTTCATGCAGTTTGACATTAAACTTCAGTAAAATGCTAGATGATAAAAATGAATTAAAACTAAACAGAGATTCCTGACTTTATTAAACAATGTTGCATTAAATAAAAGCAAAGCTGTGCTCTAACACAATTCATGTTCTCTTAACTTGGTAGCAATATCTTTTTGTGTTGAAATGTTTTCATACACCCACTACTTTAATGAAGTCTCTGCGGTGAAACATCTTTAATGATTTTACTAAGGAAGCAATATCTAATGCATCGACTTAGTGTTTTAATACCAAAAGGAGTCTGAAGGCATTTGTAAGCAGTCCTGTCACATTCTCTCCAGCTCTGCAGAGGTCTGAGGAAGCCAAGGGGACAGACCTGCTGCCTGTGGACTTGCATCATACAATAAATATCAAGCATCTCTGGTGGGAGTAAGCTGGGGGACGTGGAGGAAAAGATAAGCCCTATCCATATTTGTTCATCATGTCTTGTCTAGATACGTGAGTGCTGCATAACCCAGCAGCTACTTGTTGTGTGCTACCTACAGCATTGGGTCAGACCCATCCCAGAAAACTCATAAGATGCCTTGTTCAGGTAGTCCTAGCAATGAAAATCATGGAAAACCTAGCAGCTTTGATATGCTTATTTTATGCATCATTACCTGCCGTAGTTTTACACAGCTGCCCTCCTGCTGTCAGAGCACTGGGAATACTCTGACATACAAAGAGTTTTTTCTCCTGTTCTTTGTAACATTTAAGGGGAAGAAAGCTGTACCCAAGGTAGAAAATGACCTCATTTCTCCTCAAATACTGTCATGCCTTACTTGTGAAGTGATAGTGGTGGTTCTAAAACTGTGCCCTCTCTGACTGTACTTTCCAGCAGGTGATATAATCACAATGTAAAGAAAGCAGGCAGCACCAGAACAAGGGTGAGTCCTCACCAATATAACCAGTCCTTGCCAGTATAACCAGTCCTCTCCAGCATAACTTTGCTCCCTGCAGATGCCCCATATTGTGGAGAGAGAGAAGCAGCTTCAGCACCGTGGTAGGCACAAAAGTCAGAGGCAAACGTGCCACGTGCTCAGCTGTGCAGCAAAAACCTGCTGGTCCCAAGGCTGTCCTTCACTCAGCCTTTTCCGATGGATGGTCTCCTTGAGCCAGGCCCAGCAGCAGGTGGGAGGCTGGGCACCCAAGAGGAGACCTGTACAGTACCTACACAGCTCTTCCTAAAGTGCAGCGACAAAGAGATGCATCAAAGATGGGTACCAGCTTCAGTCCCACGCACCCTACAGCAGAACAATAACATTATAAAAAAAAGAGAAAGATTGATTCACAGCATTCAGCCAACTCAGTGGTGGCCCAGACAACTACTCTTGCACTTGAGCTGTTTCCTCCATCAAATTACTCAACCTGGCCTCAGGAGCAACATGTTCTGATGGCACCAGTGAAGGTCACCGAACAAATCCACACAATAGAAAAGACTGGCAGCTTTATCTTTCGTGGCATAAGGAGGTAAATACCACGCAGAGATGAAGTTTATTGAGGTCATGCTTGTCACTCTATGTGGATTCTTACCAGAAAATTTTAAAACCTGAGTACGTGCCCCAAAAAATGAACACATTTTTTTTCTCTCATGTAATCATGGCGAATAAATTTCCAGCCTTACCTGGAAAAGAGCTCTAACACTGTGAAATTATGCTACCAAGAAGCCCCTCTTCTTCCTCCCTCTTCCTTGCCCTAGTCACTTTTGGGACATTTGTATTCCATTTGCTGTCTCCCGGTACCATATTCTAAAGTGTGTGGTCTGCAATAATGCAAGTTCCATTCCTGCACAGCCAACACATAAAGGTGATTAATTCATTCTTTCTGAAATTATGCACACTGCATCAATATATCTAGTGTTTCACCCCTTAAACAGTGTTTAAAAAAAAGGTCACACTACATTCTCCCATCAATAGTACTTTAGAAACTCTGAAAAAAAACCTCATGCCCACAGAAAATGTCAGGGGTCTTGTCCAAGTGCCCTGAGCTTACAAGCCTGAGTTTAAAAACAGACTTGTGCCTGAACGGTGTCAGTGCTTTAAGTAGTTACATTTATTATTTAAGGTATAGCACAATTCAGGTTGTTTTTTACAGAGAGAATGCAGGAGAACAGACACAACAGAGCAAGGGAAAGAAAAGAAAAGAAAAGGCAGAGGAAAAATAAGATTCCCTCAGTACCCACTCAGCTTTTAGGACTACCTTCCTGGCTGGAGGCACCCGCATATGCCACCGGGGCATTGATAATGGTGGTCCTAAGAGCCAAGTGAAATCTCTCCCCTGTTTTCCTCCTCTCTTCCCCTTGGCTCATCTCACCTGCAAGTCTTGGGCTGCACTCTCAAACACAGTGGTCCTCTTGTCAACCTGACCGCTCTGTGCTGGTGGCTGGGAAGGGACAGGGACTGTACCTGACTCACGACATTTTTTGTACAACCATGGTGTCACTGTCTCAGTGATATAGCAACGCTATACCAAGCAGATTCACTAGAAAGGTGACTTATTTACAACTTAAAAATATATACAAAAAGGACAAAAACAAGCCTACTTAATGATCGTGAAACAGATTTAATGCCATTTAATTACAGCACCTGTACTAAAAGGCAGAAGGAAAAATATAATTAAACTCCAGAATTAGAAAGAAGGGGAAAAACAGTCTAATAATAGTTACTTCACCAATAAACATAAAGGTTATAAGTGGAATCCCCAGAATTTCAAAGTCAAAATATATTTGTAAAAGTGAAAAGGTTAGCAGCAGAAAAATAATAATCAGGCAGCAAAAGGTAAACAACCCATTAATCATGCACATCTGCCGAAGCGGCGGGGCGAGCAGGATGCAGGTCGGGCTGCGGAGCAGCGGAGGCGGTGCCCGGCACAGCCAGCCCTGCCCCGGGAGCGCCGGGAGGCACCTTCGCCGACAGCAGCCGGGGCCATCGCCTGCTAGCAGGAGAGAAACAGTCATTAGAAGCAGGCACTAGCAGCGGCTCCTGTGGGAAATGCTGTGCTTACAGGGGAGAAGCGTATGGTAAGAGGCAAAACTCAGCAGGCTGCGGCTGGACAGATGCCTGTGGAAAATCGAGCGTGATGCAATGGAGAAAGCCGTAGGCAAAGGAGTGTTAGCCAGCCTTTAACCACGGACATGGCAGCTTCACTTTGCCACTCCTTCTTCAGCTTCCTTCTTGCAAAAACAATTTCCAAGTCACTGACATGCATGAGAAAGAAGGGTGTTGTCTTTTCACTGAGGTTAGCAGCTTGCTGCATTTCTTTTGGATACATTTGGGGTTTAGGTCTGTAAAACCCGTTAATGACCCCTGACGCCTTGTGCAGAACGGTGCCAATGGGCAAACATTTTCAGATCCGTGAAGTAAAACAGACTCCATGCTGCCTCATGCCTCAGCACAGCATTGTCTGGCCCCACAGCAAAGGCAGGGATGGGCACAGAAAAGAAGCTCCCCCACACGTCACTTCCCACATCTGGGCAGAGCCGCTGCCCTGGTACCCACATTGCTGCATCCCTGAGCGATGATCTCCGGGGTTGTGCGTCTGTTGAGGCACTCTATTGAAACGGGAGGTGTCTATTGAAATGAGCCACTTTATCTTATTCTGCTCTGAAGCAGAGGAATTGTGTGTTCTTAGGGTGAGTGTACCTTTTGGTTCCCCTTCCCTGGTGCCTCTCCTGAAGTGGTCCTGAGGTTGTGAAGGAACATCTGTTCCCTGGTCATTTGAATAACTCCCTGTCCTGGCCCAAGGTTTGGAATGGCTGGGATGCTCACTTTGCTGTGTGTTCAGGTGCTTTGCCTGGCAGCCCAACCCACTGCAAAACATCTGCTCTGAGGAGGTTTGCAGATCATGTGTTTCACTTTTGGATGTCAGAAGGGATGAGATGCCATCACAAGCAGGGATCTACTGATGCAAAAGGGCAGGAAAAAATGTTACCAAAAAGAAAAAAGAATGATATTGAACAAAGAGCGGAATCAGGTCATTTCCATAAGATCTTGCTCACTAGGTCTTAGAGAATAATGCTTTTGGATGAATTGGAACACATTTACAAAAATACTTCCTCATATCT
This sequence comes from Eulacestoma nigropectus, assembly GCA_013397775.1. Lineage (NCBI taxonomy): Eukaryota > Metazoa > Chordata > Aves > Passeriformes > Eulacestoma > Eulacestoma nigropectus. The sequence goes on from VZTE01002393.1 coordinate 1,001,050, forward strand.
AATTTTAGTCCAAACTCAGTAAGAAGGCTGATCCTTTCATAGAATTGCAATGCTGAGATGCACAGAGAACCCTGGTTTAGCAAAACTTGCTTACATGGAAAAGCGATATGATTTTACAGTACTTTGATAACCGTCATGGAGATTTTGCTCTAAGGGAGGTAAAGATCTGGACTTGGGAAGTGAAGGTCTTTGGCACAAGAGCACACTTTGGCAAGCGTTTTTTTCCTGCAGAAAATAGTTCCTTCAAGTACTTTAAGCAATGCAGAATAAAATTTGTTTTACGTCAAAATTCTCTGGACTCTTGAAACATGAAAAATGTGAAGCTGATTTTCATGCTAGTTATTGGGCTGAAAATAAGCACAGGAAGCCATTGAGAACCATCTGAAGAAACATTTTCAGCTTAGACTATAAAGTAAACAAAGAGAAAATGGGTTTGTTTCTCGAGGAAAAAGGAATTTAGTAGGTGTCCCTTAACTCCAACACTGCAGAGACGTGCTCCGGGACACAAGAACCACTCCATTGCAAGAACACCTACGAGGCTACTCAAAGGCCCACAGAAGTATCTTTAAATTTTTAAAGATACTTTTTAAAAGATACTTTAAACTCCAAGCTTTTTGGTGTTTGGACTAAGAAGCCTGCAAGTGTGTCAAATTAATTGATGACTGCTAATTTAGATCCGCCTACTAGCACACAGACATATTTGTTCTCAGTCTAGCTCCTGGATATTCTCCCTACCAATGCTTAAGGCAGATCTTATTATTGAATTGAAAGCTGAAAAGAAGCTTGATTTCTATCTTACAAATTAAAAAACAATATGTAACCAGGAGGTACCTCAATTTATCCACAATTCACATTTCATCCACGTTCAGTTGCAAGCAAGTCTTAATTAAACAGCCATCTTAATTCAGATGGCTTTAGAAAAATGATTTAGAAAAAAATTGTTTAGATGATTTAGAACAAAGAAGCTTGCCTAATTTAAGGAGTTGATGTAGAAGCTCTAATAAATGAACTAATAAAAAAACCCCACGCCCACTACCTTGAAAGCAAGATTGTTTTTCCCTCTGTATTAGCATTGTTGTACTAAGTTGGATCTCCTTTCCAGAGAGGCGGAGCCATAGGAGGTTATCATTAATTAATAGCTTAAAAAGATTTTGAATTGAAGATTCAGGAAAAAAAGTCTCCGTAATCTATTCAAAACACAGCTGGAGCATACAGACCTGTGAAGGAGCTATGCTAAAAATACCAGTGTTACAAAGCCAAGGTGAACCTTTGGTGTTCCACTCTGCTATAGGGTGGCAAAGTCCCTACAGTGACCATGGCGAAAAAGGGCTGATTAACTGCAAGAGCTGGGGTTTTCCTGTGAGGTTCAGACGACAGCTTCACACACTGCTCCAGTGCTGGAAAGCAGCAAAGCAGGACAGTGTGTGTTTGATGTGTGTTCCCCTTCTCAACAAACTAACAGAAAAATGTGTGCTGAACCAATTTAAGAGGAATCTGCTCTTCACTGAAAAATTCATTCAGGTAATGGAGAGTTCAACATATGCAAAGTAACATGGAGAAATATTTTTTGCATTTTCATGACCACATGTCATAAACAGTTTGTATGATTAGTATCAGTGTAGCAGGAACTTGTTTCTATGGTGCTTTACTAGTACTCAACTACAACAATTTTATATTTAACAATAATTCCTAAGCCTACTCCTCTACCTTTGAATGCACAACAAGTCTCTTCTTGTAGCTCTGGTAACCTCTTCTAGATCCATTAACTTTGCCCGCTTTTCTATCACTTCTCCCCAAGGCCTTTGCCTCTGATGCAAATAATTCCCAGTGGAAGATGCCCTATGCTCAAAGCTGGCATTTCATCCCTGAATAAGGGCCCATGCAAATGAGATGCTCAGCTAAATAAATCCAACCAGTAAAATAATGTCATGGAAACAGACCCCCATAACCTGCCTTTGCTTTTACCCACCACTTGTCAGACATGATCACAACAATAGGAAATTAACTTTAGGGAAAAAAAAACCTGACAGGGCAAAGATACTTGGGCAATATTCAAATGAACCACTTAACCTTTTGGAACTAAAAGCTTCCTGCAATAATGACACATTAGTCATTAACTCAATATGTGCTTTGTTAAATATTAGACAAGAGCTCACATTCAATTTAGCTCTCACATATACTTACAGCCACAAAGAGCCATCTGTGTCGACTACAATCTCCAGGATGGGAAGTGTGCTGTGAATGGCACTCCAGCCTAGTAAAACTCTGGTGTACAGGGAAGAAGTACACAACAGCCAGTATAGCAGGGGAAAAGGTGATCCAGAAAGGAGAATAATCCTCTTTATGAGGTTATTCACCCTCCTCAGTGCTACTGATCCTGTGCAAGCACAGAGGAGAACTGAAATAAAGGAGCTCCGCGTAGCTCCTGGGCAAGCAAGGAAAGCTCTGCCCAAAGCAGGGCATTGCCCATGCTCTCCCCAGGGCTTCACCAACAGGCTGCATCATCTCACTCCTGAAACCCGCAGCTGCCATTCACCAGGTCACTGGATAGCACAAGCATCATACCAGAGGCAGTGCTTGCATGTGCCCCTAAAGCACTGACTCCCCCTGAAGCTGGGGAACAAAAGGGGAAGAGAATGACTTCAAAATATTTGCCCAGTTACAAAGACTACATGAATGGGACCTATATATAAAGTGTTTTGGGTTCCTCTCCAAGTGAAAAAGGAAGACTAGATTTACTGTGTGTCAAAAATTAATTTTTGTCTTGTGTTCAATGCAGAAAACTGCTGTGTACCCCCCTTACCCGCCGGCTTTCACTTCCTTAGCCCTTCCTGGCTCCCCAGTCCTCCTGACTGATGTGCAGTTGCCAGTTGGTAAATAGTGTCAGCTGGGCTCCATATGTTCTCCTATGCTTGATATGAGGTAAAAAACATCCTGACAGACCTCTGCTGGTCACCTGATGTTAGCCCAAAGCACATCAGTAGGTCCTCAAATGAAAGCTCTTCAAAATACCTAGGTCTGAATTTCATTTACTGTATGATAAAACAAAAATTCAAGATGAGCTTCTGGGCTACAAAACACCCCATTTCTTTGTTTTAAACATGTGTATTAATATATATTTTACTATTATTATTAGTAGTAGTAGTAGTAGCAGTTGTAGTAGTAGTATAACTTGTGTTAAAATAAGAAATATTAGTTGTCTGTCATCACATGTGTTTCAACTGCCTGAAATTTTCCTTCTTGTTCCACAAGAACTCAGAAAGTGCTTTAGACAACTCCTGACCAAGACACAGTACAAGTGTCATCTTGTTTAGCTTTAATGATACTGCTCTGGGCAAGGTCAGATATTTCATATTGTTCTGTCAAGAAAAGAAAACATAAAAGTAATAAGACCTGAAAGGTTTCAGGCCTCCTGGGAATCCTCCCTGTAAGCATCACTACAGCAGAGTCTCAACAGGAACAGCGACAAAAATATGTAGCAAGATGAACAAGCTTCTACAGCATAAATTTATATTTTCAATTAATTCCAAGACTTTAGAGTCAGAGAAATGTTTTTACAATTTCTACTGATACCTCTATGGAAGGCTTCTCATCAGCACTTGAAAATTCGGAGGATTCTTCAACTTTACAAGTTCCTATTTGTGACACATATCCAAACCCATAACAAAGTAATTCTTATTCAAACAACTCAGTTAAGTTTCTGGAAGTGCACTAAGTTTTACAACTAAATCCCTCTACTGTGAGCCATGATTTCTGTATATTTAGGGTTTCTGTGTGAGTTAGTTGCTCCCTTCTTTCCAAGGACAGAAACAAGTTCCACTGAATCTTGGAAAGTCTACAGAAACTTTGCAGTTATAAGCCATAGAAGTTTTCAGCTGGTGTCTTGTCCTTCTGCTGGAGATCTCAGACAGAAAAACATGCACGCTAAAAATAATTGAAAAACAGCAAGAGATCTGCTACAATTTGTCCTGTGTTTGTTACTACAAAGATTTTTCCCAACTACTTCTCTATAATATCTTGCCAGACACAGTGAAGAGCTGAGAATACACTGAATGCCAAAACATAAAGCTGAACAGTTCTTGTCACAGTACATTATGATATGATGATACTGCTTTTTCTGAATTGTTCCATTAGAAAAGCTATTCTAACGGGAAAAAAATCCGTGGTTAGCAGTCAAAATATTAGGAAGAATTCTTAGTAAATGACACCTTTAAAAGTCTACTAGAATAGATATGGAGATTGCACACATATGGAATGAAAAAAAAACCAAAACCAAACAGTACCTGGGTTTGACTGAAAAATGCAATCTACATTAGTACTGTATAGGCAAAGAGGAAAAGATAAATTTTTTAGAAACATATATGGATTTGGACAATAATATACAGGGTTAAAGGTAACTAGAAAAATGAATCTGTAACTGAGGATACATGCTTACACTGAGGAGTATGAACAGGTCCCAGCCTGATAATGAGAAGCTATGGAAACATCAATCCAACTCTAGTCATAGCCATTGAGTGGTCTGGAAACAGGACCTGAGACAAATGTCTTACTCGAGGTTACAAATGAACACAGTGAATTTTAAAACCTCACACTGCCTCATGCCCATGAGTGGTTATTTGGGTTATGTTCACTGGTTTTACAGATGCACAAGTCTCTGTTCCCTATACCAGAGCACCTGGCATTGAATTCAGAGTCACAAATACTGAAGTTTAGCAGCAAAGAAAAATTGGATCCCAACAGATTTCTCTACCACCTGCAGATAACCTCTCCTTTCTGGAGAAAGAAAAGCAAAGCTGTACTGTCAGAGCCAGCACAAGATGGTTCTTGCTTGGAGACATACTGCAGGGTTGGATGCCAGGGAATCTACAGACACCATTCCCCTGCATCATTAATCCCTTGGAAGCTCTCACTGGGGCACTGCCAGGCTGGTCAGGAGCTTCTAGGGTGTGAAACACTGAGGCTTGGAAACTGAACACGGCACTGTCATGGCAGAGCACTGTCCCACCGCTGTGGGATGTTTTTGGTCAGCCAGTGTGGCTGGTGCCCTATCATCGACCCTTGTCATTCAGGGTATTTCAAGTGAGGGGAATGAATCAGAATCCTGGTTATTACTTAGGGTCTGGGTATTTTCCCCATTTAACAAACCAACACCCTGTGTATGTGTGAATTGATTATGGTATAAATGTTACTATCTCAAATCTATAGTTAAGTCATTGTTATAATTGTAGTGAACTGTATTGAATCGCTTTGTTAATCGCTTTGTTAAAGTACTCAGTGATTAAGTGCTGCTAACCCCTTTTGCAACCTTATCTTTGCATCCGTATCCTTTGCACTCTTACCCCTTTTGCATTCCTAGCTTCCATGTAAATTATTCCAAATTACCTCTAACTTTTTATCTTCCTATTGGTGCTTTAAGTTATTTAGTAAGTAATAGAGCGAACCTTGCCATCAAACTCTGTAAGTCATACTTTCACAAATTCATTTTAAACCCTGTTTTTGCCAACACCTTTGACAGTGTTTCTTTAAGTGGCCAAATCACTTATTCATGACAGAAATTCACCTCAGTAAACTCAAACAGGCCCAGAGGAGGATTCCAAGCAAGGTTTTCCACAGCTTTGCAATGAGTTTGTTGCTGATTTCTGAGCTGCTCAGAGGTGGTGACCAGCACGAGTTGCTCCAATGAGGACCTGCCTCCCCTCCCTGCACCGACATTTTCAGGAAACCTGGCCAGGACCATACCCAGGGAGCACTGCTGGCCAGTTCCAGGGCCCTGGGGCTTGGTGGAGGGCTCCCACAAGGGTCCACTGGAGGAAAGCAAGCTTGTCTGTGTACATAAATACATAGAGCTGCATGGGACATTTGGAAAGGATCTTCATCTACGTTGGGACATTCCTGCTAGTCCTCAAATCTTAAAAAGGTGGGTTTCAACTTCGGCTTAAATATGCACTATGTATTTTATCAATGCATATACAACACATACATATGATTTTGTATTTGCTTCTATATATACATATATATCTATACACATATGAACATATATGTAACTATAGAATTGTCATTATTAATGACTGATTCCTACAGAGAAGCAAAAGATGCATCGAGTGGATGCTTCATATAATTGTAACAAAGTTTTTCCAGATTTGGGGAGGGGGAAAAGAGGGACAGAAGAGGGAAGGAAGAGAGAAACTGCATGTGAACATTTTTGTTTGGGGGGATTAAAGGCATTTAAGGAACCTTTACAAAAATCACATTTGAGAGACCTCTCGTTCATCTTGCAAATAGTACAAGAGCTTGCAGGAAATGATAATTATCTCCTACTACCACTTGCTAGTACACTATAAAATATTCTTTTAAAATATCTAATGCGTTGAGGTGTGTCAAGTAGCTTTTTCACCACATGATGTGTGATAAACAGGATATCTCTCGTAATCAGAAATCTAAAGCACGCGGGATGTAAAGTTTAAAAGAGCAGTGTTTTTCCTTAAATGAATGTAATCAATGTGCTTATTAGTTTGCTGCAGCAGAAGGAGGGAGTGGGTGGGTGTTTCAGAGTTGGCACATGTCTATTTGGCAACAGTGAATAGCCTGAGTGTTTATAGAGAGAGCTCTGTGGAATCCCTAGATTCTGCAGATTTTCTTACCAATTTTGTCTCAGATAATTAAGGATTTTAAATAATAAAAGAAAAAGTTAAAGAGGAAGTATGAGCTCCAGCTGGATCAAATAAAAAATAATAAAAAAGAAAGAAGGGTGTTTAAATTCTCAATATTGCCTTAAAACTAAAAATCAGCACTAAGGCACAATTTGGCTCTTAAAAGTAACTATGGAAAACTGGCACCTGCTTCCTCAACAGATCTCCTCCCTGGGTGTATCCAGAGATATATCTTCTTAAACTAGTGATTTTAAAAAGTTTCTACAGCTGTTGGACCTGCACCACACAACCCATAAATGGGACAGGACTGAGCTAGAGATTTCCTGGTCCACACCTGGCTGAACTTCACCACTTCACTGACACTGCAAGCAACAACCCCAAAGTCTCAAAACCCTTGCACCCTCTCCTGCAAGTAAGGATAAGATGTTACAGCAACCCTGTAATGAAAAACATATGTAAGTTTGCACAAATACAGCCAAGTTGCTCTCTGGTCATGCCTGGGAATAACTATGTCAGACCTCCAGTTAGCCAAAGCTTCTCTTTCCTGCCTGAGGAACAGGACAGCCGAGGCTTAGGCACAGCATCCCCTGTGGGAGAAAACTTCTCGCTGCAACAAACTGGCCACAGTGTTAGTGCCTCTTTCATGCACACGAGAGGCAGCTTGGGCACCAGCGCTGACATCAAGGAGGTGAAGACACAGAGAAAGGATATAATTCAGCTCTGAGGGATGATACACTGCCACCCCAAAGCAGTGGTCATTCATGGCATCTCCAGCATTGCTAATGGCAGCAGAAACAAAAGGTCTGACCTGCCCTCCTGCCCCACCTTTCCTCCTTTATGTCCTCAGCCTCTCATCCTAGAAACAAAATTCTCTTTCATCTACAGTTCCAAAAAGCCATAGGCCAGTTTTGAGCACCAGCCAACAGCTCTGTAGCCATATTAGCTTCAACAAGTCCCAAAAGCCTGTTGACCTGAGCCGCTGGGGGTCTCGTGGCAGACTTGGAGCAGGGAAGGAGGTAGCACTGCTCTTCTCTGAGAGCAGCATCTCTGGTGCCATCAGACACAAGGACTTAGCTGCAGCTTCTTAACTGCAACTTTATTCTGAATTGTTCCAGTCTTTACAGCTAAGTCATAACTATAGCACAGTTATCAAATTAGCTCAAGGAATTATTTATTTATTTAAATCAGAAAGAATTACGTATCTTCCCTAGTTCTAATACATGTAAGTGTGTAATACCTGTATGCAAATGTGTGTTTGTGTATATATGTATATAATACACTGATCAAACATTATTTTATTATTAGTTGTTAACATCTGGTTGACCACAATCTGTTTCCTGCTTTTACCGTGACTAAAGAGATTGATACTCTTGGGCAATGTATTATTTTGCCAGTTATATCAAATTAAAAGCTAAGTAACACCAGCAGCTATTCAAAAGAGGGAAAAATCTGTATATTGTAAAGATCTTTTATCTCATTTTGTCCAGTCAATGACTAAATGAATTAGATGATATTCAATAAAACAAAATATATTTCTTAAAATGCATACCTAAAAGGTGCACTTCGCCCTTTTTTTTCTTTAAATTTAATATTCAAAAGTTACACTGAGCCCTAAAACATGTAACACCAAGGCTATGTATAATCTTAATTCACACATTACAGGTCTCTGACAGACCCCCACTAAGGAGGCTCCTCCTCTTGTGAAGGCAGCTCCTTCTCAAACACTGGCATCCTCCTCCTTCCCCCCAAAACAGAAAGGTCATCTTTTTATACCCTCTCCAAGAGGCATGTTCATGCACTGGTATCAGACCCAATGTCCAATGCCAGTTTAAAGTAATCTTTGCTATAAAGCCATTGCACTGAGGCCTCCCTGCTTTAGAGGCATCCTCCCACCTGAAGAAACACTGTCAGGGATCCAGAAAGGGACCCCAAAAGGCACAGCAAGGCTTGCAGCTCTCTCAAGGCATTCAGTGCTCGATGCCGCGTCCAAATGGGCAGTCACAGCTTCAGAGGCTTTGCCAGCTTTCGGAGCCTCGCCAGACTTTTCTGATTGACAGCTGCAGAGCATGGAGGAGCCTCTTGGCTCAAGACATTTCTATCTGGTGGAATGCAGAAGGAGAAGGGACAAACCTCCACCTCATTCACTCTCCAGTGAACTGGAAAATCTGAAGAAGTGCAGCCCATAAACCACACTGTGCAGAGGCATTGACAGGAGTTCACCAGAGGGATCTTAAATCCTTAAAAACATGAGGACCTAATGTAAAGGTTTCCACTGACTTCAGATCAGGTCCTGAGTGTAGCACACAGTGGGATATTATCCTTAGGCAAGACCACAACAACTGTCATCTGGAAGAGTCAGGCTGAGGAAAGAGGTGTTGCTCATCCTGAGCTGTGGGGTACATCCAAAGCCCCATCCTGCATCCTTTCTCAGCACACATAGCATCTGGATTGAACATTTTAAACCGTATCCTTCAAAGCACTTTCCCAACTATTCAGCTTTGGCAGTGACCATTTTCTCATGAGATGCTGATTACCCCTACCATTTCCATGACCATCTATTATAAATAATGGCCATGCACAGAACTGTGTAGGTGAAGCACATTAATTTTGATTCTGCTCTGTGATGGGGGCATGCAAAGCTGCTTCTTTGGGAAGGTCCCTCCTCCCCTCCTATTTTGATTTTTCTGCTTCTATACTTGATGACTAGCAATAAAAATGGGTAAACAGAGATCCAAGGGAAATGAAACTACATCTGCGGAACATTCAGAGCCAAAATACACAAGGTGGATAATTTGCATGCTGTATGTAAAAAGTAGTTATGCAGCTTTCTTCCTACTCTTTACATCTCCATAAAACATAATAATAGATTTCTAATTATACATCCAAATAATAGGCAAGCTGCAAGATGCTGGGAGAAAATTAGAAAGGGGGAAAGAAACTAACCAAAGGTACAGATGTAACGAGGGTAGTGACATTTCTATAAAGACACTTTAATGGTTGTTAAGTAGTCATTTTGAAACAGAAATTTTTTAAGTGTCCTAATAGGAGTTTTCATTTTCAAAGCATTTGCTATGCAGTTAAGTGATGTCAGACTACAAGCTGCAATCTACCACAATGACCAAAGAAGAGCTGTTTTCACACCCATCACAATATATAATTGATTCCTAAATTGGCTTTCTACAAAAGAAACCAATGAGATTTATGCCAAATTCAGGCAGTGGATGAAGTCTTGACTTTTGATGTTAAACATCTGATAAACTTTATGCTAACATAACATGCTATATTAAATGGTAAGTTCCTTAACATAAAAATAAGCTCACAGTGGATCATGAAACACAGCCAGTGTCCCCTTTCTACTGGCAAATAAAATCAGCTGCATAGCTGTAGGGAAGGGGTACATCCTCTGCCCACGCACAGTGCGAGTTCCAGCCAGCAGTTCCTCCTTCCCACAGTGAAACCCTTACCAAACTTTGTCCTGCCAACCTGACAGCAGCCCAGATGCCAGATGTCCATTCTTCATGAATGAAGGTTGATACCCCAAATTGTTGAAGCACTAGACACCATCACTGCATCAGTCAGTGCCACAGCTTCCACACTGAACAGCAATTCACCACCTGAGGTGGCTCCCCTCCTAGGGCTTCACCCGACTTCAGCAGCTGGCAGGGTTGGCCTGGTGCTCTTGGAAGTTCAGTTGCCCCTGACTCTCTGCAGCTGCTCTGAGCTGTTCTGCCTCCTGCCCAGTTTTTTATTTCATACTTTGGAGTATCTTCATGGGGCAGCTGTTTTGCACATTCCTGGTCTGAGGCACGAGTCTTCCAGAGGGTAATGTGTATGCTTTGCACACTCAGCCCATCAATATCAGCTCCATCAGCACACCTGATGCAACCAGCTATCCCTGATGAAATAAGACAGAGATCACCCAGAAATCTGGCTGTTAGAGAAACAAAGAAGCAAACGTTTTTCTAATGAAATTTTCTAAATATCATTTTCCTTTCTCATTTTGCCTTAGTCAAATAAAAGCATTACGGGATCTTCACAACTTGAGTACAAATGAGTCTTTCAGCCTTAGAAGCATGACTTAGAGAAGAAAATAATCTGCCTGTTTGCTTAACTCTGAAATTGTTAAACAGAGTTCAGAGGTAATACAGGGGGAGGAACTAGAATAGATCTCAAAATGTCTTTCTCACAGGGAAGGAAACTCTTTGAGGGAAGCTGACTGTTAAACCTGTGTCTTGTCAGCTCTCCTAGCAGAAGCAATAGCCACCAGAAATACCTCAGATGAAAGATGCAGGCGGGACCCCTGTGGCCTTGGCTCAAAAACATGCAAGAGATGTCAGCACGCATGTCAAGGTCTCACTAAAGAATGTGCTTTTTAATTCCTAAGAATTTAACTGCAGCTGAGAGAGGAGAAGAGCAAATTCCTCACTACCTAGCAGGTGATGTGATCTGTGGGTGAACTTTTACTAAACAACAGATCCTAGATGTCTATTATATGAGCAGAGGCAGCCCTTGCTTCAGCATTGCTGGGGTCCCTCCCCACCAGAACACCACAGCTTCAGTGAGATCTTTCTGAGCCTCTCACAGCAAACCCAGACAGCAAACACACCAACAGCGTGCCTGGAACTGCAACACACACTGCAGCAGCTGCCTGGGGCTCTCCTCACATGTTCCCAAAGTTTATTACTGGGGGTGTCCAGTGCAGGTTGAGCATGACAGGTGACATGTAGCAGAAAGATGTAAGATCCTGACAGCCCAGCTGCCCTGTGATTTTATTTGTGAGCCAAGTGAGGAGGATATTATGCAACCACGTGCTTGCGTTCTCCTTTTGCAATGAAGTTGAAGGAAGCAGACATTTTGTCTCACACAGCACTGTCAGTATTCATGTCACAGCCTTCTCAGGCATTGTTGTTCCTGCCTAAGAGCCCTCAGCGAGGATTTTGCTGGCTCACCTCACACTTGCAGAGATGGGCATGTCGTGCTCAGACCAAGTGTGGAAAGCATTTTATAAGACAGAGACACAAGGTCCTTTACAAAGCAACAACCTCTTCTTTCTGTTACGCAGTCTGTAACAATATTCTTATCATTTTATTGTTGACAATGGATAATCTATACCCATTCTTGCTTGGTGAGATATTTTCCTCTAAAACCTCAGTTAATGTTATATGAATACAAGTTTAAACAAACAAAAATATCCTGTTGCTATCTCCACCAGCACAAAAGCATTATAGCTGCCACTGCCCATATGTGATCCAGCACTCAAGGAATTAGGTATATATGGCCAAAGATTTAGTAGTGCCACCAAATGCTGCAGGGCTGCTCTGGGATTTGAAATAAGGACTGTACCAAGACATGTAATTTTTAAAAATAATTTCTGTCCTGGTACTGTTAGTGCAATCAATTTTTTCTTAGCATTATGTCAGTTATAACAGTTACTAAGGCAAAGTGTAACCAGGCCAGCAGGAAAGTGTCAGGACCAGTTCTGGAACCAAGGAGAGTTTGCTTTTGTTGACCTCAGAGGCAAATCAGCACTTTCAGAAAGATTTAACCATCTTGTATCTTCTGCTGATTATCTCTCAGTCTCAAATTGCTTCTGTGACGTACTAATCTGCTCAGGATATGTGACAAGCACACACCATTCTGCTCGCATTGTTTATGATGTCAGTATCATCAGCATCTGAATATGACATTTATTGAAATGATGAAGAAATAGTCAGGACACACCTTGAATACCTTAAAGATTTAGTGTGTTGAAACACACGGTGCTGTGAGCAGAGCATTCAAGGTTTTCTTCCTTCAAACTGAGCAAGTCCCCAGCACAGCAGCAGAGTATCCATCACAACTGATGTGGCTGGTAACTAGGAGGGAAAGGGCAGGTGGACTGGAAACCCACCAGAAAGACTTCAACATTCGGGTATTTAATACTGAAAACTAACAGTGAAGGTGATTTCTGACACAGTGGCTGAGGGCAGATGCTAAGCACCATGAAGTCTAAACCCGTTTACTGCCCATTTGTTTGCTTGTTTTGTTCTGCTCCCACACTGTTTATGTGGGCAGGAACACGGGCAGTGATTTATGTTTACACCTTTGTCTGGACATTCAGTAAGATACCACAACCTATATTCACTGTGTGCTAGCACAGCATAAGAAACACATTTGCTTCCAATTCCATCCTATGAAATTTTATCCATATAAAATATCACAGAATACTGGGAAAATTAATTTCAATATTTACAAGGATTTTATGAAACTGTACAGATAAAATGCAGTTTCAACAAAAAATCTCTCTCTCCTTAGCCAACACTGATTTCTGGCATTTTATTTAAATAATTATATTTATTATGTTATGTATAGGTTTGGTATGAGACTTCTAAGGGTAGGTTTATGTTGGACATAAGGCAGAAATTCTTTACAATGAGGATGGTGAGACACTGGAACAAGTTGCTCCAAAAAGCTATGGCTGCCCATCCCTGGAAGTGTTCAAGGCTGGGTTGGATGGGGCTTTGAGCAATTATGTGTAGTGGAAGGTGCCTCTGCCCATGGCAGGGAGTGTAGAACTAGATGATCTCTGAAGGTCCCTTCAACTCAAACCATTCTGTGATTTTTGATGACTGGCATAATATTACAGTACCATTTCCAAGCTTCAAAGAGCAGACTGCATTTCTTAGCATAACGTAATATTAATTTGAAGGTATTACTTATACACTGAAATTAGATTGCTGAAAACTAGTATTAACTGACATTTATTATTTCTCACTAAAACCTTTTCTCTTGTCGTGAGTGAAAAAGAAGTCCTGGAAAGACAATTCCATTACACCCTTTTGAAACCCAATACATTTATTCTCGTATTACCCTGTTGTTACCGAAGCACTGTTTACGAGGAAGATTCTTCCTTTCTTTCCCAAGCATCCGCATCCCACTCCCGGCCACGGCTCCCTGCAATTCGGTTGCGAACTGCGCCACCTCGTGGCACCGCGGCAGCATTGACCACACCGGGGACACCCCCGAGCCTTCCCTGCTGACCGAAGAAACGGGACAAGTACTGGATATCGATGGCATGGACATGTCCCATTTGTCTTACAGGCAGTTTTGGTAACTTAAAGCAAAAACATCAATTTGGTGGAGAGGGAAAGAAAAAAAAAAAGGAGCCTGGATGAATCATAACATATATTGCCCAGAAAGCATAGAGAGCTTATTTCTTTTTGCCCACACTCAGAAAATATTTTAATGTTTAGTGTACCTGTCACAGGACACTAAATTATGAAATCTTGTTGGCAAGCTAAGTTGGTCCACACTGCAAGAGTTCAAAAGTGAGACCTAAGAAGCCTGGCTTGAACACAGAAGCCAAGTGTTCAGGGCTGCTTCTCTCAATAACCTTGGAAATGCAATGGACTAAGAGGAACAGAAAGTTAATAGAGATTATTCAAACTGATGAACTAATTCTACTACTGTGCTGCTGTCACAAATGATGATTAACAACCCTGATAAATTTCCTTATTTGCTTCTCCCACATGATAGCTGTTCTGATGTCTGAAAAATGAGTAAAGAAAATGGTAGTTTCATCTTTTCATCAGCTTTAACACTACAGACATAATCTTTCTTAGTACAACTATTTAACTTCTTAACTCCTAAATGTTGACACATATTGCAGATGATTGAGAGGAACTTCATACAAACGAAAAATGAAAAAACCTCAAACTGTACAATTCTGGTTGGTTTTTCTTCTCTTTTAAAAATGTTTTTCTCTTTTGGCTTACATTCATATTTAGTTGGAAGCCTGATCCAGTAGCTGTGAAGCAAGTGACCTGGCTGCACAGCACTAACTAGTATTTCTAGCAACTTTCCTAAAAAGTTGTGGTAAATTCTGAAACTTTATCTCAATTTTTTTTTACTCAGTTCAAACATGAAAGGCCATAGCCATATTTTTCTAGAAGGTAAAACAAGAATTCCTTTAAAACATGATAAAAGACTTTGCATATTTTAAGTGCTGATATTCTGTTGCACTTGCAGCTTCTTGCCTAGTAATAAGGCAATCAGTATGGCCAGTAATGTGACCAAACTGATCAATTCTCATTTGAGAAGATACTAAGAAAAATTCTACTATTTAATCTTCTCCAGAATCTTCTTCAGCTAGCACCTTCAAGACCACGTGCTCACATTCCTTTCATTATGTGAGCATGTCAAAAGAATCCTTAGCTACCTGTCCCAGCATGGATGAATATTTTTATTACAAATCACAACTTCTACTGATACACGGTATAGAGTTATTTTGTTCCACACAAGCAATTCAGATTTAAATTAACAGAAATGCTAGTTAAGCCTTTCTGTATCTGCCTTTGTGTAAAATATCTCATGCAAAACCCCCATTTGTTTTTCAAAGGGACAGGTGAATTGCCTCAGCTCTTGAATTCAATTTAACCAGTCACAGAATCTTCTGTGTTGGAAGAGACCTCTAAATTCAGTCTGACCATTTACCCAGCAGTGCCAAGTCCACCACTAAACCATGTCCCCAAGTGCCACATCTACATTTCTTACAAATACCTGCAGAGATGGAGACTCCACCACTTCCCTTGACAGCCTCAACCAGTGCTTGACAACCTTTTAGGTGAAGAAATTTTACCTAGTATCCAATCTAAACCTCCCCTGGCACAACTTTAGGCTGTTTCCTCTCATTCTATCACTTGCTACTTTAGAAAAGAGGCCAACAGCACCCACCATACTACAACATTCTTTCAGGCAATTTCAGAGTCACATATTCTGATTGAGATGAACTACCCTAGCAATGAGAAAGCCTGCCCAAGTTTACAGAGTATTCTCATGGAACAAGAGTTAAAAAGAAGCACAGGCTTTGGGGAGAGGAATCACAAACATGTCAGTCAAGGATGCATACCCAGTTTCTGACCTCTGTTTTACTCAGCTGATGATGTCTATTTACTTGTTAACCCCCCCACCCCCAAATGCTGCTTGGAAAAATAATGACCTGTACACATCACTTATAGTTGCTTATCACCTGCAATGACCTGCTGGCACCTTTTGTTACCTCTGAGGTGTACCTTTTGGTATGATCTACAGCAAATAAGAAGCAGAGCAGGTACTCTAGCACTTAAAACAATCTGGCTGGGGAGAAAGAATTCCAAGCACTGAAGTGTTCTAAATTATAAGAAAGCTGGAAAGTGCCCTGTTGCTGAAACTACTGAGTTACATTTTTCTGCTTTTCCTGGTGAGATGAACTTTATCCTCTTTTTTGCTGCGGCCCACTTCCTACAGGACAGATGAAGGATATGCTCTTCCTTGAAAGTATTTGACCTCTGTCCCAGGAAGGAAGTTGGCAATAAACCAAAACCTTAAGCTTTTGGGTGAGTGCTGTAACCAGTCATCTATTTTGGAAGGCTACAATTATAGACAGGAGGTGGGCAGCACTGTCATCACCTCCTGCTTCTGATTTTAAAACAGAAAAGTTATGACTGTATTTGGCAAAGAGTCCAATGCTATCTTTGTGCATTAGCCATATTCGGAACACGCCTCCTTGAACAGGTCCCTTGAGATTTAAGGGGTGGAGAAGAGTGTTCTAAAAGACAACTTCAGCTTAATCCCTCCAGCTCTTTCTGCATTTGGGGGAAGAACAGAAAAACTGACTCCTCCAGAGGATGATTCAGAGAACCTAAATTTAGGTACTTGTTCTGAATCACTCCCTACTTAACCTGGGGAAGCATCCTGGAGACAACTGATTCCACAGGCAAAGGTTATCCTCTGTGACAGTTCCTCTCTCAACATCCCCTCAATTGTCAGTACTATTCTCACTGGCTTCTCAACTCCACCACAGTTTCAGTAGGAAGCTGCTGCTTATCCTCAGATACCTGTGAGGCAGAAAGGGAGGCACGCTGAAGATGTCCAAATACCTGCTTAGGAGCTGCTTAATTTCAGAATTTAAACTGCCAAATCATTAAACAAACAGACTGATTTTTAGGAGTTATAATGCACCAAGAGTTTCATAAATCGTTATTGATTTCACTGGAGCTAAGATGCAAAGTTGGCATTGGGGTGATTATTTTAGATTTAGCGTTCTGTCAAATTGCACCATGATTTTCCACAATTTTAAATAAATTCAGAATTGTTTGTTGCTTTTTAAACAGAAGACATAATAATTATAAAGGGGAAAAAAAAAAGTCTTTATTACTAAATATATTCACACAACAGTTTTAAATCATAAATCAGTATGTTTTGAAATTTTGGTAGCACTTTGTCGTTCTTTAAATGCTCAAGACTTAGCGCTTTTTCCAGGTGAATTTCCGTCTGGGTCCTTCTTGACCAGGCTTTTTTCGTTCCTTCACACGTGGGTCAACTGTTAATAATCCAGCTACAAAACACAGAAAAGCACCCATTTATCTACTGCTACTAGTTAATATCACAGGCATACCATCTCTGAGCCAGTAACTTTGACTTTCACTAACAATATGATTTATAATATCTAGAGGTCTAAAGGTTCAGAATCACAAAACACTGAAAGGAGTGTCATCAGATCCTCTAACATTTTAACTTCTCTTTAGCAACTGAACTTCATTCATATTTTCCTTTACAAACCACTAAAAAAACCCACTAAAAAAACCCCACACAGTGTTTTTTATCTATCCATATTGCTTAAGCCCGTACAGCAGTGGTCTCCAAACTTTTTTGATGATGCAGTCTTAACAGTATTTTTGAGCATGTACTCCCAAATATATGCATTTATTCATTTATAAATTATATACAGCACATTCTTACTGAATCCCAATGGATCAGTTGCACATTCCCCACTCCGGAAACCACTGCTTTGTGGTATATTTATATTTAAGTACAAATATATTTATATATAAATATACTTAATAGTATATCGGGCAATGTCTCAAACATGTTCAGAATTATGCTGACCTCAGTACAGATACCAAACTCATTACAATGTCTATTTACAAAGGTTTTCCTAGCAAGTCACACTTGCCAGTGCTGAAAAGGTACAGTCAAAGAACCTTGTTGCAAAGCATGAAGACAACTTTGGTTTCATGGCTGGCAGTAGAGTGAAAAAAACCACAGCTGTTCTGCCACAAATACAGGCAGGTATGCTTGCTACTAGTCCAGAAAGAGCATAGCTAGTTAAAAGCTCACCATTCATAACTCTGCATTTGCTGAAACAGTATGGGCAACTCATCACTGAGAAGCATCAAATTTTGCAGTTATCTACATAAATTCTATCTTATCCTAGGTAACTTGTAAACACTAAATAATGCAAGAGAGGAAAGCAGCTCCCTCAGTTTGGCTAGTTGCACACAGTACGTTTATGCTCATTACTCTCTCTCTTCAAAGCCAACCCTCCAGCGTTTATGTTCGAGAAGAAAACTTTTTAAAACATGAACAAGATGCGACCAGCCAAGTCAAACAAACCACAATCTCCGTACCTTACAGCTCACTAATGTCTGATCCAGATTTATTTAGTAGTGAATACACATTCATGTTTTGTGATTCTACGTTGAGGCAATATAAGCTGGTTAATAGACCTAAAAGAGGTCATGAACAGATGGAAAAACGCTTGAGAAGTCATCCAAAATGTACACAAAGGATGCTAGGAAACAAGTGAAAACAATCTATAAATAAATGCAGATCCCTTTCATACAATATACAAGGTTTCACTGGGATTATTTACTCAAATCTGATCCTTAATGATCCTTGTATTAATTCTGTTAATTACCAGAAACACATTAAGAAACACTGAAATAATTTCAATTCCTACCTTGCCTCATGAATTCCACCTCCTTTTCTGTCACAAAACTCCTTAAGGCTTTTGCAGAGGCTAAACGTATTGCTCCAGCCTGTGCAGATCTCCCTCCACCAGAGACTGTGCAAACCATATCATGTTTTCCAATTCTGCCAAGAAATTGGAAAGGGAACAACAACTGTTCCCTAAGGGAAAAAAAAAGAAAAAGAAAAAAACAAAGAAAAATTAGAAAGATTGATGTGCATAAAGCTCCATGCAATGCACATTTCTTATCATTGTATATACAAAAGCAAAAACTCTTGGGCAGAGATCCAGAAAGGCGTTCATATCTCATTCAAATCAATAGGAAATTAGCAGCTAGGAGCATATTCCAACTGCCAATGATAAATACTTTAAGTTCAGTTTTACAACTACTTTTATTCCACTACTTCTCTATAGAAGCCAAGATCCATCAGCTCTGGATATCGAAACTGAGCAACCTCTCCCTCTATTCTTGAGCTTAAAATTCACAATGTAAAATAAAAATAAAAATCACGTTAGGAATAGAAACTTTACGTCAGCCTTAGGAGAAGTTTTCTCTGTATCAGACTGTGCACATCCTCCAAAATCTGAAGCTTTACATGAAGTGCCTCACCTTGTTTGCTTCCACTATGTTACCGTATGCCAGAGTAATTACACATGCATGCAATTTGCAAGTCTCTTGGGAAACACTTAGAGATAATGTTTATTATTTATTTTTAAAATAAATTTCAAGTCCTTTCTAAGGGGACTAAAATTTGAACTATTCAAACAGTCTGTGCTCTTGGTTTTTGCATCCCTTCAGAAAAGGTGAGGCAAGGAGCACAGAGCAAGGCTTGCCTATCAGTAAACTCCTGAATTTTAGGAGGAAATGCAAGACACATTTTTATAAAACAGATGGTTATACAGAGACAAGAACATAGAATCAACAGCGTGGAACACAGCACCAACATATAATTGTATGGTGTTACTTTTGCTGGAAAAATTTAAGTACAGTAAAAATACAGCATTTCATAGTGCTCTCACCTGTCCTGCACCACTGGGAAGTAATGTAAAACGTCTGTTCCATTCACTGTAATTTTTCCAGTCCCATTGTCATAAACTACTGCAGTAGCTCTTGCAGTTTTTCTTTTACCTTAAAGGAATTAAACCAAATCTTTTATGAGGCTTCAATACTCTACAGAACTTCAAGTGCTCAAGTAGTTAAACAAATCTCAACACATTCATACAGTGCCAGCTGTTTGGTTTTACAGGCTGAGGTAACAAAAAAAATGCAAACAAAGAACAACTATTCTTCAATATATTTTAATCAATGTCTATTAAGTGGGAGAGAAGTGTGTGTTGGCAGACCAACCTCCTTCAGCACAAAGGAAGCAATCGTTCTGATAAAGGAATTACGAAACAAGTAAGACATTCTTCTTCATTTTGGGGGTGATGGGGTACAAACAAGACCGGTTTTGAACTTACTAAACTTCGTGGCTTTTCTAAAATCACGTGGGTTGCATGCTCATCAAACTTCATTAACTACTGTTCTGAAGATACTACTGAAAATCAGTGCAAATTAAATCATGGTTTGGTGCTCTCACATCTTTGTTGTCACACAATCTTGAAGACAACCCAGGTATAGCAGAGCTCTCTAGCCATTTTGCCTCAAATTCTTTGTGACCTTTGTTCTCATTATCATCTGCTGCCTGCTGCATAATACCCATCATCTCTAAGACTCCTCTTAAATGTACAGCATAAAGCGAGTGTGCACACATGCTTTGCCCAGAAAGTCATCAGTCTTTCCTATACAAGTTGTCGCCACATTATTTTTTCTATGCAATCACTCATATCCTATATCATACTGTTTTTCAACTATGTGTCCCTCCAATGAAAACATAACAGCCTGTGTTCAGAAGATACAGAGACCTTCATGGCTTTTCTCTAACATTCCCTCCATCTCGGTATGAATGATCAATATCCCATTATCCATCTCTGTCCCATAATATTTAGAAATTTCCTCTTCCCATTTTCCTAGGCTGTTTGTAAATATCCAAATGCCTTGCTATTTATTCTTTGCATCTTCCAAGTTCCCCTTTGCTGGATTGCCTACAAAAGTCATGATAAAGGTTACTCAGTAGTCTAAGCATGCCATTTTTATACTAAGCAACAACACTGTTATATCCATGGAATTATTCATATGTGTTTGTGCTCCTGCAGTCTTCCACTCTTCATGTTCAGCAATCAACTCCGGCCAAAAATGAAAGTCCTTTTGTATCCTACAACTTGTAACACAATGGGGTCCTCTCTACAGAGTTACTACTGTATAGAAATACATACAAAAACAGCTGATAAGAGTCTGGGCCAAAAACTTGTTCTTTCTGACCAGACCATGTCTTAACTTGGTGTTCCATAACATCACTAACAGCTATACATGCAATATACATACATATGAGCATATAAAATGAAGCAGTGACACTTTCAGCAGTGTTGTACATACTATAAAGAAAGCATTGTGAAGAGGAAAAAAGCCTGCCTCATTACCAATCAACTTGAAATTATTACCTTCCCCGGTGCTGAAGGGCACTCCTTGCTCGTCATACTGCAAGGGCTCAATCACCACCTTCTGCAACTGCACAGGAACTTCTCTGGAAAACTTCTGTATATAATTCTCCTCGATGTCAGCACATGGCAATGCTACCAATTTTTGTAAGAGTTGAACAAATCTAGAATACTGTAAGACAACGAGACTTCATTAAAGGATGCAAGTGTAATTGCATTTGCGAAAACTTTCTATTTTTATTTAATGGATCTTTCTTACTTCACTTTTATTGATGATTTCTGACAAGATGACACTTTTGCACCTACATGCTGATTTAAGAACAGCATGAAGTTGCATCATTTTCTGTGTGACTAAAGACACCTAGTTCTTTCTTCACAAAACAGTGAAACTTTACTTCAAAGCATAACCAACCTCTTTTTAATAAAGGATTATTGTATTAGAATGAAGTTCATCTCACTTTTAAAAAGAAAACATTGGGGGGGGATATCTTAATTACTTTATTATTGTTTTATCAAAATAGGAAAAGGAAAAGATTTTCACCTGATTTTCAGTAAGTTAGCATATTCACTGATTCGGAAGTAATTTTATTTCACTGAACTGAATCTCATAAATGATTATATTTCATAACATATACAAAAAATGCCTATCTATCTTTGGCTGTTCAAGCTGAGTTACTTTAATGTTTATGATTTCCTTTAAAACTGAACAATCAAGGTATTTAAAAATTCAAGAGATACTTGACTTAAAGGGCAACCTCTTGAAATAAATTATCCTTTACTACTGTGTGGTTCTTCCCCCTTATACCTCCCTCCAAAGTTCTTCAACATGTGATTAAAGACACACCACTGTATTAACCCATTTGTGCCAAAAGCTGCGATGCCCTGGTACCAAGTGTTACTGGCAGGAGCACCAGACAGCTGTCACCAGATATAAAGGTATCATACCACCAAAAATGGATTTTTCATATAGATATAATAATCTGATTTTTGAAGGTCTTTTTACTTACAAGTGGTTACTGAAAGTATTTGTTCCTCTCTCTGTTACCAGAGTCTTCTCTAGCACAAAATTACTACTTTTCTTGTAACTTAATAATAGTCCCTGAACTCTGACATCCCTTGAAAACTACTTCGACCTAACAATATGACACAGAAGTGTGGTAAAGCCTTTGAAGAGCAGAAATATGAAAATACAAAAATGTAGAAATTATAGAGACTATAGAAGTAGAAAGCTTCCAACAATTTTCACTTTTAGAGTGCAAAGGGAAAAAAAAAAAATCAATACCTCTGATTTTGTGACCTTGGCAAAAGGTAAGAATTGGAGCAGGTAAGACTGGCAGCTTATACCGAGACATTTCAAATATATTTAAACAATGTTTTTTACTATAGGCTGAGGCTTTGTGGTCTTATATGGGAGAGGCCAGTATGTAGAAGGGTTTTGGTGTTGGTTTTTGTTTGGTTGGGATTTTTTTAATTTTATTGCAATGTACTTTTACAGATGTAGAATGTACTAAAACCAAGCAGTGAAGAACACCAAACTGGTTGAACAAGGAGACCCGGCACTTTGAGGGGAAAAATGGCCATTCTAAATGCAGGAGTTACTGAAAACACTGAAGTCATAATGGCTTCTACTGTGAACAAGATACAGAAAGTCTCCTGGGTATTACCAGGATGGAGAATTTACAACTACTTCTAACTTACGCTTATGGACCACAATCTGCTCGAGTCCTTTTCACATCCCCCACAGACAAGGAAGCCATCACATGCTACTGTTCCAGATGACAAGTGAGCAAAAGGCGTGTTTGCTGCTGTATGCTATTTTTGCAAAGCTGTTGTCCACAGGACAGACAAGATTGAAGAACACTGCTTCTAGGTGAGAAAACACTTGGGATATTCAGACAAACAGAATTACATTCTCTGGTACTGTCATATTCAAGCTTCTAAAGGCTGGCCACATAGACTGAACCTGCTCTTACAAAATCTAATCCTCTTCAGGGAAAAGCTCTACGTGAGAAAGAAGTGTAGGACTACTAGGATGAACAGTCTTATCCCCAGAGATAGATACAAAGGTCGACTCCAAACCTACAGATTGATAGTTTGCAGACACTGAGGAAACTGCTCTCTCCCACCATATTCAAATCAAGGAGAATGTAACAGGAGGTATCTGTATCAAACCACCAATCTATAAAGCTTTGCATCTTGTTTCTGATATTTGATTCTGCAGCCAATCACTAAGAAAAAGGACTCCTTATTTCTAATAAGCCCTCTGTGATTTTTCTATCATTACCGTGTCATCTTTAAAATTCAATAACCAGAAGCTTTATGAAGGTTTACTATTGTACAAATCCATCGTGTTTCCCTATCTTGAATACTTACTCCTTCTCTACAATTAGTAACAGAGGTTCTAGCCCTGTCCATTTTTCATCTGTAACTACAATAAATGACTATTTATTTCTATAATAAATCGTTATTATACCCCATTCCTGACCACATAATTAGATAACAAGGAACAAGTGCTCTAGGTCTCACAATGCTACCAGGAGAAAAACCAGATTATGTTAGTAACAATGGGAAGTTCTTAAGACTTCTGTACTGTGCTAGATCAACACAAGTCACTTCAAAACAACATGAATGTGACTGTGCTGTGAACATATACAGACTTCATCTGAAGACAGAAAACTCTTTTGAAGAGCACCTACTTCTGCATAACACCTTTCCAGTATCCAAAAACGCACCCAGAGTCCATATTTTTAAGACACAAGCCTCCTTAAGATTCGAAAGATTAATTACTTACATCATCATCTGACAGTTTTTCTAACAACATTTCTTCCAATTCAATCTTAGTCAGCCATCTGCTGCCAGCCAGGTTTCTGTTTAAAATATCACATATATTCTTCCTTTAATTAACCATGCGATTAGAGTTACATCACAAAAGACCACACATACAGTCAGTCTTCGTTCAGAAATACATTTTCCATTTCAAATGAATGCAGACCACATTCCTATAGTAAACATGAGAAGGCCTACGTTGATTTTAAAAGATCTGCCTTTTGAAAGGTATGGTAACTTCATTGTATTGAATTAACCATGTGAACATTATGAGTATCAGCTATGCATTATTCATATTATTGAAGTCTGAGATTGAATTAGAGTAATACTGTAATAGGAAGTGATCTTCCCCTCAACTTAGGACTTACTTTTTTAAAAGCCTACTGCCAGGAAAAATTTGGTTTACTAGCAGCAAAGAGCAAAATCAAAGGCAGAATGTTAAAATCAAATTCTTTTGCTTCTGGTCGTTACTTTGCTGATCAATATAAAGAACTGCACAAATAGTTAGCATAGTCAAAGTACCAATGTGGTAGTGACACCCTGTATTCTATCTACTGTGTAATCTTGAGCTGCACAGCACAGAAACTGCACTGATGATAGCAAAAGCTGAAATTTCTAAGAAAACAGCCTCGTACACGGATGCTAACACAAAGAAAAAACAATGCTTGAAATAAATCTTTGAAGTATATATGATACGAAGTGACCAACTAAACAGAATTGCCACCATAAAGATACATACCAACATTATCAGGTAAATTTAAGGCAAAGATGTAACTAGCTTCTTAACTCCTCAGGTTTTTTAGAAACAAGTGTTTTCAGCAGCATTAAGAAAGCTGTGATTCGATGAAACACTCTTTCTGAAGGTGTTTTTAAGGAGTACTACTTCTCAAGCATGTATTTTAATGCTTTTCTGAGCCAGGACATGAGAAATTATTATTTAGAAACCATGCAGATTTTAACAATGATTTTACAAAGCTTCCAATCCTGAGACTCACTTACATTTACATATTGTTACTTGCTACTTCCAGTGAAGCTAGATAAAATTTCTTACATGTGAAAACCTATAAACTTGAAGTTGTTGAGATCAGGTCCTAACCCTACAGTTAATATTACAGAATGCATTCACAATCGATTATTTTCTGGGGAAACAATCCAAACCAAACCCCAACAAACCCCATGCTTCTCAAACAAAAAAACCCCCAGCCCTTCCCACCGACCCTATATCTACACTTAGGAGATAAATTATCCTATCCAGACTAATCTCAGAGGAAGCACCATATCCAGTGTGGAAAGTAAGTCTCAAAAATCCTTTAAATTCTCTGAGCTTTACAAACCTAACAGGGAAAAAACCTTTCATCTCTGACTAGCTCCAGGTCGTTTTTCACATCAGCAAATCCACTGGCTGAGCTCTGTAAGGAGTCAGGTTATTTTTCAGTAGCATATACCAAGAAACTAAATTCATTTGTTCTCTTGTCTGCTCAGAAACTAACATGAATCGATAATAAAATATTCTGTGGGTCACAGGATGCTATTTATATCATGAAGAAACATGAACTTCTGTTATTTAAGAAATAGAAATAATCTCAGCAAATTAATCCTTTCTCTTCCTAACATAAATAACAAATGGCTGAAATGAAGAAGTGACAAACCAACATGATGTGCTCCCGGAGAAATGCATAAATCTGGCTAGAAAATACACAGCAAGAACAAAGATAAAAACAACTTGTGACTGGGAAAAAAGTAACTATATAGAAAAGCAGTAAATGCCAAAACCAAAACTTCCTAGCTGTGTCCAATTCTTTTAACCACTTGCTTAATTTAATGTTCTAATACGAAATCCTTGCAAGAAATCTCAAAATAAAAAAATTAGGAGTACAGTCTAAGAGGAGCAAACAGCACTTAAAAGCATATCCTGACTGTATGCACTAAGAAACCAACAACTGCAGATCTCCTATAGCTTCTGGTTGACATGGACCTTTTCTGTCCTGTGGTTAACTAGCTGAAGAGCTTGCTGTGCATACCAGAGAAGTTAAACACAAAAAAGAGAAACTAAATTCAATTACTAATAGTGGTGATAATTAAAGAAATCCAGCCAAATGAGCTTTTCTAAAATTACTAGGTTTTGATGATTTCTGTTCAAAGACATTAGAAGAAAAATGGTGAAATTAAGTATTTTGATACTCTTCAACCTAAATATTGGTAAGTAAAAATATTCAAGAACTGTAATTAAAGACTATCAAATAGCCCAGACTTAGGTCCTATGATTTTTTTCATCAGAAACAATGTAGTTGGTACTTTAAAAGCCCTTGTTTTCTTACAAAAATTTACCTCCTTTTTTCAAAATGCTTTAATAAAAGCCTTAATTAGAAAAATTCATACAGAATATATGTTTTTTTTATATATATATAAAAAACATTCATATATATGAATATATACATGTTTCATACAGAAACACAGAATTCTGGATATTTTCTGTTTATTTTCAAATCACGCTTCAGAAGTTTTAAAAAGCAAAGAATATCGAAAAGAGCAGAGAGAGACTAAGAGAAATAGGTGGGGTTTCCCTACTCTAGCAGCGAGAAGTGAACACTCCACACCTACCTGGTAAGACTTTTCAACCTGAAATTACCATACAAATATTACACAAGGAAGAGAGCAAAGGTCTGAAAATGTGTTTTTGTAATAGAAGGCAGGTAGGGTGAGGAACTACCAGAAGTGCCAAAACAGGATATGAAAGCACATTAAGAAAACTACTACCAATATTCATTCAAATTGGAAGCTTACCTTTTTTCCTTCTGAAGAGGAAGGTCTTGAGCTATCAGTTGGTCTTGATGTTTCTGAACATTCAGAAATTTTTCGTATGTTTCCTTAAATGTATATGGAAAAAGTATTTAAATGGGTTTTTTAATTTAATATTTAAATTTTACTGTTTAAAACACAAGTTTATGTGGTTTTACTCTTCAAACACTTAAAATGCAGAGGTCAGAAGACAAGCAGAGCTCTGACAAAAAATATTCATGTGCAGTTCAAAAGAATTGATTTTGAATTCTGCAACAGCGTTTTTTGCCTTCTTACATATGCTCGTAAAAAAAAGAGAATTTCTCAACTGTATACAGAAAGACAACTACATTTGTATAATGACTGCAACTCCAAAACGTACTGCACAATACTTTCATCAGTGCATTCACATTTTGGTTTGACTTCCTTAAAATACTGACAAGGTTTAAGACTTACTTAATTTCATTTGGTTAGGATTTTTGTACATGTAGAAGTGTCAGATTTACTGGTGGCCTGTATCAGTCAGAATTTCTTACCCTGGCACATCTACATGGACACAAAGTTGCACATTTACCATAGTCAGAATTCCTGTTCTTTCAACCATACAGCTATACTTATACTGAATTTTTGGTATTTTTAAATAGTTTTCTCAAAATTCTTAGCTATGCTATTATTTTCAAATAATGGTGTGACAGTGATTTAGTACTTCAGGAAAAAAGAAAAAAAAAACAAAAGGAGAAAATATTCAAAAAAGCCACAGTAAAAATATTAGAGAAGAAACATAATTTAAATAAAGTATTTTTAGGGTTTTTTTTCAGTTCAGAAACTTATGGAGACTACTTTTCCTAAAACATAACATCTAATACTCTGAATTACAACAGTGATTCAAATGCAAAGTTAGACAGGAGTATTTGAAGAAATAATTCTAAATTATATTGAAACAACAGGACAGTTGTATTACAACCAAGTACTTATATGCCAAATAATTTAAATTATGAGTGAAGTAGAAAGCTTATAGTCATTTTCCTATACTGTAGCAATACGAGTTTTAGCAAATACTAGAGAAAAACAACAGTGTAAGAATTAGTGGGGACAAGAAACAATGGTTTGAGGTTTTTTAATTTGTATTACTTACATAAAAACAGTAAAGGAAGAAATGTGAGACAGCTCTGTATTGTCAGATATTAACTAATGAAATACTAGCTCTTAACATAAAACTGGCATTTATAACAGGATGCAGTGACATTTCTGCAACAGCTTAAAAATAACCCCAAAATAGAAGCCCCTTGCTTAAACACCTACCGTTCAAGATGATTTTTCACTAATATAAAATACACCTGCACATACACTAAAAATATTTGTACTTAAAATGTATGAACAAAGAACAGATTGTTATCTGAGCTGCACTCAAAGCATTTAAATAGGGACAATTCACTGAAGTCTCTGATGCAGGTCACTGATGACATTTTTAATGGCACAGTGGAAAAAATCTTTTTAAAATAATTCCACAGTTAAAAATCTTGAAGTACAAAATCATTCACTTTTGAGACAGCATGAGAACTCATATATTCTAGTAGTAAGCCTTTCAGAAATCCTTTATTTTTCATGAGATAATTGTATCAGATAGGAACTAGGAAAAATTTTCAACGTAAAAATAGTTTACTTATCCTCAAACACAGGAAACATTATATAAAAGAGAAGAAATCCTATTTTCAAGTATTTCCAAACCTCACAAATATAACCATATACCTCTAAGAAAACAAGATATGGTATCACTATTGTGGGCAAGATTTACGTCACATCACTCTAGTAATCCTAACAACTCCATTCAGAGCTAACTATTACGCTTCAAAAATTACTGCCTATACATTAAAAGCACAGACATAGTTTGGGTTAGAGAGCATGAGGCGTGATTGCACCAAGCAATTTTTAGGCATCTGTAGTTAAGACATGAAAAAGAATAGGTATGGAAGCTTCTGCTTGGGACCATAGAGCGAGGGAAGAGAAGGGGAAGGAGGGCTGTGGCTGTCCCTCAGCAAGCTCTGGAGAGCTCTGCTGGAACAGTCTTAGAGATTGATTCTGATGTGCTCCGCGAATTTCTGCATTTGGAAGAAGTCAAACCAGGCACAAAGATGATATTTTGGTGTC
Organism: Eulacestoma nigropectus; assembly: GCA_013397775.1. Lineage (NCBI taxonomy): Eukaryota > Metazoa > Chordata > Aves > Passeriformes > Eulacestoma > Eulacestoma nigropectus. The sequence continues at coordinate 1,029,757 of VZTE01002393.1, forward strand.
AGATGATTAGAACAGGCACTGGGTTATTAGATCTTATAAATGTGCAAGGAGGTTTTTCACCTTACTGCTACTCTTGACTTAACTCTTGCCTTCAAAAGGCAGAGGGTATCACCATCCTACCTGCAAAAGCAGTCCCCTGTCTGCCTCCTCACAAATACTCATCCTTCTCCAATACATTTTGGAATACATATTTATGTATTGGTATGGTCAGCAAAAATACATGAACAGGAGCTCAACACAGCTATATCACAGTTCCTTAAAAAAGGACACAGGGAGGTAATCACATTTGTTACCTTAAGACAGACTGACTACAGTCAGAACTGCTTCTACACAGCAACTGAAGTATTTTCAGGTAACATGACACAAGTTAAAAGAAGACTTAAGGATTTTGTCAAATTTGGAAACTATTGATAAACACAGGCAAATAAAATGAGATATGAGTTACCATCCACCACTTTTTAACCTCAGAAATTAACTGTCAGTTACAATGACAAAAAGCTTTAGAACAGCTGCAACAGTAAGATTTTCCTTGAGACTCTCCCTAGGTATTCTCAAAAAACACCAACACTCCACAGCCCATTTAAGTTCTAAGAACGTGCACTTTTAAGAATTAAAATGATCTCTTTAAACTGTTCTGGTTAAATTACAGCAATCATGTCTATTCAGACAAAGAACCCTTTACGCTGGAGATGAAGTCAAACAACATTAAAAAGTAGCATTTTAAAGTAATTCCAAGTGTAAGAGAAATGTTAAATATAATTTCCTACATATTTCTGGCAATGAAAGTGGACTTGCAAGTGTTATAAAATTTTGGTCTGAAGTACTAAAAAAAAAAATTGATGCATGTATCTAATCTCTGTATAGAGATGAAGCCAACAGACTGAAAGAACCACTCACGTGTGAAGTTAAGTATGTGGATGAGCCTTTGCAAAATCAGGAATCACATGTAATGCCCAATAATTTATCTGACAAATCTTCACTCCCCAATGGCTAAAGAAAGCTTCTGAAGACATACTTGCTTTTTCAAAGCTGGCAGGTGAAGATTTTACTAATCACTTGAGGATTCAATAGTCCAATTCATGACTGTACACATCTGTGTGTCTTGTAAACTCAGCTATTACACAATCAAAATAGCTGATTTTACAAGATTGACTATGTATTGAAGCGCTTCCATTTCTGATAGAGAGATCAAATTTCAGATCTCTACAAGGACACTTAAAATAATAAAAAATTATTTTACTCTCCATTAAAAAAATAGGGAAGAAATCAGCAAATGAAACCCTAAAAGAGATTTTCATGGAGAAAAAACTCTATTAACATTATAGTTAAAATATGCCAGATTAGTTAAAATATGCAGAGCCCACATTTTACCTCAGTTTGCACTTAACTTTGTTTCTTCTGTTTTGAGTTCAGCATACACTTTGAGGGGTTTTAAGTTTTGGAGTATTTTTAAGAGTTAAAATGCTCAGTTGATAGAGCATTTACCTCAATCCCCAAGCCCTGATATTTCTAAAAAAGTACAAGAAGCGTGATTACATGAAATTACTATTTTCCTATACACAATGTTATGAAGATACCATTTTGTCTTGCTCTGCACATTACAAAAATGATTTTATTCTAAAAAACTTTTAAGTTAAATGATGATCAAATGTACTATCAAACATTCGTGAAATGGTGCTTCATGCAATAAATATTCTTTTGTGTATCAGATGAAAAATAAATTGTCCTCTTCCCTACAGCTAAACTTTATTCAACAAGCAGAACAAAGACAATAATGCATGTCACAAATATCTTGTATGATAGTTCATTTCATATTGAAAGCCAAACATGTATTGGCAATTATAATACATACAAAGATAGTTTATTTTCAGTAAGTGGATAATATTATTTATTAGCACTAACTAAACAATAATGCTATGCCCAGTTATATGACTAACAAGTAATAAAATTCAAGTTGCACATGATCCTATGTAGTAATTAATGGCATAGGAGTTTAAGCTAAATAATATGTTTATCTGGATTATTAGAGTTAATGTAGCAATTTAAAAGACATCCTCAAATGGGAGTGATTACTTACACTAGGCTGTATTAACATACAACTCTTTTCTGGACAAATTAATTAGCTTTGAGACTTAAGAATACATTTTGTTAAATACACATTATTTTAATAAGTGATTAAAACAATGTTGGGAATTTCATGCAGATTTTAGCTTTCATTTGGCCGACTTAAAAAAACCCTGTTAAATCTCACTTAATGGATTTACATTTATAGAAGCCTATGTAATGAAAATATTCAGAAACACTTGAAGAACACTCAAGTCTCCTATACTAATGAAAAATGCATTTGTCAAGGCCATTTGTTTGAAGGTGGTTGCCACACTCTTAGGAACAGAATGTGCATTATACTTCCAGAGATTTCCAAGGCAAGCTTGCATACTCTAACTGCTAGGAAGAGCTAAAAATAAACTTGTGCTCCTTGTAAAATTTGTAATTTCTTCGTTATGATGGAATGCAACAAAACGTCTTGCCCTTGGGTTGCTCTGTTTCAGCCAAAACAAATGCAAATGGCTTGTCAGATGACAGCTGTTTGATAAGGCTCCTCTACAAGACCTGCATGCTTTACTTTTTTCCGTGAAACTTGGGATGAAAGGCAGAAGGCAGGAAGAGAATTAATGTAGCATACAGTCTAAAGGCAATGCTACAACCGTGATTAAGTAGAAAAGTTAAAAGGCACAGATTTTCCACAGCCTTGCTGCGTGCAACCCATCCGTGTAACAAGTTGACAGGCCTAGCGCGTCAGCTCCATCATCCTCTCCGACAGCTAAAACGCAGCATTGCATCCCTTTTCAGAGAAAATTTGCGTCTGCACCATGAAGCGTTGTACATTATTTCTTAGCACTGCAGGGGGCTCAAGTCCATATGGAACCTTCACAAATATTACCACAGATCAAACCAGCGGCGTTTCGAGGCAGATTTGACATACCTATTTAAATGAACAGCAGGGGTCCTCGGGCTGCCTCGGGCTGTGCAGGAGAAAACCTCTGTGGAAAGCCTATGCTGCAGCTCCATTACTCAGCAAAGACACTCTCTACATTTATCATTCATTTCATTTCTGCCAGGGCAAGAAGCTCATTTGCCCAAGGTCAACAACAACAAAAAAAAAAAAAAA
>VZTE01002393.1:1032985-1107171 GCA_013397775.1 Eulacestoma nigropectus
AAGCTCATTTTCCCAAAGTAAAAAAAAAAAAAAAAAAAAAAAGGAAAAAAAAAGGAAAAAAAGAAAGTGGGAGTGTTTTTTATTCTCCCAAAGAGAAAAATGTACCTGACAAGAGGGGATTTTGTCCTTTGGGTACACAGAACGCAAATAAATATCAGATCATTCTAATAAAAACACTATACTCAGTAAAGCTGTGCACTGAATTTCTGACCATAAAGTTTGTTTTTCTGACAACTGACTAACCACAAAGGTAACTTCTTAAGACTATCTAATGAGGAAAGAAAATCTGACATGAATATCCAATTAAATATTTCTGCATTATTACATTATACATTATTAATGCTTTTGTCTTCTATAAGTACATGTAAGAAACATGAATGTCTTTTCATAGACTCTTCTAAAGATGCAGATAATGCTTGTGCCTCCGATGGTCACAGACACAAAAGGTCTGTTCATAACTCATGTTAAGACTCAGGGTCTAGTGATGTTCTATTAGATACAGCTTTTTTCATAAACGTAAAAGATGCAGATCCTTTACTCCTGGAACCATATTAATCAGAAAAAGCTTTAAGTTTGCGTGAATGGAACCATCTTAGAAAAATCAATTAAGCAGTTTAAATGCAAATTTTCCTCACACTAAATGTCAGCACAAATAACATTTCCTATAGCTTTGCCCTTCACAGAGGAAAAAAACCACCTAGTTTTTATTCTACAATGAACTTTGCTAGAACTAGCCATTTTTGTTGGATGTGCATTCTCCACTACTAATCTTTTGCTACCAACTAGATAGAGCCTACAAGAAAGTGTTCAGACTATTCGAAACCGGTCCATAGCCAAAACTGTAAAATGAACCAAAAATTAATGGAAGAACTATTATGTCGTGTGTTCTCTTAAACGTGACATAAAAATACTCATAATAATAAATATTGTGACACAAAAATATACATTGCACTGAGCTTCAGTGGTGATGTCATGGCCCACTGTGAAGACACAACCAAACTCAGGAGCTCCTGAGTGGCACCTCTAGAATAACATGCACTTGACTGGGAGCTGACATTATTTCTTATAGGTAACATACTTACATGCATTAATGAATAATATGACTGCTTGCCAGTATAAAAGAGGAAGTGAAATGGTCGGCCATCTTCTCCCCACTGGATTTCTAAGGGAAAGCAAGATTAGACAAGAAAGCAATATATAATCACTAAAAAAAAAAAATCCCTTGTACTTAACTGCAGCTATAAACCTCTTTCATAACAATGATTGTCTTTTTAAATACTAGAGAACAAAGACATTTTACAGGTGTTCAATATGCCTGGAAATCTAATGATTTAGACAATCTTTTTTAAAGCTAATCTCTATCTGCAATTATGCTCAAATATTTAACCTTATAGTTGTAAATACCATTTTACATGAGGAAATCCCTCGTGTACATCTTAAACTTTAAAAGACTCTATAGGTGGTATCACAAATTAAAGCACACATTTTAGAGTAAAAAGAAGTACAAAGTAAGAGAAAACTGAAATCTATATTGAAAACTGAAAGATGAAAGATTAGGAGCTCTGGAAAACAGTGCTAAAAAAAAGAAGGTTTTTATTACCATAATACATCTAAGCTAAACTAAGTATGCGCACAATTGTCTTTTGTGGGCAACAACCATATTCAGAACTTGGGTGATTATAGAACTTGTTCATGTTATTACATTTGGGATATTTAAAATACAAAGACCTATCCTATAGTTTACATAATTAGTTCAGCAAGAAAACAAATGTTCCATATTAATTCAGCACATCCATTGTATTTTATTCATTACAAAATGTTATTTAAGGACAATAAATTTCAACTTTGGAGGAAAAAAAAAGCAAACTTATATAACATGACAAAGATCTCTTCCAAATAAAGAAAAATTACAAAAATAAAAACCTGAGAGTTTTTTACAAATTGAACTGTAGAGAAAGTTCCAGCCATTTTATCTAGTGAAGTTCAATTAAAGCTATCTATAAACTAAAGGCAAAGATAAGACTCCAAAAACCTGCCTGATAAGCACAATATATATTGGACTGGAACATCAACATACAATAGAGTAGAAGTTGAATGTAAAGATGCAAAACTTAGCAGAAAAGAAAGACTAGAGGGGACTTTTACCCACATATACTACTAGTGGACTGTGTGATTTTCCATGTATGCAGCTGTGAAAGCATATTTTGTTGAAATTGCTGTTCAGGGAACATTCTAAGGTATAAATTTAAAGTTTTTGTACTTCAAAGTTATCAAAGATGCAATACATAGACAAGACAAAGCTGCCTTAAGAGATACTTATTGAAAGTGCTATTTTTAGATGTAAATACAAAACTACACATTTATACTAATTTGTTCTTACAGTCCTCAGGATATAGCTAGCATTTCAAAGAATTCTTTAGTCCTGAAAGCATACAGACTAGTAGCTTAGTTCTTCCATAAAACACCCCTTGGATTTTATAATGATTAACTCTCTCCTACCCTTTCACTTTCTACTTTTTTACTTTACAATACAGGGAAGTTAAATAAGGCATGATACCATTTGAAAGCTGAAATTCCAAAATTTCAGATAGTTTAGACAGCTTTCCAAAAGACACAAAGTCCACCAAAAAACAAGTATCGATTATTCCAGCAGCAGGAAAAAGGAAGGAAAATTGTTAAGATTTTAATGATAATCAGAAGTTGTTCATCTGGGACTTGATAGCTCAGTGAATGTATAATTTCACACCCATGCTACTAGTTCATACCAAATGCTAGTCAAAAAAGGACAACAGGTTTTGACACTGTATTTTAAATGTTTGATGTAAAATTAAATTGTTGATTTTAGTGAACTGACCAACATACTGGCGTATCACTAACAACTGGGACTTGATACAGTGTCTCAGGAGCAAAAGCAGAGACAGTATGGACAGACATGCAGAGTTGGGACTTTCAGGTCAAAGAACTGATTAGGAGAGTTTCCACTCTGCCTATTCTTTCAACAAATTCAAAACTATAATTTCTAATCTTCCAGAGCAACAAAGTTACAAAGAAAACTTTTGGTTTAAAATAGCATTAATGAATATTCTATGGAGGTGATAGACAGCTCTGACAAAAAGCTACTGAATTTAGCAAAAGGTTTTCCCATGACTTCAAGAGATTCTACACATCATTCTACTTATTGCATATTTTTAAACAATGAAAAACATTTATTTTAGTCAGTTAATGCAATTTCTGAGAAGATCAGTGGTATTCTGGAATAGACCAATAATTTTTATCCTAAAACACAAAGTATCAGAATAGACTTTTACTGCTCATGTCTTAGAAGTCATTAGGAACATAGAGAAAAGAGCCAATCCATAAAAATAAGAAATTCTCCACATGCAACAATTCTAATACTTAGAAATAATAAACTAATAAACTAAATATCTAAGAACACTTACTTCTCTGCTCTGGAAAGACTTCAGTAGGATGCTGTAAATAAATAAACAAATATCAGCAAAAGGAAAAAGTTACTCAAAATACCATGCTACAGTTATTCAGAAATGTAACAAGAAATCCTACCTTCATCATAGGTCTGGCTTGTTTGTCGAATAAGCCAGAAGGAAAGAGATAGGCAATAGCTCTCTGAAAACAAGAAGAAAGGTCTTAGGACATTTTTCCCACAAAAACATCACCAAAACATTTCTTACATACTTTCTTACAAACAAAAAATAGCAGAACTTTGTACAGTAGGCAACCAAATCAGTAAGAAAATATAACACATATGTGATGTACTGCAAAGAAAAGCAGATAATTTCCTCTGGAATCCTCAGGAGAAGTAAAACCTCATTTTGAAGGCTGTACTCTACTGCATCAGAATAAGTGAACTTTCTTCTGCCAAGTTTAGTTTTTATAGAATGCATTTATCGTAACTTACCAGAACTACTCAGGTGCAAAGACCACCTTTATACACAGTGACTTTCCAGTAAAATTTCAAGTGCTGTGACTTCTAGAGGAAATCACAACACTTATCTATTGATCTTTCTGAAAATATCAGTGCTTGTTAACAGTGCCTACTGACAGACCAAGCATAGAAATTTTATTTAAAGCAACAGGAAAAAGCCAAATTTTAAACATTTGGAATCCCACTTTCTACAATTTCCAGACATAGTTTCCTCAAGTCTAAAAAGCCATGTTTGTTGTGGCAGTAATAGATATTTTACATAGCCTAAATAAGCATTTCATTGATCACTGCATTTGGAAACAACTGTAAATCACTAAAATCTCTGCTGAACTTGAACTAACTGCTTAGAGAAGAAAGATTCAAGTGACATCTTTTTTTTTCCTTAGATACCTAAAGGTTTGCTAAAATATTTTAGAAGAATGTATGATATTCATTACACACTCACTGTTTAGCACTGTTTTCACTAAGTACAAGGCACCTACTTTACCTTTACTTAACCAATATTTACCAGTATTTATGTGATGTATAAAATGAGCATTATTTGCCTCCAACAAATGAAGTTAGTGTACCAATATCCCACATCATTCTGGCAAAACGTAAGGCAGAGCACCTTACAAAGTTAAGCCCTATGACACACATTTCTGCTCAACATCACCCTATTACCCCTCTTCAGTGTAACTAAACCATAATTTAATAATGCAAAAACATGCATTTGTCAGAGCTGTTTATTTTAATTTGTTTAAAAAAAAAAAAAACAAACCCAAAAACAACAGAAAAAGCTAGCCACCAAAAAGCTCCCAGATGTAGGAGTCTGGCAAGGGTAGCCAACTTCAGTGGGTAGTAGAGCTTCAGACAGAAATCTTGTGCTTGTACAGTAAAATGGACCAACCGAATAAATCCCTCTGGCAGTGGTCTCATTTATATTTCCATTAGACAGTACAGAAAAGTAGAATTACAATAAAATCTGAGTTTAAAATCTTCTCTCAAGAAGAATGGTTCTTTGTTAGATAGGCTACCTTAGGGCTATTACTCGCTGATAATTTTTTCCATAGACTTGGAGTGGTTTGTCAGTGCTTCAACAGACTTAATATGCATGGAGTATAAAAAGACCTAACCTATTACTTTCATTAATCCCCTACTGGCATTCTGAACACAAATTTTCAGAATTCTGAAGCAAACAAAAGGCTTAACTTGATTTTATAAAATGGTAATTTTGTTTCTCTTAGTGACTACTGTATTCCCATTTGTTAGTCAATGGGCATTTTATGCATACACACAGTAAGTGAACACCTATTTATGAACAAATGGGGATTAATTATGATGACAAGAGAGAAATCTGCTGTGAGCCAAATGATGTTAAACCAACACCTTATATAATATATTAAAAGAAATTATTACAGGATCCTGAGACTGTGTGTGTACTTAAGACATAATCTTTATACAAGCATTTCCAGAATCTCAGCCAAAACAGTTACTGTAACTATGACACCTTGATAGATGCCAAATATAACAGTTTAACATTTACAATGAAAAAAAGTAGCTGTCATCTGAGACCTTCTACTTCTTGGAAAGTTTATTTTACTGCTAAGTGTATATTCATGTCTTTCACACTACAGCATGAACACATCTTGTATTAAGAAATCCTAACTTCTACTCTCAGATCTCCACACAATAACTAAGCAAAGAAGAACGGCTCATTTTATAAGCTTATTTTTTTGTTGTTACAAAATGGAAAGAAATAGTCTGACTTCTCTCTTTTTATGGAAATGTAATTAAGGATGAACTATCCTGGAATGCAATAGATTCTAGTTCAACTTTATTCAGAAGTTTCTTAATTTTACACAGCTAGGTCCTCAGGCTGTACTTTTACCAACTACATAGTAAGTCAGACAGCCTCTTGGGAACTTCATCTACAGAAGCTGATTTTGTCTATGCAAATGTTTCATTTTTGTAGAAAAGAAATATTTAAAAAAAACCCTGTACTAGCAATATTAAAAGATGGTGGATCAATCTGAGGAATTACATCAGAATTAGTGTCTCCAAACTGCAGCTGAAGCACATAACCATGAAATTATTTTCCTCAAATCTTTTGAAAATGCCTTCAGCTATGGAACACAGGTTTCCTTTCAGGAATCTCCAGGTCTCAAACCAAAAGTCCATAGAGAATTAACCGCACATTCTGCATTTTCCTGAACAGAAAAAGCAGGTGAATGTCCCTCTTAAAACTTTATAATCAAGGTGTAAATGCTAGCAGTAAAGTTCCCAAGAAACCTTTTAGATTTAACTGCAGTTTCCCATTCCAGATGTGGTTTCCACCTTAAGGGTCCTGGCCCATACCCTTTTTTTAGTGCTTATTTGGACTTGAACTCCAGATTAAATAAACTGTTGTGCTGAATATGAAGAACTACTTTCTCAATGTCATCATGTCAGCTATTTAAGATACATTCACCCCACTCTAGACTTCACAGGTTCTGGGCTGCTATTTCATATTCTATTTGTTAAATCACACTGTTGCCATTGTCTTTGGAATCAAACCACAACTTTCTAAAAATGAAACATCCATAATTATTTTCAGGAGAATCAGAATTAAAATCCTGGTACCTAATAACACAACAGTGTTTCCAAAAATAATTGCATAAATTACCTTAAAAAGGTGGAATGGGTACAGTCTGCTTCTGCTAAAAGAAATTCAGTCATGTCTTTTAAGGATTTGAAAGTCTTTGTTTTTAAATTTCACTGTTGATCCACAGAGAGAAAAAGAAAATACACAGTAGTCACACCTTTAAAACCAGCAGATCATAATAAACACAGTAGTAACAAGATAGTTTACATCTGACATTTCTTAAACTGCACAGTTGGTAAACTTAACTTTCCTGTACCAAACTAAAAAAAATCCTGTTATATCATCACTTGTTGAGGGAACAGAAGAGTCAATATACTGCCCACAAGACCAAAATGTCTTTCACTTGCAGCTTTCAGCTTGAATTCAAGCCAGTTGGAATAACAAGTACAACCTTCCATCCCTATTAAGAAGAAAAAAACCAAATCCAGAGAAACCAAAAAAAAAATCTATCTGGCAGTCCTTCAAACATGCAAACCAATTAATTATATAATCTGTCCAGCACTGCATGTGGTATGTTGTGCAAATTCAGTGTACCTGCCAGACCCTCAACCTTCCTCTTCCCTGTGGGTGTTACACATCCCAACGTCTGATCCTCCTTCCCTTCCTACCATCTCCCTACAAGCCAAGAAGTTTTGTTTGCTCACTTTCTCACACGTCAGAAACTAACTCTGCATCAAACAAATTCAGCTGGGTCAGTAAGAGTTACTTTTGCTTTCTTTTCCTAATGTCTTGAGAAACTAAAAATTCAATACTTTAATTCAAATAGAGTTGACCGAGCCATATTGGGAAAGGAGACTTCAACAGTTCAGTTCTTAAACTGATCTCGCCCAAGTGTCTTTCCACATTTTTATTGAAGCTCAAACACAAAACATTCCACTAATTCCCATTGCTCAGAACATGTGCAAAAATAGTTATCTAAGTAACATCCAGTGAGGAAAGGTATTTTATGGAAAAGGAAAGAAGAAAGAAAAAAAAAATTTAAAAAACCAAACAAACACCACCTCTATCCTGAGACTCCTTTGCAGCAGCACCCTTTTTGGCAGCGGGCTCAAGAATCCAGCTCGTTCCTTTTTAAATATATACGAAATTTTAATCATCAAAACACTGAAGTGAGAAGTGACACTTTATGCCATAACATTTTAATGAAACACCTGAGCAAAAGCTGTTTCAGCTTCTACTCCTCAACTTGATCACACAAGAGCCACTTCCCTTCTTAAACTGTGCCTCTTGAATCACATCATTTAGTCACTGTACTTTATCACCTCTCAGACCAAGATGTTTTCTGGAACAGCTGTTTTCCTTCTAACCATACCAGCATTATTCTGTAACAGTTTTCAGCATCCAAAATCCAGAATATCTAGGGTAAACCCAGCAACAAATGAAACAAAAATGGGACACAAAACGTTAACTCAGAAATATTTTTTTTTTATTTAACAAGACAGAAAAGGTTAAGAACAAAACAAAACAAACAAACCCACAAAAAAACCTCACCCCAAAAAAACCGGTGACACAACTAAGCTTATATTGCAAAACAAACCCCTCCTCTAACAGCTAACTACTAAAATTTATTGAAATCACCCCAATCACTGTTCATCCAAAGCTGAATTCTAGCTTGTACAGAAAGAAGTTTCAAGTCTAAAGTGACATACCATTTTAACTCTATCACTTGAAAAAAAACCAAAACAATCCACTGTCATTATATGAAAAACCCCACCTTCTTTTAATATTACATTTTTATACTATGTAATCACTTTCAAAATGAAAATTAATGTCTTGTCATGAGCTTGAAGAGCAAAAACAACCCAAAAAAATCTGTTGAAAGAAATAGTCTTTACTGCTATCTTCATTTCACTTTTTTCAAAATATGGAACAGTATTAGAAAGAGTGAAAAAAAAAATACAGCAGTCATCAGCTCAGACTGACGCAGAAGTAAAAAAATACTGATGCAGAGTTTGCTTCCACTGGGAAAAAAAATTAAAAAGAGTTGAAAAAAGCATTCTAGCTTCAACTATTTAAATAAATCCAAAATCCATTATTTCTTGTAAGGACAATGCTGGACAAGACGCTCTTCTTGCAGACAACTGGCAGTTCAAAACCACATTTTGTTCTGAATAACATTTCTGACATTTCACATTTGCCAATATTCACTCATTTCTAATATTCTGTGTTGCTAAAATTTGAACTTTATTTAGAAATGAGATGTGCCAAGTCACCTTTAAAAGCAACTGAATATGAGCAATTTTTCACGAAAGAAGCCTTAATTTTTTGAAAGAAACCTTATGAGGAATTAAGTTTTTCAATATTTAACATTTTCACAGTTAACAATCTTACTGGTACTTTTCCAACAGTATACATGCTAGTAAAGGAAAACATATATTTTTATATTCAAATTATTCCATCTGCTTGACAACAATCTATTAGGTCATAAGGCAGACAACAAGCAAAAATTAATGCAGATCCTTAGCTTTTGAGTTTTACTAACTCTTACAGGGAAAGAGTATTGCTTTATGATGAGCTCGAATCTGGGAGAGCATTTAGTGACTACATAAAAATGAATAATAAAAATACTGGCATATAAATAGGTCATGAAACTTAAGACGCTCTTCTTGTATTAATCTTACTTAGATTTCTGGGCTTTAAAGTGGAATATCACAGAACTGACAGTGGAAAATGACTGTGGGCTGTTTACTACAACTGCAAGTTAAAAGTTAAATCACAAAATAAAAGGATTACAGACTCAAACGGGGGAAAGCGCTAGGTCAGGACTGCAATCTCTATTAATTAGGTATCCCAGCTGGGCAGTGGGTATGCAGCTGTTAACTTGATCAATGACTTACCTAAATGTCATCTCTACTGATTCGCTTATAAATTACCAGCAAGTGAGACTAATGTACAGGTGCTAATTTATTTAAACTGTTCTCTGCAGTTCTACATAGCTTTATAAACTGCATCTGGCACCTAATGTTAGCTGTCAGTTGTACTTAGACATGCCTGTCCTAACGACTCTGTTCATTAGAAATGAGCACAAATTATGAAATATTGTGAAAAATGATACATCAAATGGAATGGGCAAAGCAAATCAATTAGAAAAACTTCATAGCACATATTCACACATAGGAGAATAAAACATCCTAGCTTCAGAGTAAGGTCTATAATACCAATTAAAAAGCAATTGGTAGACTTGTGCAGAGTTATATATCAATTTGCTGGATTTTTTTTTCTCCTCCAGAAATACTGCTGTAATGCACAGCTTAACTTTTCATTCCTAAATAAAAGCATCAGTAAGAGGCAATTCTGCTCCCACAGCATCCGAGGATTAGCAAGTAAGTCAACTTATTTTCCTGTTTTAAAACTTCACAAGGTTTAGCTTTTCTTAAATTCTACCTAAAACTCCAGCAAAGCACAGAATCCTAGGATGCCTACTTTTGAAATACACTGCAAAGACTGATTAACAGCAGAAGACATGGAGGTATGTAAGCACTCATCAGAAAGAATTACTGCTGTTCAAAATGTAAAGCTTGGTAATTCTCCTGCCAGTCCTTAAGGAGCTTTTATATTTTTATAACAGAAATTTAATTATGCATAGCAGACACTATTACACACTCTAATTATTTCCCAGCACCTGATGGAATATGAAGAAATCAAACATGTATCGCAGATCCTTGGTATCACCAAACAAAACACGACTCTTTTTTTGGCTCCACTTCTCCATCTTTTCAGAAACAGTCTGCAAAGCAGTCCCATACTTGTCACCTGCACTGCATTTGTAAGAGCTGATTTCCAAAATGAATCTGCTTTTACTAATGGTGGAGCTTAGTTAATGTTGTGCAAATGATCGTAGTGTTGTGGATTTATAAAGAAGAAACCACTACGTAAATATGGTCATTTTGCATTTCTTGCAGTCTTGCTCTCTAGAAGCCTTCCCCCTAGACCCTATCAAGGAAGAAAGGAAGCCAGACTACAGATGAATGCAATCTCCTACCATTAACCTTTCAGGCAAACTGAACCATCAGCATCATCATTGTGCTGTATTAACACGGGAGGTATTCCGGTGGTAGATTGGTGCACGTTTACTTTACAAGAGAGTAACTCCAAAAAATAAAGATCATTAAAGGCAAGAAAAAAAAAAAAAACAACCTGGAAAATACATGAAAAGAAAATTTTATAGTTTGCAGAGAAACAAAATAGCCAATGTAAAGAAAAAGCCTGGTATTACTGCTGACCTCAATGAATGCTTTTAACTGACGACCTTACCCACTTACACTGAGATTGGCAGGGTCTCTGCACTGGCACTTGTCTGTAGAAGGGCAGAGTGATACCTACATGTCTGCATGAAAGCAGACACAGTATCAGTGCATAGCTTTGTACTCACAAAGCTTGACTTCCTACCTGAACTCAAGCTGCCTTTATGGATTTTCTGATACCTGATAAAACTCAAGTCTCATTTCAGCCTTTTTCTCAACAGGCCATTACTCTGGATCTCTTTACTTTGCTGCCTATTTTTCAGAACTTCGTTTTGAAGCCTGTCAAACATGTTTGAAATCAGCCTGTATCACAACCTACAGATTATTTCTTGGCATAAGCACACTGTCAAGACCTCTCAAATGGACACAACCATGCAGACAGAATTCTGCCACAGAGGCAACAAACAAATCTCCTTGCCCTGAAAAAAACTAAACCATGGACACTTCTTGCTTTGCACTTACCACATCACTACCTCTATCCTAAGGGCCCTGCTGGCACACTGGGCTGCCTTGGCTATAGCAGTAGTGTTGCTGCTGTGCAAAGAAAACTTCAGCCATGAGACTGCACGCAGCTTCACCTACAGGTGAATGTCACCAAACTACATTTCTCCTTCCTACCTCTGATGTGATAAAATAAGACAGAAATGACAGAAGTGAAGGCCAGGTGAAATGTGAGGAAAAAAAAAAAAAAGGCAAAAAAGAAAAAAGAAAAATCCATGCACCAAAACGTTTTTCTGAGCGAAAGGGAGCTTATCTTTATATGAGCCTAAATGACAGAGAGAAAGAGGAGGCCACCCATCTGCCAGTCACAAGAGGGAATGACAATAAAACAATGTTTGTAGATACTGATATGACCTTTAATTCACATCTACATTAAAATCCTCAAGCTAAACCAGTGCATTGGTTATAAAATATTCTATAAAATTCAATATACATTACCGGCAACCACAGTATCACCCAAGAAAACCATAAATATGCACAGCAGGTCAAATTGTGAGTAAATGCTTTGAAATGCTACATAAACCTTTACAGTGCCTCTTATAACCTCAGATCACAGGGATTATCCATTAGCACTTTTACATAGAACTTACTGTGCTTTAGCAAGATACAGTATACAGCTCTATACTGTGATGTCTGACCTCACATGGTAGCAGAGGTAGAATCTCTATTCACAGTCACAGTTGCAATGTTTGCAATGTATAGTAGCATTCTTCCTTATTCTGACAGTTTGATTAAAATTCACAGAGAGCTGAGGGGCTCATGCTGAAGTAAAGTGCTTTCAATATCTGAAACTCTACAGTAAATTACTTCTCCAACAGAGCAACTGTACTTACATCAATATCCTCTTGGGTAAAAGTTTCTGGATCTTCTCCCATCATGTTGGCTAAATGTCTCTTTCCTAGGTTGAACTCTTCAATCTGTTTTTTAATAAATGCCTCGGTGTACTTTTCAGGTCCTGAGGCTCCTACATTTTTCTTTTGCACTGCTGTAGTAGCACAGATCAGCCTTAACGTCTAACAAAAAAAAAAAAGGAAAAAAAAAAGTGAGAGATTTATTTTACATTTCTGGCATAGTGAGCTCTGAATACATGAATAGTATAGCAAGCTATTCATACCTGTAACAAGATTCAACACATTACAGGAATAAGTTAGGAAAAGCATTTTTACTCATTAAACCATTTTCTTCCAATAGTTTAACATCCATGAACAGATAAACACCTCCTAAAAGCTTCACATTTCCACACATTACAATTAATTTAGATTTTTTTGATGGAAAGAAACACAGTATATCCTGTATCAGGAACATCCAGCAAAAGCAAAAGACAGCATTGATCAGCAGATCCCATCATAAAAGAAAACAAAAATCCATCAGTAAATAAGCAGGTTCTGCCTTCACCTAAAGGCATCCCACAACAAAGTATGATAAGAATACACAGGGCAGCTCCCTAGCAGCTTTTCAGAAGCCACTGACCAAATACTGCTAAAGGCTCTGGAAAGGCCATGGAGTGCTCCTTCCTTGTTTGTGTGCCAAAATGGTTCTTAAGCTACTTCACTGTCTCAAGTAGACCAACCAGAAGACTAGTAGAGTAGTCCAGCAGCAAATACTACTGAGCACTGTACCAGCTCAGGTCCTAATTCGGGGGGCAGTTATCTTCTGATCTTTGCGGCACACAGGTTTGGTCTTACTTCTGTCAAGACAGTTGTTAAGATGACTAATTTCAGTGATGCTCTCTGCCAGACAACAAGAGCTTCACTGACAGAGCTGCAATGTCTCAATTCTGGCCTAGTGCCAATATTATGCACTATTTTGGCTCTCTAACATTAGTATTAAAGTTCTCTGCAGCTTAATTATTCTACAAACTGAATGAGAACTGATTATTTGTGTGGTCTTCTGTGGGTGGGGGGAGGAAGGGAATCACAAGAAAGAGTGATGTGAGACAGAAAAGCAAAGACAGAAAAAGAACCACTTCTGATTCAGAAAAATGCCAAGTTTTATTCATCACATAGTACCCTGAAAGACTTCACCCCCATCCCTTCAACATGCCACGGCTAGGCTTTGTGAGCAGACAGTGCAGCTTCACAAGGCAGAGAGCACCCATTGCACAGTCCACCCCTGCCCAGCATTCTTTACTCCACTCCCTTTACTTGCCCTGTGCCAGCTCTGACACAGAACTCCTCTGCAAGCCAACCCAGCTCCCTACATGTGGCAGAACACTAACTTCTGCTTCATCCCAACAAGTGAGCAATTCTCAGCCAAGCTGGTAAGTCTGAGCAGTTCAGAGGTCACTTTGAGAATTGCCAAAGCTGTAACAAGAAGGTGGCTGAAATACACAACTGGGAAGGAAGAAAGTAGAGGGAGAGTCCTTTCTTTACCTTCATTTCCTTGAGCAAATTATTAAATTGTCCCTTCTGCTCTGGGAACTGCAGCCTCAGTTGACCTTTTAGCAAAACATTAAAACCCAAACATATGCAGCAATGTGAACTAGTTTGGTTTCTGATTACAAGGAACAGAATAAAGGTAGTATTTGAAATTATTCAATGTTCTCCAAGTCGTGAGAATTGTCTTCAGAGCACAATTCAGACATGCTGAGCATTTTGACGGATTTCACCCTTCTGAGTTCAGCTAATATAAATAAAATAAAACACTTGCTACTTTCCTGTAACTAGAACAATTACAACAGTAATCGCAAAACCCAGTTATAACCACAACAATACAAACACATGTCTCATCAAAACAAGATTACATAAATGTATTTGCAAGGCAAATACAAAAGCAGATCAAACTTGTACCTTCTGTTAATAACGTCAGTTAGCTTACAATAACTTCTGTGACAAGAAGCTTTTGGTGTTCTGCATTACATGGTCAAGTCCTACATTAACAGGAAACAAAACACAGCTTTTCTTCCTACTTTCACAGAGCCCGGTTGGTATTTTGGACATCTGGCAGTCCAGCATGGACTGATCCAACTCATCTAATTTCTGCACATATGTAAAGTTATTCATGACCAATTTACTTATCCATGCCTGTGTCAGTCTTCAATATACAAAATGTAACAACTCCACTTGAAATTTCAATTGAAATAAAGACTACAATATGCTGCCTTAAACCTGTATATAGCCCATGCCTGGGCTGCAAGATACGTACTATGAATTCAATCAGGTTTGCTATAGAATGTAAATTAATCTTTGAATAAGATCACATGAGTCAGAAAGGACTAACCCTCTATGCTTTTACCTGACAGACAAAGATTTGCCTCTCAGGAAAGTAACATATACTTCTGCTAGAAAAGACTTAAAAACACATCTACGGCAGAATTTGGTGCTGAAGAGCCTGTTGCTGCTCCACAGCTTATATGTATTGCATGCAGCGCTAATCTTGGTTTGTCTCTTCCTTTTTCTTTTCTATTTAATATTCATGTTTCCTGTGAGGAAACACTGACATACACAGAATTAAAAGAAAAATAATCAAAATTTTAAATGTACACATTTTCCACAGGCAAGGCTCTGGTGATTTCCTTAGAAAGCAGTGAGGAAAGCAAAGGTATCTTCACATATTCCCTATCCTTCTCTCCTAGTCACTCCTCAGGAAAGAATTCAATTCATCTTCTGTCTAACTTGTCTTAATAGTAACTAATTATTTGTAATTCTTGTTAATGAACATATGATTCCTTATTACTTGGCCCAGAACAGCTTTCTCTCTGGTATGCTTTAAACAGAATACTTTAAAAAAGATTGCTTTCATCTTATTCCTGTCAATTTCTATTGTAATTTTCTCATTTTTGTCCTTCTTCCCTCAAGCTATTCATATTCTTCCCTAGTTTCAATTCGTCACTAATCAAAAGTCCCTGGACACACAAACTGTTCATAATTAGAAAACAGCCTCTTATGCAAATTAATATCTATTGTATTAGGTACCTCTTCTGGGATAAGAGCACTATTTCATGGGTGGCACAGGCAGAAACTGCAAAGCACAGCTAAATGCTTCTGGCGTTTCAGTTAAACAAGAAAGCATGCTCCTCTACTTTGTAGAGGAAACCACAGAGGTTTGCATTCACTTCTCACACATTTCATAAAGCATTACTGAAGACAGCAGCCTCACTATTTTCAAAATAATAGTAACGCTTATTAACGTTATTAACAATGCTCATGAAATAATATGCTCTTCCACCAGAACTTGGGAGAAGGGAAGCCTTTACTTCTGGACACAACTCATTGTGATTAACTGTTCCTTCCCAACTCCTTTCTGAGCAACCTAGAGTTAAAACTGCTTGGCAAATCCTGATTTTACAGGGAGATCATAAACTTACAGAAAATCAGTTTATGTTAAATTTGCCTTAGAAAAAAAAATTAGCATTTTCAGACAACTTTAAATTCTCTGGCTTATTTTCTTCCAAGAAGAGAAGTAACTAGGACTCTCTGTTTACTCATCCTGTTCACTTTGCTTCACTGGAGTTACATGGATACAAACCAAACCAACTAACAGAGAAGTCAAGTTTCCTGTACTTTTGGAATGGGAGGAAAGGTGGATTGGAGTCAGGAGATTTAAATTCAAGCCCAAAAGTTGTCCGCTTTTTAACAAGACACAGTTACAGAGACAGAAGATGACACCAAATGACATGGCACACACACTGCTGCACCATTTTCATGATTCTTCCATGCTCTAAGCTGGCAGACTTCAATCACCTCGTTTTCAAAAACCATGCAGTGCACAAACAAATTTGTACTAAGAAGTTATCTCTGGGATAGCACTTCACAAAGAGATGTGGAACTGGAGCTGTACAAACACATCAGTACGCAGGACTAAAGCTGCTCAGTGTCCAATATTCCAGCTACTGGCACAGCTGCTGCTACTGAACCCAGTAGACATGCAAGACAGTCCTCCGTTCCCTTGTTGCACAAGCAAAAACATTTTTTACATAGCAATTATACAGAATATAGATGCTCAGAACCATCCCAGTTTCTAAAGAACTGCTTTTTGCTCAATAAGCGAGTTTTGGATTTCTAGTGTGCTGTTTCACAAAAATGTGTTTTAATTGATTTACTTAAGACAACATTGATATAATCTTAGATTTCAGTTAGCCTACAAACTAATTATGTGAACTAGCATCAGATTTACGTCTCAGAAGCATTTTGCAAAACACATCGGAAAGTGTCACAAGATGTCAGCAAATATGCATAAGTGATTTGATGTTATTTTTACACCTCATTTCACAAAGTATTTCATCAGAAGAAACTTTTTTTCAAAATTAAATCCCTTGGCAGGCAACCATAGAACTGTATCTCACCTGCTCAAAAAAACTACTTTCTGTGCATATTTGACCAAATCTACATATTAAGTTTTGCTGTACACTGGAGAAATAAAAGATAGCTCTAAATGTATCAATACATGGCAAAAGTCAGATGTGTATAGCAGGGAACAGAATTCAGATCTGGTTGTTTTTAGGCCCAAGTTTTCAAGTACTAACAGGCTTTTGAATTGTAGCTTAGTTAACAATCGCAAAAAAGGCTTCTCTTACATTTCAAGTATGTAGTTCTGAAAGACTGTCACCAAACTACTATTATCTCTTTCTGATATCGGTACATATAAAATCCATTGTGACTTAGATAAAGTACTCACCCCAATCACATTAAATAGGAACTCTGAACTCTTCTGCTGAGAACAGTCATTCAATCACGTCAGAGTGAATGATAGATAGTAACTAAGCTAAAACCTTTTTTCTTTATAAATAGCACTAAATCTATGCCATTTGCTTATTGGAAGAATAGGAAACTACACCTGTTGCTCAGTCACCACTAAGGGAACTGGAATCAAAGTTCCTCTCCCATTTTTTCTCTCAATGCAAGAAACTTTAAAGTCAAGAAATCAAACTTTTTCCTCCACTAAGACAGACAAGAAGTAAGGAACTAAACTACTGCAAGGGGTTTTTAGGACAAGCATCATAAAAAAACTTCCAAGCAGTCAGGATAGGTAAGCATTTGATGTAAGAAATTGTTATGGCAGGTCAGAACATGGATACATCAACTGCTACCCTGTTCTCAAACACAGCCTTTATCAGAGGCACAAGGATAGGACAAACAGGTAGCGATAATTTTCCCAGGGCACTTGCCTGGTTTCCAGAAATCCGCAGTTCAGACATGCCGGTATCTTGTTTTTAATGGTCCTCAGTGGAATTTTCTTCCAAGTTTCTCAACTTGCTTTTTGTATTCGCATAAATGCTTACCATCCTGAACATTCTTACCAAACAGTTCCACAAGTTAACTACATCTAATGGAAAGAAGAGTCTCTAAGGTTTCTGGGCCCTGTCTCCCATTAGTTCTCTTCATATCCTTTGGTTCACAGACAGTTAGACAATTTGTATATAGCTACAGGCTTAGGTACTGATCCCATCTCTGGGGGTGAGAGGAATAGACAAATGATCCCTCAAGGCCCCTTCCAGTCCTACCTTCCTCTGTGACTCCTCCTTTGAGAACGTTCCCTCATTTACAATACAAATAATTTTCAGCTAAAACTCAAGGACGTGCGTGGCCAGGAAAACCAAGTTACCATCATAAACATACCTTTGACACAAGATAACCAAAGCAACACAAACTACTCCAACTGAGAATGAAATCAAGTATTACAATATTTTCAGCCTTATTCTCTTTGTCATTCCTTGCACACCTTAAGAGCACGTACTCCTGACTGCTGCATAAAGAGCTGCCCACATGGGCACCATGTCTTTATCTCTAATGGGTAAAGTTAATCTAGATGTAACCAATATAAACAGCTCAAATTGCTCCTCTGGTATTACATTTCATTTCCTTACTGCACCTTTCTTCTGTTACCCCATGGTTTGGTTTAGTTCAGCCACCAACAGTTCTTCAGCCCTTATTATACAAAATTACTTTGTAACTTGAAAGTGTTACCAGCAGGTCTTTTTATCCACTTGCTGGTCACTGATTAGATATATATACAGGTGTATCAAATAACAGAGAACAAACAATACTAACAGCAGCTAAGCTTTTTAATTAAATGGCAGTCAGCTGAATACTCCTACCTCCCAAAACGATTCTACTTAATCAGAAGCTACCTTACTTGTGGAACACATTTCTCTCTCCACTGCAGGTATTCAGCGACTTGCCCTGTGCAACCTGGTCTAGTGGGACGTGCCCCTGCCCAGAGCCGGGGGGTTGGAACTGGATGGTCTTTAAGGTCCTTTCCAACCCAAATCTTTCTGTGATTCTGTGATTCACGATCTACTAACCTGCTGACCGAATACTATTCACAGAATCACAGCATTGTCAGGGTTGGAAGAGACCTCTGGAGATCATCCAGTCCAACCCCCCTACCAAGGCAAGGTCACTCAGAGCAGGTAACGCGGGAGCGCGTTCAGGTGGGTTTGGAAGGTCTCCAGGAGGGAGACTCCAGTCCCTGCCAGCATCAACGTTAAGAAGTCCTTCCTCACGTTGAGGTGGAACTTCTTGTGTTTTATCATTCAAAATTATCAACCGAAAAACTGCCACCTTTTGCGCTGGCTTTGCTCTATACACTGCTCTGTTAATTCTAGGCTTAACCACGCTTCTTCGTCTTCACATCAAGCCAAACAAACGCAGTTTACGGAAGGGACGACTTGAACGCACCGCCAGCCCTCGACACTCCCCACGCAGGGCTGCCTCAGCCCGGCCGGCCCAGGAGCAGGGGCAGCACCACACCGGTGCCTCGCAGGCAGTGTCGCCCCTTGGGGACAGCCGGCGGGGCCATTCCCGGCGGGGCCATTCCCGGCGGGACGCGAACCCCCGGCCCCGCCAACGCCCGCCCGGCTCTCACCTGCGCGCGCGGCCCCTCGCCCCACCGGCGGCACAGCCGCAACACGCGCCCCACGGCCGCCGCCATGACCGCGGCGCTCCGCCCTCCCACTGGCGGGCGGGGCCAGGGTAGCGCCTGCGCGCTGCTCCGCCGGCTCCGCCCGGGGCGGCGGTTCGGGGTCGGCGGAGGTAGGGGCGCCTCGGCGTTCTTGAAATCCAGCCCTGTCGGGAAAGCGGTGGGTTATACCTGGACTTGCGGTCACAGTGGCCACCAGGTCAGCAGGAGACCCCTGGCGCGGCCTCCTGTCTCGGAAGGCTAGCGCTGAAAGCAGGACTCTCGTTTTAGTACGCGGTGCTGCGACTTGCAGCGTGTCTGGTGCAACAGCACTGCTCTGGAGATTTGTAGCAAAAAACAGATGTCACCCTAGCACTGGGTTGTTGGTTTTTTTCCCATGGAAAAAAAATCAAGGAAACGCAGAATCAACTAGGTTGGAAAAGACCTCTGAGATCATCGAGTCCAACCTGCGGCAATCACCGCCATGCATCGCACTCAGTGCCACGTCCGGCCTTTCCTAAACACCCCTAGGCACGGTGACTCCCAACACCACTGCGGACAGCCCATTCCAATGTCTAATCATCCTTTCTGTGAAGAAACTCTTCCTAATGTCCAACCTAAACCTCCCCTGGCGCAGCTTGAGGCTATGTCCTCTTGTCCTGTCGCTGGTTGCCTGGGAGAAGAGGCTGACCCCCACCTGGCTACAACCTTCTTTTAGGTGGTTGTAGAGGGTAGTAAGGTCACCCCTCAGCCTCCTTTTCTCCAGGCTAAACAGTCCCAGCCCCCTCAGGTGCTTCTCACAGGACTTGTGCTCCAGACCTTTCACCAGCTCCATTGCCCTTCTCTGGGTGACATACTTTAGAGACATAGCAGTCGTCTCTTGCAGAGGGGAGGCTGGTGTTAATCCTGTCATCTCCTAAAGTGATGTTAATCTGGACACAACTTCTGGAGCTTGAGAATGTTCCTAGTTTCTCTGAGTTACATAGGATATACCCTTAGAGGTGATTGGATTTTGTCAGTTGTTTTTTCTACCTTGGTAAAAGTGGAAATTAATTAAAAGCTGAATTTTAAGAAGCTTTTCTTTAGACTTAAAGAAAAGACTTTAGACTTCTGGGACCTTCTTTCTAAGAAGAGTTACTAGAGAGGAAATTCTGGAAATGAATCTCTGCTTTTCCAGGTTTATTTTTCTGTTAAGTTTTTCACAGGTGGCCCTTGCTTCCCCCCATGCAGATGTAAGTATGATTTCCTCTCTGGGTTTTAAAAGAAGTTATAAGAAAACTGGCTGTGGGCAAAGGAAGCTGTCCATGCAGAGAAGTCAAGGAGAAGCTGCCTGGAAAGGTACATTTATTATTGCAGTTGCCAGCTGTGAAAATGAAAACATAAGCAATTTTACTGACATGGATATGTGAAAATGATTGCTGTGAACACTGCACTGAAGGACAGCAGTGAAGTGTCTCTCCTGTGCACACCTGGCCACGCGCTGGGAACTGCAGCCACACTTTTATTCACAGGGTGTGTTGGGATGGCATTTAGTTACTAGCCGTTTCTCCAAATGAGAAAAAGGGGGTTGGCTTAGGGTCACAGTCCCACTGACCCACCTTCTGGAGCAGCCAGCAGAGCTGAAGGGGTAGAGAATGCCAGCGATGGGTATGGCCTCTTCGCGGCCTATGGTGAATCTCATCTGCCATCTGTCGCCCTGCGGCTTGGCTTTGTTCAGCAGCAGAGGAGCTCTTCAGTCCTCACTGTGCTGAGCAATTGTTACTTCTCACCCCTGTCAGCTCTACAGAAACAAAGCGCCTCTGGAGTGAACAGTTTTTATTCCCCGCATATAATTAATCATCAATTAAGCTTGAGGAGCAGGCCGCCTATAAAATATTGCCCACTTATCCTTGGGAACTAGTTGATGTAAATACAACTTCCTTGGTTTCCTACATTTTTCTACTCCTGTGCTCACTGTGAAAAAATCCTAAATGCATTTGCAATCTGGAGCATGATTTCAAAGACATTGGGCTTCGTACAGCCCATGGTTTCAGTTGGAAGTTACAGAATTGTTCTTTCATATTGCTGAATAGAGACTGTGATGTATGTGAAGTCCAGCAATTAAGGGCTATGTTGTGTTTCTCTTGGATCATTCGAGCTGTCAGCCATTAAAAACTGGTGGCTGCCCCTTCAAGGTGGAAGATTTTTGCACAAATTTCAGGTATATTTCCCAACCATCCTGCTGCTGCCAAGGAGTTTACCTGTGCTTGCTTGCCCCTAGAAGACACTTGCACAGAGATCCCCGAGTGACCATTTTCTAGACTGATCGGAAGTGCATGTAGTTATTACTTGGGATGCTTTGAAGGAAATGTACTTCTGTGGTAGGCACGGCTAGCATGTTCCAGAAAGATTCCTTCTAGTGGAAAGATTGCCCCTTCTGCTGGAATGGCAGGAGTCTGGGTTTGCCAGTTCTGAATCAGTTGTTAGCACAAATGAAGGTAGGATAAAAATGAACAGAGGTTATTTACATCCTCAACCACCTGCACCCCATCCGTCAAAATTTGTTAAGACAGAGGTGGAGGGAAATGCAAGAAAACCATGTTTAATCTACTTATCCCAAGATTAACTCCAAAGGGCTTCTCTTTCTGTCTCTGTGTTTAGTTGACAGACTGTAGATGCTTACCTAATCCATGCAAACTACCCGAATGCTTCACTAAGCCCTCTGAGGAACTTTAGTCACTTGTGTGGCAGGGATGTCCTTTTTGAGCCCAGCTGGGCAGTGTTCAACTCTGGGGACCTGTTTCAATTGTGAGCCTGATTACCCATATCCTCGTTTAACCTGCTATTCATGCTCTGTGCAATCACAGAACTGGGGACTGCTGCCTGCAGCACATTACCTGCTTTTGTTTTTAGACTTAGATAATGAGGGGTAAGCATGTAATTTGGGACAATTCAAAGCTTTGGAGTGCTGTCTTTGAGGATGGCCTGACATAAGGAAACGGGTGCTTCTGTGTGGGGCTTGAGGTTTCTGAAGTGAAAAATTACCAGGCTGAGCCTGTCACATGCATGGGTCAGGGGACAGCCTGAGGGGCGCATCTGTAGTATATGCAAATTCTTAGGCACAAACCTAAGGCTGAGCTTCAGTCCAAAGCTGCTGATTGCTTATGTTATCAGCCTACATGCAGACAGTCCTGAAGTGAGATTTGGGGTGTTCTTTTGTGATCAGAGATGGGATTTGTAGATAGCATGAGTTCAGGTTACTAGTATGGGTAGTGTGAAAACCAGTTGCTTGAGGAAAAGGTATCCTGGTGGCAGTGCTGGAGATGTATAGCTCACAGCCTCATAGATGCAGTCTGAAAGTTGGCAAGGATCTGGGGCAGCCTAAAGGTCCATTGAGCCTAGAGGCTTCACTCTACCAGTGATAGGTGCTTACAGAATCACAGAATATGTTGAATTGGAAGGGACCCATCAGGATCATCAAGTCCAACTCCTGGTCCTCCACAGGACCATCCCCACTAGTCACACCATGTGTGTGAGAGCACTGTCCAAATGCTTCTTAAACTCAGACAGGCTTGGTGCTGACCACTTCCTTGAGGAACCTGTCCCAGTGCCCAACCACCCTCTGGGTGAAGAACCTTTTCCTAATATCCAACCTAACCTTCTCCTGGCACAACTTGAGGCTGTTCCCTCGCAGCTTGTGACTGGTCACCACAGAGAAGAGATCAGTGCCTGCCCCTCCTTGTCCCCTCACAAGGAAGTTGTAGACTGTGATGAGGTATAAAGACAGGGCAGATATACAGAGAAAAAGTCTCATCAGTAATGAGCTGAAGACTGTATCTTAGGCTTAGATAGGAGAGAAACTCACGCAGAAGAAGAGGTCAGAACTTGATGAAGGATGTAGCAGGATCTGCTGCCTTGCAACAGAGCAAGCTAACCTGCAGCAGAGATCGGGGAACTCCATCTATCAGAAGACAAAGCAAATAGTTGTAGGAGAGCTAAAACTTTGCAGGATGCCCTAATCCAAATCCATTTCTGAAGAGATACCTAAATTTTTACATTTTCCCTAAACAGAATTAAAAGAGTAGATTTGTTCTGGAATTCTGAATTAAAGTTATCCTTCTTATAAAGCATTTTCTGTTCTCTTTCCCCTGTGCCTTTTTTCCTTAAGCTGTAAGTACTTTGGCTGAAGTTCTGGGGCACATGTGCCGAAAGGGACAGCGATCAACAGTGCTCATCTAAGGGCTGACTGGGTGACAGAATCTCAGGATAATACAGTATCCACATGCCAAGAGTATCTCTCAGAGCCTAACCAGGAGCACTTTCTGGGTTTTCTTTAGACCCAGGGAAGTTTAGGAACACCTAGGTCCAGCATTGAACAAAAAATTGGAATTTTTGGCTAGGGAAAGCACTGGAGAAGAATGGCTTGACAGACAGCTTTGTGTTTCAGAAGCTGAGCAGTATGTGTTTGAAAAAAACCAAAATGCATGTTAAAAATTCAGACAATTCAGCAGTATTTTAACTCTGTTCCAGTTAAGTAATTTCCAGATGTTTTATGACATATATGTGCTTTTTGACACAGAAATTGTTTTGCATTGATCTTCTTCATCACAATTGAAAGGCTTGAGGCTGATATATCCAGAAGTCATGCTTTCTTTAATGCAAACACATAAATTCTATTTTAAAAGGCTAATAATAACAACTATTTCATTGCACCTACTTTTCTTCAAATGTGGAACGAGCACACTTCATTTCATAGACTGCATACACCAGCTACCTAAGGGTTGTCAATTACGTTACGCTATAAAAGGCACAGCACTTAGGGGGCTGTCAGTCAAGCCTGTAGTGAGAGTGATTTCAAGAATCTTTATTCCAACACTATCAAATACAAAAATAAAGAAAATTTACATGACAGCACCAAATACAGAGGTTTATATTTCATTTTATAGTTAAAGTGGTTTGGATTGAGCATAGAATTAGTAAAGGTCAATCAAAAGTAGCCAGAGATCTTTACTTGTAAAGCAGTGCCCCCTGTTCCTTATCACAGCTTTCCTTCTCTGTGAAAGTAGGTGTTACCCAGATTTTCACTGCACTTTGGATCACAGCCCCGCATCTGTTTCATCTTTTCTTCACAATCTAAGGGTTGCTGGTTGTTTTTTTTTCCCCCACAGTTTATGGGTATCGAGTGCTGCAAGGCATTTTGGGGAACATTCTTTTCTGCAGTATTATGTTCCAGCTCTGCCTTAATTTATGTGCTTGGGTAGACCCCACTGAATTTACAAACAGTTCCCAGAAAGAAAGAGAACTTATATGGATGTAATTTGGAGGCATCTGAAGATAGTTTTATCCCACATGAATGCCAGAGTCAGCCCAAAGAGATCTAAATGCAGTGTCTAGGCCTATTTTTAGTTGGCAAGTGCTTTTAGACTATGTAATGTGTCTTTGTGATTTGTCTACCATACACTTTGCCTCCATATGTTTATCACTGTTGCTATTGCTGATTCAGTATTTCAATAATAGAATCATTTGGAGCTGTTCTTTAGACTAGGGTTTGCATCAGACTTTTTTGTCTCTGTATGATTAGACTAATGTCATTGCTGATCCTAGCAGCATCTTTGAGTCAGAGCTGGCATTATATCCAGAAGCTGTGCCTATGCTTCTAAATAAAAGAGGCCTAAGGACTGGCCTAGAGACAAAGTGACCTCGATCAAGTCACATCAGCATTGATTAAGGCCCCCTTCCCTGTGTAGCACAGCTGCTTGGAAGACTCCAAAATAGAACCAGAAATACAAATAATCTCCCTCATCTAGACACAGAGCAGTAGTAGTTTTATCCCTTCATCACACAGAAGGAAATATATTGCTATTCCCATTACTGAACCTGTTCAGATTTATAAAATTTTCATTATTGATTCTTTTAAGGTCTGGATACAAACATATGTTCAGAATAAATAGATGAAAACAGTAGTTTTTCAGATTGTGTGTGCTTCCCAAGATTCATTTGTAGGCAGGGAGTAGACACTGTAAGTCCTGTCTGCCTCACCAGATAACCAGAAAATACATCTCAGAGCATGCCCTCCTGGGACAACATGAGGGATTGGCCATTCTACAGTTTATGGATGCTGCTGGAGGTTATGAACTCCATCTGTATCTTTGTCAGACTGCAAGCTCTCTTTTGTTTTGAAGGCTGGCATATGTCTTCCTGTGGCCTCCCATCTTTTCTGCTGGATTAAAATTCCTGCAGGTGCATGATGGTTGATGACCAAGCACTGTCCCATAGAGTGCTGTGGTTCCAGACACTAGGTTAGTCCTGCTGAGCAGGCCAGGTTGTGGAAGATGTGGTCACCTTGGCCACGCACTAACAGAATACTCCATTCACCTTCTGAGAACTGGATGGGAGCTGAAAAGTTACAGAATAGAAGTGGTCTTCTCAGTGTCTTTGGAGTTCAGGAAATAGCAGATCCAGCACATCGCACTTTTCCATGCTTCTTTGAGATGTTCTAAAGAGGACCAAGTGGTTATTCAGAGCTAAATTTCTTCTCCCCTCAAAATGAAACTAATGACCAAAATATCATCCAATTCAGAGCTGAAAAGGAGGCTTTAACTTTAATAGGCTTTGAACCAGTCTCTGAAATAATGAAGTACAAGAAATTATGACTGAAATTATTTCAGGTTTTAAAACAGCTGTAGCAGCAGAAGCTTCTGAGTCATCAGGGCTTCCACAGAAAAATCTAAAGAAATACATACAATGCATCTTTACCAGAAATAACAAGGAAAGAGAATGACAAATTTGATCTGGATTTACGGAAAAAAGTGCACCCATTACTTTCTTACTTTCTGACCATTATATTCAAATAACAAAGAAAACAATTTGCAGTTGTCCACTGTAAAACTCTGTACAGAAACAAGCAAATCATGCGCCTGTATTGAATCTATGTCAAGGCCATAAAGTGTCCAGCAAAACCACCTATCTAACATATTGCAGATGTCTTACCCAGATGTTCTGAGTAAAGGGCTGATTGTTTTTGGCTTTTCTCTTACTGCAGCAACAAGGCACTACCTATAGTCTACCCTGTGGGTGCCAGTACTGAAAACCCAGTCAACGTGATACCTGGAAGTTGTTCTACTGCACAAGATCTTAATCCACAATAATCTTGTGTGAGTATGGCTGGAGAGGGAAGTAAGCATGGAAAGCTTCTTTAATGTTCACATATCACTGCAAGAGGTAACTCAAATGCAGAAATAGTGCTGTGCTCTTGGAGAACCAAGCTGGCACCTGGGAAATAGTTTTACTTACAGGTGTTTTATGCCTGCCTGGAGAACCTGTCAGACACTGACCACTTTGAGCCAAGTTCCAACTCTTGCTCTGCCATCTTCAAGTATCAAAGAAAGCACTTAAGAGGGTAAATGATACAGTTTGGAGCTCACTCATGAAGTAGCACACATAATTGAGATTATTGTAAGTATCAGTAGAAACTCTTTGCATCATCACCTCCTTATATGTGAGAATCTAATACTGCATGTCAGCCTAAATCTGAACATCTGCAGCAAGCAACTGTATTTCTCATATTATGGTAACTCTGTTTCTAAATGGGAGGTGAAACAGGGGAGAGAAAGTTTGCAGATTTTGAGGGGTAAAAGAGAAGGGAACTCCAACTTCTGTGATCATAGTCACAAGCTGACTGATTTATTTACTTATTGATGACATAAGTCATGTGTCATTTATAATGTGCTGCCACAATCCAGCCGGACATGGTTGGCTGGCAGCAAATTATCCTGAACCTTGCGGAGGTAGGTAGGCTCCAGCATATTTTAAAGATGCCAGACATTTTGTCTCTTTGGCCAAGCCTTCTCAGTCATTTATAAAGTTACATGGAAAGGTCAATCTGTACTTATAGATACAATATGATTTAACCAGTTTACATAATTTCTGTTTACTTAAAAAATAAATAAATTTTTAAAAGCACAGCAAAATGAATAAGCTTGTTAAATATCTCTTGGGAAAGGACTTCACTGTCCCCTGGGATGTGACTGCTAGTTTTCCACTCTTCTGAATGCATTAAAAAAAGTTAATCAAACTGGAATGTCAGTAAGAGTTTCTGTTGGAATATAGAGATTCTGAGCAAATATAGTTTTTTAAATGCAAGAAGCCTTCAGAAAAAAGTCTATTTCATAGTGAAGTTGTCAGGGAAAATATGATACTATTCAAAATAAAAAATACAGTTTCAAACACTAAAAATAAAAGGGGAGATGAGTCAACTATATGTAACTCTTTTGTTGCATGAAATTAAATGAAGAATTATTTGGTAAAGTACATACAGGATAGTGCTCAGATCACATTTTAAACACCTCATTGGAGCCTGCAAATAATTGCTGTTACAATGAGGAACAGGCTTGGGGAAACAAAATTTGTTTTGCCTTTTTCTGTTTTAAATTTTCTGCAAATGATACATAGTTTAATTATTACTTTAAATTGCTTATTTAGGTTTGTTGGAAGAGTTTTTTGCACTCTAAGGGCATATGGTTGTTAAACACCTAATTATTTTGAGAATGTTTACAAACAGATGTTGGTCTTCACATTTTTTTCTCAAATTAATGCAAATATTTGATGTACAAAATTGGAATACTTTGAAATTCTTGAGAAAAATCAAATTTTTGTCTTCTCATATTCATGCTAGAAATTAGATGATAAATGTTTTGCATCTTTACTCCAGTATTAGAACAAATCTAGCAAAATAAATCAACATATCTGAATTAGTCTTCTGCTTTCAAATATTAGAAGACTTTCACAAATTCTCAAACCTTCTATGCAATATTCAGTTAATCTCTCAGTTAAGGTTTAATTTTAGATGATGGTGTGTTTTAGCTGATAGAATACATAGAACAGCTTATCACTAACAACTATCACTGAGTAGTGGCAGTGCTGTTACTGGTCAGGAACACGGTATTCAGAAAATTGTAAAATATAGGAATCTTCCGAAGTTAAGGTCAGTGAAGTGAATTAACGGGAATGTAGAGTGGAAGATTATAAGAAAATTGAATATAGTATATAAGTATATCTAAGTAAATAACACTGCATTTTTTGAACCTGGACATATTTGCAAGAATGGGAGGATTCCATTCTCTTGAAATTCATTTTAGAACTGAGCCAAGGCCAGGATTCTGCTGCCATATGTCTTTAAAGAGCTTCTTAGTTGGTGAACAAAGCTGTTGCCATTAATGGCACACTATTCAATGCCATGCACCACAAGAAGGAATTTCAAAACCTAAGAATTTCCATGATCAATTAGTGGAGTTTTTTCAGGCCAGGGACTTTCAGCATGAGGTAGAAGATGGCAGCTCTGCCACGCTGAGGGACCATCCTCAGGAGCCCTGGAGATTGGCCTTTTCCCCTGTGTCTGATGCCTGCCTTGCTAGCAGAGAGTCATCAGGTGCTTTGTCAGGATGGCAAGCACACTAGTGATTAAACATTAAATCCTACCTACCTTTTGTGGGTGCTGGCCAATAAATAGTTGAGTTACTATATGAAGTTATGTACATGTAGCGTGCAGACTTTTTAAACCCTGCCGAAGATGTCTGAACAAGCAGACCCAAAAGAGGAGCTGTAAAAGGGAGTGGGCAGGGAAATATCTTCTTTTTACTTAAAAATATGCTCCTTAAACCAAAATATGTAGTTTGTTTATCCATAAATCAACTAAAAGAATAAAAAGAGTAATTAATATTCTCTCTTTTGTACCTATTCTGTGTTTGCTTTATAATTTGTAGCAGTTGGACTCCAAATGTTTTCAAAGAATCAAAACTAATTTTTTCATAAGATGGTTCATCTTTTTGAAATAACTTCTCCTTAGAATGCCAGTTGTCCTTTTGATTTTAATCTATAAAAACATTGCCATTGGAATATGATAATATTTTTAGTAGCTCCAAGTGAATCTACATTCTTGAGCCTTCTTCCGTAATCCACGTCTGAAGATTCTTCCTTTTCACACCACTATCTCTTTGTTTTACTTGTCTTTGGAAAAATCTAGCAACCTTTATACCACAGCAATATTCTCACTGTCTGCTAACAAGCTGTTATGGTTCTATTTGTGGTAGCTTTTCTTGATTTAGAACAAAATCTGTTTTTTAAAATTTATTTTATTGCATGGGAATATATAGTACATTATGAGTAATTCTAACACAAACAAAAAAAGAAGTCTGTCTTTTTTCTTAGTTAATATTTAAAGAATTTCTAAGTCGATATTTAAAGAAATGGAAGTAAAGATATGGAAAGAAAATAAACAGAACCGAGTAAAGTAGAACAGAGAAGGACATTGACAAAATATGCTTTCTCTTAAGTGACAATTCCAAATGTTCATTTAGGAGTAAAAATAAATGGATGATGATGATAGGACAGAACCCTGTGGCAGAAAGGAAGCTATAGTATGTGTCCAAAATACCTAAATAAACAAGACTCAGAATAAAAGCTCTTATTCTTAAATGCACAGGGAAAAATTCTTAAATACAACCTTAGGTTGCTTAATCAAGGATTCAAAGCATCTAATATAAAAAGTACCAAATACAGATGACTTGTTTTTAATTAAAAAATGCAACTGAACATTTCAAGTGGCAAGATTATCTTAAAATTTCCAACTATGGTCTATCCTGATCTTTCCTCAAGTAAATGTCTAGAAAAACTTCTGAAGAAACCCCAGAAGAATAAGTGTATTCACATAGTGAATTTCTGGGATAACTTATTGGGTAAGTAGGCTACCACTGCAGAGAAAGCATTCTTTCTTGGAAAGCATTTAATACATCACTGTTGCTGGGAGTAGTCCTGGTATGTCAGTGCCATTGTAACAGAGGCAGCTCCTACCTCTTAAAGATAAGTGAGGAGAAAGTCAGACAAGTTGAACAAATGTCTCTATAGATAGGAGACTTGTTTAAGAAAATTTTATACATGTAATCTCCAAAAGAAAATTTACAAACTAGCCCGTTATGATGATTTCAGAAATTTGTCCAAGACTTTTTCTAAAAATTGAGTATACAGTTTTTGAATGGTTGCTATAATGGAAGAATGGTTTATAACAAGTAGTTTTGAAGAAAAGACATGTTTTCTCTTACTTTAGTAACAGAGAAGAATGGCAAATGTTAATGTAATTCCATGTCCAAAGTACAGAAAATGTACACATCTAGAAAGTATGTGATGCTACTGTTAAGTTGTGAAGGAAGGTGCATCATGTGTACTTTGCACTTCACATTTTATGATGCCAGAAGTTAAATGCATAATATAAAATTTTCTGGAGCGAACTATATGATAATTATGATAACTGGGGACATTTCTCTCCAGGGAGTGAGCTCTAATAGTTAAGGAGTGACTTGATGTTAAAAATAAAAATCTCACTGTGCTTTGATTAATTAAATAAAAGGTATCCAGAAGGTTTATTGCATAGTAGCAAGGGACATGATTTGTACTTTCTATGGGTCACAGTATGCATTTATTAAAAACCATATCTCTGTTTACTGGAAGTTAAAACTGCAACAGGACATGCCCTTTCATCTGAAAATTACAACTATGGAAATGAACACCTAGGTGGGAAGATGTATATTGCCTATAACAGCAGCAAACCCGTGCTTTGTGGTGCTTCCATTTCCATTTCTGATAGCCATGAAAAGCAATACTTGCCTCACTTTCATCAACAAATGTAACTCAGGCTAACAGCAGCACACATGGACAAGGTATTGCTCTTCAGAGGTTTGTCAGCAACTCCCTTGGAGTTCTGAGGGTGAATGAAGTCGTCCAATTCATTATCCACTCTCTCAGTGTCTCCAAACCTTTGGAGAATGCCTCACATCTGGTCCTGAATTTGTGAAGGGGGCAAATATGTCTTCAGCTGGTAAGTGCTTAAACTACGTTTGGTGGTAAGCAAAGAATCCTGGGGCCCTGCTCTGGCACTAAATCCAGCTGTCACAGAGTGGCTTGCAACTGCACTAATAAAATCTTACCCTTCAGCAAAGGGCATCCATATCCACACCACCTGTTGGAAGTGGTGCCAGGGCTGTACTAATTCTTGAACTATGGCTGGCGAAGTCCTATATGGCACAGACAAAAGCTGTGCTTGTAACTATTCCAACTATTCTAAACTATTCTAACTGTAATTTTGTAATATAGCTGATGGACTTCCCTTACCCAAGAACTTTGCCTGACACTATAAAACTTAGCAGTATATAACCCTAGAGACTGGATCAGTAAGAGAGTACCAAGAATCACATAGACATAGTGATTTCTATGCCCTGGTTGCAGGACATTTAGGAGAAAACTTCTACTGATTTTAAGATTCACTATGACACTGAGGTCCCTGTGCACAGGTATTGCCTCTGCTTGGAGATATTGTCCACATGCTGCAGGCTGGGTGGCCTGGGCTTAGAAGGGGATGACAGTCTGCCTTGAAGGGCTGAGGTGGTTAATACTAAATAAGGTGACATTTGCCCTGAGCTATGGAGAGCTGTGTGACAATACACACTTTCAGAGCTCACCCTATTCAGATAAGATCCAAGCTAATTTCTCAGTGTGCAGCTACTAGACACTTTTGATCTTGGGCTCAATCCTTTTATCAGTATATGTGAGCAGAATACAATAGATTTAGAATTAGATCAATTGAGCTGTTTCTCCTCAGGAACCTATGTTTTTTCATCAATGCTGAGTCACCTCAGGTAGCAAGTCAGAGTGTTTTCCTCATGAGCTTTGGGCTGGGAATATTACTCTAGCTTTTAGATTCTGGATGTACTAAGTGGTGTTTTGAGTTAAAAGGGGTTTTTCAGAGCCTTGTTGTCAGGGCTAGTAGAACAACCAGCTTCTGAAATCTATAAGGACAGACTCAAACAAAAATAGCCTAGATAAACCAGTTGGCACAGGGAACGGTTTCCAAAATCAGCGTAACTCCTCTGAAATTCACCCCCTTCAAGGCTTCTCCCTTTTAAAGAAGAGACTTCTAGCACAAGTCCCTCTGTTTTGGCTGATGCAGTGTGACATGAGGCAAGCAGTTTAAATGCCAAAGAAGTTGATCCGATGTGCGCAGACTGACATTGAAAAAGAAAACCCAAGTGGTTTTATTCTGAAATCATGTTCTTAACTGACTCATCAAAGTTATTTTTGTTTTGTTAGGTAAGAGGAATATGATGATGACATAGTGATGAAGCCCGTTTCCCCTAAGCAGCCTACCCATGATATTTGTTTGTTGTCTTTGTAAGTACATTCTATTAATGGCATATATTTTTACTATGTAGATGATGCAATGTTAGAAGCTGCTTTCCACACAGTTTAATCTGAGATTGTGTGCCATAACATTGCTTACATTGATATGAATACTACTTGAGCTTACAGTGTCAGAGATAGCTATCTCAACATGGTAGTAAAACAGCTGATTAGTTCCTGAAGCATCTCTTTAAATCAGGAATCCTCACAATAAAATGCCTTTTAAAAATCCTTTTAATATTAGAGCATTCAATAGTTAATCACCTTCAAAAACTGTAGGTACCATGGTAAAAGGAGGAAAATGTCCTTCCTCTTTCCACAGGTACTTCATCCTTGTTTGAGATTTAAATGCAGCTTTGGTTTATTATTTTTAAATGCCTTAATTTAATAATTGATTCAAAAAGATTTTTTTTGCAAAGTTGAGTAGAAAATAAGAATGCTGAAAGCCTCCTCTCAGTCTATACTGCTATTTTTTGTGTACAGAGGCAAAATGTTTGATGTCATTCCTGAATAATGTTCAGCAATGTTTTATCCATCAGAGTTATCCAAATACAAGCAAAGGGCAACTCCATATTTCAGTGACCTGACTAGTCCCTTTGTAGAATGGCCAGATCCACTTAGCTGCAGATGGTCATATGATATAAAAGCATAAGACATCACAAAAAGAGGTGCTGTAAGCTCTGGAATCTATTATTGCAGTCTGTGCTCATATTTTCTATTACACAGGAACTTTTCCTCAGTAGAAAAGCTCCAGAAGTTTACATCAACTAGTTTTATTTGATCTATGTAAACTAGAAAAAAATCCCTGACACTTTGAATCCAGTTCAAGCTTGTTTAGATTAACTTCTCTTAATTAGCAACCTAAGTGAAAACAAAGCAAGGGTAAAATCACTTCCTATGAACCACTGATGGATGTGTCTTCAGTGAAGAGTTAACATGAATTATCCGTGCTTGAATTACTCTGTTTGTATAAGCTCTGTTTGCATGAAAGCAATCACACTGTGAAATAACACTAGAGTTTGTTTTGTCCACGCTATGCTTGTATGTAATACTAACAGTTGTGGATGGGCATCCTATGGATTTCTTTACTGGAGCAAGTTGCGAAACAAAACAAAACAAAACATCCCCAGTTAATTGTTTATAAGAAAAGGCCGGCCTCTTTAAATGAGCAGAAGGCACTGAAGGACTGTATACCCTTGAAGTTTTCCCATGGAGCAAACATATGTCCCTGCTACAGGGAGATCAATTGTTAGACTGCATCCATTAGTGGGCCAGCCAGTTAGCGCCACAGGCTTCGCCACACTGAAGTTGGGATCCTGGTTAAACTTGGGCAACATTTAGGCTAAAGTTAGCTTTGCAGAGATGTTCTTGCATTTGGGATTTGCACTCCTGCACAGTAAGATGCAGATCTAGTATAGCAAGATTTCCTTATATTGCTCAGATCTGCTTAGTGACAATAATATGTCAGATTCAGGATGAGCTTGCCTGGGTTCACTGTGTCTGCAGCTGCTTTTGAGGTCATGTGCCTGCTCAGAGTGATAGACTGCATATTTTCCTAAGCCATTTTCTGTGATATACCCCATTCTATCTATCCTCTGACATAGGTATAAAACTCAGTCATTACACTAAAGATGTATCTTCTCTACTCCAAAGTTAGAAAATAAGAAAGAAGGTAACAATTTTCAGGACAGGTTACTGAGAATGGCAGTTCATTTTTGAGGGAAATTGAAAATATTAGCCAGATATTCCAAATAAAATATCTATGTTTGGGAATCCATATACATTTTAGATTACTTAAATGAATGGCCTGACTTTAGGAGGTGCTAAGTTGATCCAAACTCAGAATGTTTTCCATCCTCAAAAATCTGGCCAATTGCTTTCATGTCTCTCTGTAGAATGTAGTCACCCAAGTTTGACAGTTTTGGCTCTAAGGTTTAACTTGACTGAAAACAAACTGGCTTCAAAACTGTAGGGGAGGTTAGCAGCAGCTGCTCAAACCTATGTATCCAAGAAAGAAAATCTTAAGATGTCAAATGGATTTCTTCTCATGAAGTCAACCAGCAATAAACAGGAACAGAAACATACCTGGAAGGGTAAAACCAGACCTCAGTCTTCAATGTCTTGCTCAGATGATGTTTCTGAGCAACCCTGCCCAGGGTCAGGGGCTCAGGTGGACTGTTGTTCAGGAACCTGAGGCTTATCATTTTCATAACAACATCTATGATTTAGATACTGCTCTCTTCAGTTCTTAGTGGAGGAGCTGGCACAATTATAACCTCCATATCGTTCCTTTTCAAAATAAATGAATAATCTTGCAGGAAACAAGAGCTGCCCGGGCTGTGGCAGACGGGTAGAGAACTGCTGTAAGACGTTTGCAATGCTTTGTGCATCTATGGATAAAATGAAGTTCAAGGTAGACAGAAGAAGGTAGTTAGGAAACCTTCCAGTTGAATTTGAAACTCAAGCTGAAACTCAAAAGCTGAGACCAGAATTAGTGAACCTTTTGGTTTTAAGTATTTGAAATTCTAGCATAAAATTATCTTTCAGTAATGGAAAAAATAAAAATTAATATTGAAATGATTCTGCATTCAAGAAGTGCAAATCTGTCTTCAAGTTCATTTAGCAAAGTGACATTTAAATTACTATGAAGAATTGTGTGTGCTATATATTATTTGTAATTTCATAAAATGTTGGAATGAGATTGTCCTGGGATCGGCATATGATTAAACTGATTATATACTTTATATACATGGTATGCTTCTTTTTCAGTCACAATCAAAATACAACCTACTTTTATTAATACAATAATTTAGATGTCATAACTGAAATATCAGTTAAATATTTTTTAATTTCTATTCACAGCCTTTTATTCTCTATTAACACACTCATTCTTCTCACCTAAAAAAAGATTCTACTTTTCCCATCACCACAATGGCTGACATCTGCTAGGATGACCCCCTGCCCCTCGTAGCAAAGCGCTGCTATGTAGAAATGGACGACAGACAGATGCTCTTCTCCTCATTCTAAAGAACTTTAAAAATACGGATGGGTGCAGAAGAGGGCACCAAATACTAACTGTCAAAGCAGACACTGTTTTTCTCTCCTTAACACCCATGCTGAGTATTTTTCTTTTCCTCACTCCCAACCCCCATATATGCATATGTGTCTTAGTACTCAAAATAAGTCTTACTATTTTATTTTGAGCCCAGGAGCACTTCCATCCAATTTCCTTCAGGCCTGTTGATCTTCCTTTTTTTTGCTGTGAAAACAAGGGTGCGAGTAGCAGAAAACTAAAGAATATGCTACTGTAACCCATGCTGGCACTCTGTGTCTCTCCTGACTGCCATCTTTAAGCTCAGGCAGCAGAGGTTAAAGTCACTAAGCTCAGAAACCCACGTTTCAGTTCCTGCTACACTTGCTGTGCCACCCTGGGTGTTATACAAGGAGGACTCATATTGTAATATGAAGACTGCGTAGTTAAAATTACCTCAGGAAATTCCAAAATTAAGATTTCTAGTGTGATATGTAATGTAATATTACACAGATAGTACCTTCTGCATTTTTATTGCTTTTATCGTTAAGGCTTATTATCTGTCATATATGGATTCTGACCCAGTTCTTCAAAATCCATTGAAGTCAAAATAGTCAAGGTTTCATAACTGCAGTCCAGGGGTAATTGAAGAATTACACGCTGATGATAAGGTGCAGGGACAGGGCAGAAGGCAGAAATTATGACTTTACCTAAATCTAGTATTCTTGTTGACCTAGGACCATGGAATCAAACCCCTCCATCATTGTTCTCTTCTCCTGTAGCTGTAGTTTGCACATTTTTCCTACATTATGGCTGAATATCTGTAGCCTGGTCCATACATAACTCCCATGGAGAACAGGAATTCCAAATTAAAATCCTTTTGGAGTTCGGGAAGAGTAGTTTTCTTCAGGATTAGTAGAGCACTGAACTATATGGGAACTAAATGCCCAGCTAGTGATGTATGAGACCAAAGCTTTTGAGCATGTACTGAAGAATGCTTTGTTTTGGTGTCTAGGAAACTTTGTGGCTGAAAGCAAAGGCAGTAGTAGATATTGGACATATGAAAGCCAGTTATGCTGCGCTTATTCAGAGACTTGAGAAACAAGTAGAGCATAACTGAGTTGGTGTGAAAGAACTGAAAAAATTATGAATCAGCAAATAGAGAAAAATATTATAGAAATATGTATTACTTTACTGACAGTAGAATATTCTGGACATACAATATATTGAATGATTTGTTTTTGTCTATTTGTCTTTCAGACGATCTGCTAATAATATATGAGCCCGAAGAGATATGGAAAAATTAATCCACAGATTTCCATACTTGGGATAGGAATCTGTACAATACCCTTTCATCAGAGCTGCGTATCACTATGCATACTCATAACTCAAGCTTTGCAAAAGCTTGAGAAACAACATGGGTGCTAGTAGCTTAAAGTCAGGGCCTCTAAAAATCTAGAAATGGTATAAAATGGAGACTCCTCTGTAGACTGACAGTGATGCTCAGACAACCAATGCTAAAAACTTCAATAAGAAGTAGCTGTCTGTGTGTGTTAATTCCAGGTACTCCTCTATCAGGTCACTGAGGGATTTCTTAGGGTCTATTCCAGGTTTGAGAAGGGAAAGGAGTCTTGGATAATAGCTATAAGCATCATAGCCAAACCATGGAAAGGTGAGTGCTACAAAAATATGTTTTGACTTCCACTGAAAAAATAATTCTTCTAGACTTAATTTTGACTTAATGTTTTCGCTTCTCTCTTCTGGTTTCCATCTTGGTTCCTGATATAATCTGCTTGTTTCCAGTTTCTTGGATCTTCACTGCCTAGTATTGTTTTGATTTTTGCATCCTTGTCCCATGAAACCACAGTTATTACCCACTTATTACACTTCCAAATAACTACTTTCACCCATTGGCTCATGGGATCATACTTTCACCTCATGGCTCCCACTTCTCTCGGGAAGAACTCCCAGCAGATGTCTCTAAACTTACCTCATTCCCTGCTTTAAAAGCATCTCAAGGCCTGCAACACATATAGCAACAGTCAGGCTGCTGGCCATGATGCTGAACAATGTCAGCTCTCTCTTTCTTTGTGGTTCCCTCCAAGTGTCCATGTTCCCAATGCTGTCTCTAGTTTCATACTTAGACTGTCTCTTCTTTCAGGCAAGAGAACCTTTTGTGAGTTGCTGGTGCAGCACCTTTTCTTGCAGTAAAATGTGGGCTCCAGGTGAGACTATAAATCAAGACACTGGGGCTGATTGTCTTAGGTAATCATTGTATTCCCCTGTGCAGATTCTCTGTAATTCCTCTACTGGATCTCCAGGATGCTGGTGGAATAGGAAAGGGATAGTTCAGGTGGTCCTTCTGACCCAAACTGCTGTAGAAAGGAGTCTCTGGAGCAGGTGGAAGTGAAGGCTGAGTCAGGTCAGGTCCCACTTTCTCACTGTTATAATGCCCCTTTGGTCTGCAAGGAAAGTTAAAGCTGCCTTCCACAGCTTTTATTTGGAAGCCTCTGCCTGGTAATCTGCCCCATCTGCTTCATCCAGGCAGTGAATCAAGCCTGTTGTACTTAAACCATTGACCCCTACTCTGAGAAATACCAGAGAAGAATAGGCTTTAGCTAAATCTTTCAGTAGCACTCTCTCCCCTTATTTTTCTCCCTCCTTCCCATTGTTTTGAAGCCACATCACTTTTTGTTTGCTGGAGGAAGATTAAACAAAGGAAGCCACCAGCGGTGCTGGGGTTTTTTGCTGCACATGTTGTCTGTATCACTCGGGCAGCCTTCCAGCAGGTATGCCCATACAGCTGCAGAGCCATTCACTGCTGAGCCATAAAACTGCTGGCAGGTCTCACCATCTGTGAGGAAGAGTGTGTGAGAACTTCCCTCTATTACTGGATGGCTTTCAAGACAAATGTCAGTGCCGACCCCATTAAGGTAGCCAACATTTGAGAAATGGCATAATGTATTGCAAGGCTGTTCTCTTTCTCTGTCCTGGTAGGGTGAGTTATGAAGTTTTGTAGATGTTCTCACATGAAAAAATACTTGAATGGTTATGACGTTTTAACACCATGAAACACTGAGCAATTGTGAAACTCTTCCCATTGAGTGTCTGAAAATATAGCAAAGATTAGGGTGGGAAATTGTGGAATTTTAATGTATGCTGCTCCCAGTACAGCAAAGAAAATGGGAGAGGGAAGAAAAGCAAAACCAACCCAAGAGCTAGCACTCAGAACCTTGTTTGGTAGCCTGGCACAGTCTCTGGAAAAAAAGAACAGTGGCTCTATATCTAGTCCATCATCCACATATTTCAGCCTTGCTGTTCATAAAATAAAATGCTTTTTTCCTTAAAGCCATTGCCAATAACTCTCCTGTCCAACAGTGTATTAATTTCATTTCTAGCTGATTATGAAAGATATTGAAATAAAAATAATTTGAAATAGTACGTGACTGTTGCAATGCAAGTACCTGTATCTAAGCCCAGAGCCTCCCTACAAGTTACTGTTTCAGGTACCTCATAATCATATAGAGCAAAAAGATATATTTCTTCTCTGGCTGATCAGTATTTAGATTACAGACATTGTTACCCAAACATCTTGCTTTTATGGGAAAAAGTACATTTGAGTTTGAAAAGCCAAATCATTTTATACAAAGAAACAAGTTGGAAAGGAAAAGAACCTTAAATAGTATAAGTTTCATCTGCAGCCATAATCCATGTGGACAAGGAGAAATAACTACTAGGCTCCTACTTCAAGGCCACAAAAATCACTGAGACGTCTTCCCTTGCCTTCAGTGGATCATATCCAAAAGGTGACCTCTGACTTGACAAAGATAGTTACTAGCCTTTTGTTCAGTTTAATTATGCTTAATGAACATGACTAAGGCGTGTTTGAGCAGTCCTAGGATGGTGTGAGCAGTAGCATGATTTAAGGAGACAAAAGTTATCTGGCATTTTTTAAAGATTAGCTCACACCCTTCAAACTTTTTAATCCAGATGCAGCTAGCTGTTACGGTTGTGTTAGCCATCTGGTACTATAGTCTTTGGCTGAAAACAGAAGCAATATGTATCACCACTGCTTTTTGTTTCCAGGAAAAAGGAACGCTGTTTTTATGATCATCCATTCATTTGGTATCACGCACATTTCACACATGAGTTAACTGGAGACCTGCACTTGATATATTCTGTGGTAAGAAGAACGGCTTTTTATGGCTGATGGTAGAAACAGAGATGCAAAGGGAAAGGTTGCAGTTTCAGAGTAACTGAATATAATATCATTGGGTTTTTCAGCTTTCCCTTCATTAAAAGATTCTTTATTTAGTGACACATTTTCTCAAATAACAAAGGGGTTTGCACTTTCTGGTTTTACAGTTCAAAGCAAATAACATCTTCAGCTATATTTTGCTAAGCATAAAAACATTTGTAATTGCCTTCCACTAACCTCCCAGCAAACTACAAGTAACTTGATTTTATATACTTACTCACTTGAAAGCATTTTATTTTGTTCAAATAACAGATGCATGCAAAAAAATTACCAGCAGCAGAGAGCAGAAGGGAAACTGTGAAGGCAAAGGACGTGGTGGCTGCTTAAAAATGTTATTCTTGGTACGCAGCAGTATCAAATTACATCACGCAAGGGAACCTCCTGACTTTTCATTGCAGGGGGTTGAACTAGATGACCTTTTAAGGTCCTTTGCAACCAAACCCTTCTATGACTCTGTGATTCTCTCCAAGGAGACACAAAGTCTTTTTGAGAATAAAAGGAATGCTGCTACCACACCATGCCGTAAAGGACACCAAGGACTCCTGTATTGTCCATATCTTGGAGACAGGAGTAGAGTTGGAGCACATCTGTTACCTCAGGTTTCTCTGTGTCTCCTAGAAAAACAACTAGCACTCAAAAGGATGGAAGAAGATAACAACTCCTGGGTTCATAGTTACTTTGTTTGACCAGTGCACAAAGTCAGGAAGTGGTACAGCCCAGTAAGCACACTCAGCTATTGCCTACCTGGCAGCAGTTGCATCCGCTTTTTGAAGAATACAGCTCAGCTTCCTGACAGGTTGCCATTAAAAGTGCCCCCACTATTTCAATGAAACAAACCCTTATTTCTGCCAGGTTGATGTGTGGGTCCCTTCTCTCCTCTCAGTTACACCTGAGCTGACCTGCACTGCTCTCGATAGAGAGGCTCACTACTATGACTTGGCTCCCAATGAGCTGGCCAGCAAGGAGATTTTCCCTGTGCTGTCTTCTGTGTCTGCACAAGACATTTTGCATATCCAGGCGTGTAACAAGATACCTGTCAGCATTTACTGCCTGACAATTTTACTCTAGGGCTATTGATGACCAGGAGATACCTAGGAGGGCCACGTGGCCTTTTCCTGAGCTGCCCCTCAGCTAAAGATGATCCTGCATCCTACAATGTTCAAACATCCATCTTTACCTTATGCACGTCATCCAGCTATTGCATATTTTAGGTACCTGTCATCTCAGTATCTAAATCCCAAAAGAACAACTTAAGCAACTGAGGGGAAGCTGGAAGTGGGGGCAGATTTCAGTGGAAGCTACTCATCTAACCCGCTGAGGTGTCTGAAACACTTCCACCAAGGTATATATATCTAAGTACTTGAATAGCTTAAAGGATCCAGGCTTAAGTGCTGATATGGCTGTTGAAAATGGCTCCTACGTCATTTATGCTTTATTGAAAAAAATTAAGTGTTAAATACAGAGAAGCTTCAGAAATGCTGCAAATATGTATATATATATATATAAAGAGAGAGAGAGAGAGAGAAATATGCACAGTCTTTTCTGAGCAACTGCAAGTTATACCAACTAGTTTAGCCACTCACATGTCTGCAAGAATAAACAGATCAGGAGGCCCAGATTCCTTGGTCCAATAATCCAGATTCCTAAAAAC
This sequence comes from Eulacestoma nigropectus, assembly GCA_013397775.1. NCBI lineage: Eukaryota > Metazoa > Chordata > Aves > Passeriformes > Eulacestoma > Eulacestoma nigropectus. The sequence continues at coordinate 1,074,282 of VZTE01002393.1, forward strand.
CCACCGGAAAAATATTTTAAGTGATAGGAGCTAACATTAAAACAATGGGAATTTACTCTTGGGATCAGAAGGGTCCACTACATTGCAGGCAGATTAGCAGGCAACTGGATTCACCCTCTCTATTAAGATCTAGTAAGACATTATGTTTCTTAATAGGTCTAGCTTTATAAATCTGGGGTTCAAAATGGTCTTTGGAAGTGTTCTGCATGGGCAAGCTCTGCTAAGGCTGAAACACAGGGCTATGCCTGTGCTTCTCAGAAACAGCGAGCTCCAGCACAGAGGAGGGTAAGTGCTGCTCTTTGTCATTTGCCTACTGCCCACTCACAGTCCAGCTGACTGGCATGCATACAGGCTCTCTGGCATGTCTGTACATCCCCAGGAATATGGCTTTCCATATGATCTGAAACACCATGCGGCAGCCATGCCTGCAATCCTGCAGTTGGCGCAGCAGGCAGGGGTGATCTTGAGGGCAGACTTTGGCAGGCAGGAGAGACATCCCCTGGAGGGAACCTCCATGTGTTTCATTGAGAAGGGAGCTGGCAAGCACAGCTTTTACACAGTCTTGCTACTGCCATTTACAGTTGGTGAGCAGTGAGGGTCAGGTTGCCTGCTTGTGGTATACCTGCAGTCATAAACCATCGTATTTTCTTTGCTATTTTTCTGTCTGTGTCTATATTTATGTTGTGTGAGTCCACTGTTCCTGCCTGAAGAACAGTTCTTGTGGTATCAGGATTGAAAGGAATCCCCAGCCTGTCCTCTGACAGACAGAACTGGAAACCTCGTCTCACAACTGCCTGTGTTTTGCACTTAAGCGAAGAAACAGCTAAATCTTGTGCCTCATCCTCTAAGTGCCCATCAGTTTTTCTGTCTCTGGAAACAGCATCACTGACAATTTAAAAAGGAAGGAAGGGGGAAAGAAAAGAATAAGTGAAGAAATGAGCAATGTCCAAAGCAAATAAGGAAAGTAACGGCATAAGGGGAGGCAGCGGGTGAGCTCCTCTGCCCTGCTCTGCTCGGGGCCTCATCCATCCTCCCACCGCCATAGATTGGCATAGGAATGTGATGGGGAGACAGACACATTTTGAGGCTAATATACATCCTCCATCCTCCCCATCACAGCTGCATCTGGCCCTGCGGTGGGTTATCCTCTCTCTCCAAATGTTCAAGTCATTATCAGTTTGACAAATCCAATATATATAGAAAGATCTCCAGGCAAAATCTGTATTTCCAGAAAACGAGGTTCCTATACCATCTGCAGCTAATTGTTTCATACCATATTCATCTCAGGCCTGCTGAGCCCACTCTAGGCCTGCTGAGCCCATCACTTACCCTGGTTTTAAACAGGAGGAGCTCCACTGTCTTCAGTGGATTAATGTGATTAACACTTTTGTGCATGAGAGCAGAATTCGGGGATGAAGGAGCATCCACCACTGCCTCAGATCAACCTCATCATCACCTTAACATTGACAGGCATGTTCTTTGGTGGTGGGCAATGAGTCTGGTTTTCAGGGGAAAGGAAGAGGAAGCAGCCAGCCAAAACTGGCTGTGATGAGGAGGGGAAAGAGGGGTTGCTGCTTCTGCAATCAGATCCAAACCACTGGGCAGGGAGATGCTGGCTGCAAAGGGTTGCAGCCATGGCCCTGCGCTCGCCTCTTGCCTAGGGTGATTGGCAGCATTTCCCCTCATTCAAAATTAGAGAAAATAACAGAGCTCAGCAGTAATCTTGATTCTAGAGCCTTGTTGAAACTCTAGACACACATATCTGACAGATACAACAGAGATTAATGAGCCATGACCAGAAGTTTGATTTTTCTGTCAAGTGCTCCCATCCGTTTTTAATAAACAGGGGAACAACATAAACTCCAGCGCCTGCTCTCCGCTGTGTAAACTGGGCAGGTTGCTTTTGGTACCATGCGTGTCTGTGCTGTGTTATGACTGTAACCACTGAAAAATGCTGGGGTTTTCTTGGGTATTTTTTTCCCTTGTTGGCCCTTTTGTGGTTCCTTTTTTGATGAGTTTTGCTCCTTCCATATTGTTTCTTTTCTCCTCAGCATGGACAGTCTAGTATTTTACCACTGGAAGCTGTCAAATGTAATTTCATGTTTACAGCTAAATGAGTTCAATTTAGTGTCATTGGTGTATTATCTGGACCACGTAAGTGCCTAAAAAGCCCACTGCTTTGTTTTAAGCAGCACTCCACTTTATTTTTTTTATGGGGTTTTGGAACATGGTTTCCTCATCCCTTCCAAGTACAACAGGCTGAGCCAGCTAGAGTGGAGCCCGAGGAACATGTCATAGTCTCTTCATGCTTCTGGTTACTTACATTATAATCAGGCATTGCTCTCATAAAATAGTAATCAGTACATAGACATCTGAATTTGTCAGAAATTCATGGTAAAGCAGTCTCTAAGGATTATATGCCACAGAAATGTGTTTGAGAATTCCTCTATATTTATTTCTCATGAATTGTGATAGAAGCCACAAATGAAACAAAAGACTATCAGAGTGTGGTTTATACCCTGAGGTATTTATGGGAGGGGAAAAAGAGTGAGGAAATGCTGCCATAAATCTATCTGGCCACAGAATGTCACTCTTGCTCCATGCAAATAAAACTGAAAGGAAATTTACCTGGTAATATAAAACCTGAGTCTTAAGGAAGGCAACTCAGGGAAGCTGTTGCCTGTAGACAGATGAAGTATGGCTATGCAGAAAGGAATGAGTGGGTACACACACCCACTCCCACAGGGAACCCAATGACATGCCTGATCTGAATGCCTTTGCAAACCTCTGATCTGGGTCTGCATCTGAAGTCGAATCCTGCAGGTGACTCTTCTCCCAAAGAGACTTGCCAACAGGTGGGTTGGGGGCCTTAGAGGGAGAAAATCCCTGGATCTTAAAAACCCTCCCCACACTAAGACAGACATACACAGCAGACTCCAGCCTGTGCTTAGGGCACTTCAGTCTCCCTGCTGAAAATACCTGATTACCAGTAGGATTCTGGCTGTGAGTGAGGTCCTTTCTGAGATGCAGGATCAGGACCACAGAGAAACAGCTAGGCTATTTAATTTCAAACAAAAGCTGCTCTTGAATAAGAAGCACTCGCAGTTTCAAAACATGAAATAAAAGCTGCCCTGAAACAGAAATTGTCCTTGACTTGATGCCGCCTACAACTGAAATTGCCGCTAAATTTAACAGACCAATGCTTAGCATTTAATTGCCCCTGAAAAGACGTCACTGTCAGGAAGGAACAGTATCAAAACCCAAATCTTTTAGTTTTCATTCAGGGCTTCGTTTCAGGTAGCAGGTATCTGCTTCTCCAAGCTGTGACCTTGACCAGACTAGAACACAGAGGTTACCCGCCTGTACAAGAAAGGATCCCACCGCGGTGCCACCTCTATGTACAGGGGGAAGGCACCAGCTGCAAGGCACCTCTGCATTTCTCCTTTGAGAAAAAAAGCTTTTGCTGGGGTCCTGAATGAGACTGGGGAAGAAGAATAGAGATTATTTCCTGACCCCCCAGGGCTGAAGGACTGAGATTTCCCCACCCTGCCTTCTGGATGGGTGAAGCTTCTCTGGAAAAGATACTGAACCTTGGGTGATCTGGGTGTAGTCTGCTGAAAACACATTTTTTATACGTCTGCAGAAGTGAAAAAAAAGGGTTTATGCACTTATCACTTTTTGCATGTGCAGAAGCGCAAATCTTGAAAAAACCTTGAATTTAGAGAGTAAAATGCAAAAATTTAGATCATATCAAAAATTCTGCAATGATTATTTTTGGTAAGCCTTGAAGTGTTTTGACTTAAGTATTTTTTCCTAATGTTTTTGGTCTAATCTTACTTAGATTTCAAAACAGAAACTTACTTTCAGTCTGAAAATTACATATTTTCTTTCAAAAGTTATAGAAAAAGGATATTCTGATAATCTTTAAAAACATTTTCCAATTGTATTTGAAGATGGCATTTTCATTTTAAAAATACCATCTTCTCCCTAAGGCTTTGATTTTGACAAATACACATCTTCCAGTGAAAAACACTTCACAGAACACTTCCCAATTTTGCCTAATATTTACATCTGTTCTTCTCTGAGAATGTGTCACAGCTGTAGATCAACAGGAATTGCACAGAACACGGTTGATTTATGGTCAAAATAATATTTTTAAATCAACTTGTATTTAAGAGTAGTGAATAGCACATGTCCATATACCAGCAATGTATCATAAGGATTTTGTACTGCTTTTACATTTTTTACATTTCTTTTGCATAATTATACACGATTCATGTGTGATTGTAATTTTTACAATTATTTTACATAATTACATGTTATTAGAACTGAAATTTGGGCAGAGTTAAGGACTGCAAGCCAGATCCTCAATATTTCAGGCACCCACCCTGATGGCATTATCTGTCTCCTGAGACAGGCAAATTGAACCAAAAGGGACTACTGTCCACCAAAATTAGAACAACCCCAGAGAGATATGACTGTGAAGTGGCAAGGAAAAGGAAATTGTTTGTTGCTGCTGCTTTTATCCTTAGCTGCAGCTTTGGCCTTGTATCGTGTGATCTCAGTTAGACACGGCGCTCACAGGCGTTGAACGAAATTCACGGGAAGCTGCACACTGCTTTCCTGCATCTGTCCCCACTGCCTTCATCTCTGGCCCCCAAACCACAGGTACTTGGATGCAAGGCAAACCTACAGAGGGGCTTCCGTTTAGTCCCAGAATATTGGTTCCTCTGCCAGAAAAATCACATTTTCAGTGTGCTTGGTAAATAAGGGGAGGAAGTGTCCCACACGCAGCAAAACCTGGGGCGTTTTCTTCACCTTTGCCAGGCGCGCAGGCATTTTCTTCATCAGAGCGGTTGCTTGGTGGGACACACTACTCTCTGTGAAGGTGAATATTAATCACAAGTTTAGCTCGTGGGCTTTGCTAGCACCCTATTTTTGGCTGGCTTTCTCTTCCTCAGAGCTCAGGAAGGTCTCTGACAGCTGAGGTACATGGGGTAGGTGAATGCCTTGTTTCCATGGCTGGATTATCCCTCGTCCCCTCTGCATTTTAAGAGATTTGGTGGGCCCGTTAACAGCTTCTACCTGTTTTAAGGCCTGTGACAGGAGGCTGAATGGTTCGCTTCATGCGGCCCCATTTGCCCGCCATTCCTGCTCATGGTGTTGACATGATTTATGTAAATCATAAAATGTGGTGGGGTGACCTCACGAGTGTCCAGCTCTCCTCACGCACGTCTCCGGGCAGAAGGGCTAGTATTTATAAACAGTGGTATATTCACATCTCAGTAACCTGCTTTATTTACACTGCTTGAGCAGGGCTGCTACTGCACAAATGAAATATTATTCCCCACCATGTGCGTTTCGTTTTTCTGTCGGTTCTGTGTTTTTTTTCATGCATTGCCCTCCCTGTTGGTGAGTTTGTCGGCAGCTCTCCCCAGCAAGGGGCTGAGGAAAGGGGAAGGGGGTGAGTGAGGCTTGCTGCCATTTCCAGAGCAGATGGTGACAAGCGAGTGTGGGACCCCAGGCCAGCAGACTAGCAAAGGCCACACTGGGGCTACAAGCTGAGCTCTAGTTTCTGTAGGTTGGAGGGGAGCAAGCCAGGGCCCTGCATTAACAGCTAACTCGGCTGCAGCGACACAGCCTTTCACCACAGCCAAAGCCATTGCCATTGGTTACAGTGCCCCAGCCCATCACGTGCTTCGCTTGCTGTGCTGCTGCTGGTGGGATGCTTGCTCCTAGGAAATCCTGGTCTTGGCTGTTCTTTGATGAGGGTAGGTGAAAGTTAGTCAAGCTATAATCAAGCTTCTCAGGCATCTGGATATGGTTGAACCAGCTGGAATTTTCTAGCAAAGTCATCCTTTTGCAGTAATTTTTAAGGAGATCTTTTTACTACAGCCTCCAAAGAGCTCATGTCTGGCTCATGAATTTAGAGAAAAATATCTTCTCTCTCAAAGTAACCACAGCAATGAACTCAAGAATAAAAACAGCTTATCACGCTTCTGGTTTTGGGGCACTTGTTTTTTTGTTTTTCCTTTTAGCCACAAATTTAAAAAAGGGAAGGAAAGTTTAATGTTTTTTAAAATATCTTGTTTAAAGTTGTGTCTGGTTCATTATCTCGCCAGCTTCTGCTGTTTTGAAAATGTGTTTTTTCTTTTCATTTTCTCCACAAGATATTTATGGTAAATATTAACTTATGAACAAGTCAAGAAAATCAATAGCTGGAACTCCGTCAACTTGAAGGACTGTGAGCATTTCAAAATGAACTCCAAGGCCTGAAACTCCAGACAAGAAAGAGCTCTCTATTGCCTTACTGTTGGAAAGGGAAACGTGTCTCATAAAAAAGCTCCATTTCTGCAAACTGTGTATACATGACTATTCTAGCAGCACTTGAACAGCATCTAAATCATGGAGCCACAAGTGCTCACCAGCTTCTGGATTCAGATGCACATTCTGGCAACATCTGGCTGTGTGCAGGGATGGCACCTATGTTTAGATGGATCCTCCTTCTGTCCTGTGCTGTGGTTTCCACAGGAAGGAAACGCCTCTGTCTGGACAGGAAGGGGACAGCCAGTGCTGTGAAACATGATGGAGGCAAGCAGGGAACACCTCTCTCATGTTTTTTTGAAACAAGAGCAGGGGCAGAGCTAAGAAAGGATCAGGATTTGAGCAGTCGCTTATTTGTTCGGTACCCCAGGAAAGTTTAGCTGCCAGCCTAGGGTCACGAGCTGTGTGACAGGGGAGCAGCTCCGCTGGGGCCAGCAGGCACATCTGGAAGCAGACATTTGGCTTGCGGCTGCAGCCCATGTGTCAGGTTTGGTGTGTGTCTGGAAAAGTGTGCTGCAAGGACCATCACCCCCAGGACTGGGGAGGGGAGAGCGGGAAGAGCCAGATGGCTGAAAAAACTTGCTAAGGGAAAGTACTTTTCTCTTTATATTCTTGCAAATCCTTTTACCTGGCCCCCAAATTCACAGCTGCATTTGCCTTCCTCTCATAAAGGTTTCTTTTTTGTTGTTGTTATTCTCAGAATGTGATGGAGGAATTTCTGTTTGTTAGAGGCATTCGGCAAGGCTGTAGTAAGCCTCCTTGGTTTACTGGTTGAGATCACAAGGCAGTTTAGTTATTTGTCAAAATGCACTTGGTGAAACCTGGGCCCTCTTGCTTTTCCCCATCTTTCAGAAGGCTTTTAAGAAGGGTCTGATTCTGCCCTCCCTCTGTCATAGCAAGCAGCATCTTTTTTTCCTGTCAGCAGTGGGATTGCCTTTGCATAGCCTGCCTAAATAGAGGTAGTAGAATCCGGTTTAGGGAAATTTTCAATATTCTTCAAGTATATAATAAATTATTTCAGAAATCTAAATGACACTGAAATGAAAAATTGCCCAGCTGAACCAAAGGGATATTTGGCAGGGGAACCTCCCTAGTATTAGCGGGGGAACCCCCATAGCTTAGTATTTGGTGTTTTGAAAAATATCAATATTCTCTTCAGCTTCTAGTTGAAGAACTGAGACCACATTGTAATTCTTAAAACATGGATTTCCTGCTCTCACTCAAGGGGTTTCCCCCATAAAGTATGGTAGGAAGTGTGTTGAGCCTCATTAACTCTCATCTTGCTGCTGAAACAGCACTGGAAACTGTTGGAGATGTGTTTTAGGCAAAGCTGCCTTGGCTCGCCTGGACAGCAGTGAGAAGCTGCTGCGAGGTGAAGTGAACCAAGGTATGGTGAAAAGCAAGAGGAAATCAAGTATAAGTCCAGAAGGAAGTTTGTCTATAGCAATACATACTGTATCCCATCTTTCTTATGTGTTGATACATAACATCAGATTTCCTTTCCAAAATCAGAAGTTGGAAACTGAGGAAGCCATTTCAGAGGACTATCCTTTGAGATAGCTCCACCTCTATTCCTGTTATATTTGACTGTCCATAAAATCTCTGTAATGTCTCCATAGATGTCAGAAAAAATATTTTGCTCTCTCCATCATCTGTTTTACACTGGCAGTGTTCTGCAGGTTTTTGTAGAGCTGCTTCATATTTACAGAGGAGTAAAGGAGAGGATAGCTAGAGATTTCACACTTGCTATTTACACACTGGACATAGTCTTCGTTTATCTCTTCCCCAGTTTAACTCTCAGTGAAGCAATTAAAAAGTCACCTTGAGGATTTATCTCTGAAAACACTTCAGCGCCTCCTAAAGAGAAGACAGTTAGGGAACTAGCACTGCTCAGAATTCTGCAAAGGACTAGACAGCAATCTTGTGCACATGCTGTCTATTTTATTCCCTAGCTCAGGGCTGGGATAACCCACATATACAGTACATTGAAAGCAGAGCTGGGCCAAAATGTTCTCTTTGGACTTCTTCAGGACTATGGGAAAGTACAGATTGAGATTCAGGGTGTAAACTTTCCCCACTGAAAGTTTAATACAGTCTGTATCGTTTCTAGGTGAAGTGAGAGAAAGCTGGGGGAAACCTGTTCCCTTTCCGTATATTTACTGCGTAATGTGAGCAGCCACACTCTCTAACCCAGTAGCAGATATTCTGCCTTGGATGTTGTATACATTATCTTGCTGAAAGAAGAATAACACGGTATTAGTGTCCAGCTATTATAGGCCTTAACCTTTTAGCCCCAAGGGACTGCTCAGAGTTTTATCTGAAGAGTGCCTGTAGGGGCAGGGTACAAATTTGCAGGTGCAAAGTAGTATTTGCGACTACAGATCACAAAGGTGCAAATGCCACGTTCTGGTCTTTTGCTCTGCCATCCGCCAGCCTGCAGGCAGAAAACCGGGCACTGTGCAGAGCTCTGGTAAAACCTGTGACCCTAATTGTTTAATAACATTCTAGTCAAAGGATATATGTCCTTCTGTTTCTGTGATATACATTTTCATTTTTTGGATGGGCTCGGACACTGCCTCTTTCTGACGGTTTCTGGAGTCATGACCTTTAGAGTCTGTGTGTGGCTTCTTGTTCCTTCTGCATCCAGCCTAGAGATTTTACAAATCTCCCACCAAGGGGGACGGATTACACTGACTCCTGCATTCTTTTGTGCTCTCCAAGAGCTGTAATATTTACCAACAAGAATCTCTTCTCAATCTAATCCAGTTCACATGAATATCACATGAGGCTACCTCCTGCAAGAGGCAGCCTTAAGATGTAGTGCATGCTTTTGTGCTTACCGTCTTCCTTCCCTTGTCCTTATTTTGTCTTCAAAGGAGCTATCTGTGCAAGGAGGGCAAAAAGACACAGGCATTGGAGTGCAGACCTGTCTGATTTAACTTAATGGCAAGCGCAGAGGAATACTTGCTATCCGGAGAGCATGCAGTACAGTGATTGCATTTATTAAACATGTCAGGATAATTTCCAAACTCCAGCACTGCCACAGCGCTGCAAGGGAAGCCTTGTATTCCTACACGAGTCCAGCTTGTCTGCCAACATGTCTACCCATTCTGCAGGTGTATGCGTTACAGCCCAAGGCAAAAATATCCATGCCTTTCCCAGCGATCTCATGGTGCTTCTGCAGGCCAGATGGTTCCAATTTGAGGCCTACGCTCGGTGATGTAGCTGTATTGAGTTTCTTCCCTGAAACCAACAAAACCTGCTTTAGCATTTTGCTTGGATTAAAATATTTGTCCCTTTTTTTCACAGGGCAGAAGAGGGACTCCTGAAGCCACTGAAGGAAGGAAATCATTACAGGGTTCTACAGAAGTAGGTCATGTGCTACAGCTGCTCATAGTTTAAGAGGAAGAAACATGGGACCTCAAACATGGAACACGACTCCTTCAAAATGCTTGAGAGCAACCCAAGAAAAACATCCTCAGAGGCTTATTTAATAAACATTATCTATAATAGTCTCAATGTGTGCTCATGTTTCCTTAGGAGTTTGCACCTACTTCCCAGAGCTAACAAGATTCCAAAATAGAGCGCAGAATAATTTAATGAAAAGGATTTAATAGTTTGTGTTAAAGCTAATGTGGTCCATTAGGAGCTGTCATTTTATAAACAATGAAGGTATGTTACCCCTTCTATCGCCATAAAGCCATTCCATGCAAGGTTTGTAAACAATCAGTAATGATCTATAGAACATTCACAAAAGACAATTAGAGTCACATTTGAAAAATGTGCTTTTCCTCCCATTTGATTCCTTTTTAAGTAAACTTAAGAGAACCGTATATCTATGTAGTAGATGGATAAATGTATAGCATAAAGACTCCATATAAAAAAAAATATATATATAGTGTGTGTATATATAGATAGTGTGTGTATATGTAGGTATATATAATGTAGGTATATATATATGTATGCATATGTGGATTTCATTAGCGATCATGCAATGTTCATTATCTTAAAAGCACTGCTATTTCCACAGCTCAAAAAATGCCTTAAGTGAACTGTTAAATCAACTGAAAAGTTTTTAATTATAATCAAAGTATCACTTCACTGCAGCTTTTTCTTTTCCCAGCAAACTAAAATTCTTTTCTTCACAATGAGACTTAAAGTAACGGTAAAACATGTGTGTAATATTAAAAAGGGACTCTCCAGGTCTTGAGGCTCCTTATGCTTGGTGCCATATTCCACCTGTGTGAGCCTAGAGGATGGCAACACTGTTGTAAGCCATAACTTAAAGCAGCCTGAGAAGGAGAGGGACAGAAGATCTCCCCAGCCCCTTCCCATGTCCCATGGTTTTTGGAAGCCAGGCAGGAATGAAGTACGAGAGAAATCAGACCTAATGACTACAAGGGAGTTGCTTCTGCTGTACAATGAGGTAAGTGTTTGAAAAATAAAGTCCATAAAATGTCTTTAGTCCTTATTGCTACATGGTCTAGGAGCAGATGAAATAGTCAAAAGATGACTAACTTGGTAAAAGAAAATGCAGCCTTATTATTTATAAAGTGAACTCCTCATTTAAACAAGGCAGCTTTTTCAAACTTAGATCCTTACTCGAGAAAACAGGCAAGAAGGAAACTTCAATCTGAGGTCATTCTGTTACATATTTACCTTACCAAGATTTATCGGAGCTACTTCTGCAAAGTTTATATAATGTTTTAGGACTATCAGGTTCTTGAAAACCACGTCTGAAAATCCTCCTGGAAAGCTGAGCAGAGACATGTATAATGAAACAGTAATTAATTGCAGCAAGTGTTAAACAATCTTTTTGGAAGATTTGGTTAGTCAGTATGTTTTGCTGCTTCTTTTTGCAAATGGTCATTATTCGAATGTCAAGCTGGGATAAGAGTGAACATTAAACAAGAGATCCTGCTTGAAACACGATATAAATCATAAGGAGGATGAGGAGACTGTCTGTCTTTTCACATGAAAGCAACACCAAAAAATTATAGGATAAACCCCCCCCAAATGTATTGTTTGGGTACTCCCTTCTTTCCTATAGCATGTAAAATTTCTCAGATGATTAAGAAAGGAAACATTTTTACATCTATATTCCCAACTACTGTCAATGGATTTCATTGAAATGAATGGTATGATTTACAGTGCTGCCTTGGCTGTCTTCGTGACAGCACACTTAAGAGACCCAACACAGTTTCCTTGTTGGTCAATGGACATATTTTAGATATTTTTAATGGGAACCCCACTGAGTCATATCTGGCATTAAATCCATGTCTAAGATTATTCAAATCTGCTGCTCACTGCTAGGAAAAGCTGAAAGGGATTCACAAACCATCCTAGATAGGACAGACATTCATGTCATGAAAGTACTTTGTCAGCTTACAGTGTCATTGTCACAGAGATAAAAGCACAAATCAGTTGTTTTCGAAGAGAAGACATCCAAATAAAACTAATGCCGATGGACAAAGGTAGAGCCTACTAAAAACAGTTGAGCAGATGTGAAGTCTGAGGATTCATCTGATCTCCCAGAATCCTGGGATTCATCTAACTAGACGACGTTGTCTGCATCCAGACATTTACATCACTTAAGGCTCCTTTTGAAGTAAATACCTAGAAACAGGCATTTTTGGGAGGTACCTACTCAGCATCTCCTAGGGCTGACATTTACATCTGACTAGGTGAATCGAGTTTCAAAACACTGATTTCCCTCTTCTGATATTGAAGGGATCCAAGGAATCTCCCTCAGGTGTCAAAGTATACAGGACAAGTGTCTGAAGCTAAGGATTGAAGGAACCTATCCCACAGTCTATCATAACAGCTACTAGGAAGGAAGTTAATTCTCTCTAAGTTTAAACCAGGACGAGAACTACCCTTGCAATACAAAAGGATATAGAAGCATGTTGTGCCATTTCACATCCTTTGGGTGAGGAATGTCTAGATTTTACAGTTCTGAGTTTCTATTTTACCATTGTTACTGGTCTTGACCCAGATAAATAATGGGTGTGATGAACTTGTTTTAAGCTTGATGATATTTTCAGTGTATTTGCGGTATAATGCAGTATTTATGTCTTTGACTTGGTGAGCAGAGAGCCAATCTCATAGTTACAAATGTAATTAAAATATTTCCTGCTCCCTGATTGTTTTCAAATGAAAACCATTAAGAAAGAGATAATATTAGTTTTTCACTCAAATGGGTATTTTTTTAGTGTTTACTTACTTTTGAAAATCTCCATACGATTGGAGAGGACTGAAACAGGGGATGCAGGATGGGAAAACAGATTCCTGTGCTCACATTTGCTTTGTTTTCAAGGCAAATTTCAGTGCTTTAGACTTCTTTCTTCCCATGTAGATAAAGAGAAAACAAAATATTGGTGCCAGGGACAGGTGCCTCTAATGTATTCTTGTCAGACATGCTGGGAACAGGAGAGCTCTATTTTTGAAATACTACCTTTAGCTACATTACGTGGAGGTCTTGTTAGCGGTAAGCAGCAAATTGGTGTTTAGTGATGCAGGTGACAGCACTTATTAATTTGGGGGAAAGGGAAAGAAATCTCCAAATTCTCAGGGAGACAAGCATAGTCTTGTGTGTCAATATGAGGAATTTATGCAAGCATCCTCTCATTCTAATGAGGTAGAAAAAGCAGTACTGCAGAGACAGTAGTAAAATAACAGCTTATGCCCTGATTTGGGAAACATGTACTTAAACCATCTTTATGCAGGACAGCACTTAATCCTCTGCTTAACTTTGATTTACATGGGTGCTTATGTGGTATCTCGGGTAGGGGTGACTAAAGGCTGGGATGAGCCCTGCCTCAATTAATAACAGATTCAGCTCTGCATTCATCTAGTAATGTTAATAGCAATAATGGTAACAACAATAATTTGTGACTAGGTAGCTATTTTCATTTAAATAGATCAAATAGTAAGCTGTACAAACACTAATGATTTAAGGCTCCCTGCATTCCTGAGTTAGGAGGAGGTTTGGGTCATTCTCTCAGGGTGACAGAGCACCTGGAGATGGACCGTGTGAGGATCACACCACTGTGTTATCTAAGATAAAGAGAGCAATGAGTTGGTCAGCCTGCTTGGTCTCTCCAGTAGCTGATTCCCTGTATGCTCATTGGGCAGTTTGAACAAAATTAATAAAGTAGAATCTCCTGTCTACAAAGATGATCTGTGGCAAAATGTAGAAATATTGGGGTGTCCTGAATGCCCTCCAGGCCATAGTGCAGTCACAAGAATATCCTTTCCATTGTCATCATCTAATAATATACAAAGGAGAATTTAATTTAATTTACCATCTTTATTTGAAACAAAAGCATTGGAATTTGCATGACCAGTGCAAACTGCTTCTAAAACAAACCATTTTGGAAAGAATATAAGCATGAGATATGTCTGATTTCTTGTCTGGGTTACACTCCAAAGTTTGATGATCACACCCAGATGACTAAAATAATGAAGGTGATAGATTAGTGTATTGATGCATAATCACTGTCTAGCCTGCAAAACTTATGAGCTGAATAATTTTGAGAACAATTACTTGTAATTAAAGCAACACTGCTCCCCCCTCAAAGAAATATTTTGTGCATAACACCAATTAATTACATTTTTCAATGAGAATAGCTCTTAAATGCCTGTGCTGCTATTTATTTCTGACCACATTCAGAATTCTGAAGAGATATGAATTATGTATTGTTTAGCAGTATTATTTTGGGGTTGGGATTGTAAAAAATACCTCCTTCTTTTTTGAAAGCATCTCTTGAATGAATTAAAAGCTAACCACTTCCACAGGGTGAGGATATGAACTAACTCTTCTAATGATGAAAGGTAGTTTTTAGCCAGACAAACATTGTCTGATGAAGTCAGTCTATCCATCCAGCTTAGCTATCTGCTTATTTGTCTCTTTTTTATTTTCCACATCCTTCAGATACAATTGATGGAACTGAAAGGCAGCCTCATGCCCTGGAAAGAAGAAATCTACCATTTTGCTAAATAAGTTTTACTACAATTGCTTTTAAAAAGCAAGAACGTGTCTTTTTTTCAGACTAAAGCACAGTGTAGGTTTTCTTTTCGATGGAGTTACAGTACAGGGTCATAGCTGATCTCAGTATTAGAATATTGCTATGAGAAAAGGTTTTCAGTAGTCTAGCTCTACATATTTGAGCTATTAAATCAAATGTACATTAAAAATTGAGCTTGGCATCTGAATCCCAGTTCAGTATTTGAAACATCGCATAGACTTCAAAAAGTTATATGAAACAAGACGATAGGAACCATCCATAATCTAGGTTTTTCTAAAACTGCAGCTTTACCTCACCAGTTCTGCACAAATAAGCTCTGTAGCACATCTTTAAGTGACATAAAGTACAAGGCCTGAGCTTCATTCTAAGACATGTTGTACATGTGCTATTCCCATTAAATCTTTTTGACTCTTTTCCTTCCCTAGATACCACTGAAACCTCTAAAAGAATTGGGTTTGGTAACCACGTCTGGCACCTTTCTTTCTGGCAGCTGTGGTTCCCTGAAGAGATAGATAGGTCTCACTCTCTTTTCTGCTTCAAAACAATGAGTTTCCACTTCCTAAAAATGGACAGGCTTCTCCTGATGAATCTCTTACCATGTTTGTATCACTGGCAGCCACATGAACTGGTGTTTTCTCCCCAGAACCTATGTTCTGTATCAGTTGCCATCCTCATCTTGGTAAGTGCTCTGCAGAACGCTGACACAGTGTCTGCCAAGAGAGGAGCAAGGACTCCTTCTGCCTTCTCAGCTTGCCCCTGCCACCCTGAAATTCTACCTCCATCAACATATGGAAAAGAGCAGCATCCTCTGATAAAGCCCATGTACCCAACAGACATATGAGCAGCTGTACCCAAAGAAAAGTATTTTTTGTACATCATAAATATCACACATGCCCTGGAAACAAAAAGCAAGACAAAATTTCCTTTAAAATCAGTCAACGCTCTGAGCAGAGAAACTTGTCCGTCTAACCACAGGCTCACTTGTGAGTGGCAGAGACTGGAATCATGGCCTTGATTCATTTGTGTTTTTCTGATCTGTCACACTAGGGTCTCTGCATTAGCTCAGCCACTCAAGGAACTGCATGCTCAGTCTTTTCCATGACCCACAGAAACATTCCCCGTGTCTGTTTTGGCAGCTGGGTGTAACTCAATCTGCTATAGTATCCATGCTTAAACAATTCTACGAGTAAGCAAAACAGCTACTGTTTTCATCTTACCATGTTTTTCATAGTACCTAGATGTTGAAATAACACTGCCAAAAAATTGACATTTTGTGCTTTGACAATGGTTGCTCCTGATCGTACTCAGCAATGCATGATCTCAGGCGCAGCAAGGGGCCCAAGCCTTGGCTTCCCAATGTGTCAATCAACCGTCGGCACCTATCAGGCACACACACGCTGCCACCAGCCAGCAAGTTCAAGCACCTCCGCCTGAAAATAGCTGCAGTGGCGCTGGAAAAGGAGATATGTTTTCCAGAATGTCGCGAACTTGTGAAAACAATTCTGCAACCGAAACTGAGGATAGCCTTTGCAATGCTACCCCTCTCAGGCAGCCAGCTCACTCTTGGGTGCTGTAAATATACAGTAATAAACCATACCAAGGAACCGTGATACAGTAATGTTACAGTAAATTCTGGTGGAATTGCTTTTGAGGTGCACCAGCCTGTGAAAGAGGAAGAGAAATGGGAGACACTCACATGTTCGAGGGAATGAAGAGGAAATACCTTTGCAACCTCACTTCCCTACCTCTGAACACAGCTCTCCTGTACTTTGTCTGTAGCCTATGGTGCCCTGGCCGCCCATTCATGCATAGAAAGACTTGGCAGAACACATGGTTACCCTTACACTGAATTCTTTCCCCATGTGTGTTTAATATATCTCTGTGATCTGATTCAAGTGGAGCAGATTTGAATACCTCATTATACAGAGACCAATATGTCTTCATACACACAGTAATTATATTGTTCATTCTGATGTTAGAACACTGTATCTCTTGCTGAAAGTCAGAGTACTCGCATACATTTTTTAGTCACTTAGACATAAGTGACTATGCTGACATTCAAATTCTAAACAAATTGCTAATGAGCTTCCCCACTTCTTTTTTTTTTTTCTCTTCTCCCCAAAAGCAGATTTCTCAGCCTCTGAAAGAAACAGAATGGAAGAGCTTAAATGAGAAGACACACGCACATGACTGCAGTCTAAGGAATAGAAGCCCATTTCTCAGCCAGTGTGCACTGCCAGAGCTGTGTTGGCTCCTTGGGGAGAGGGAAAAAGACAGGAGAAGCAAGAGCATGGAAATACTTTAACCACACTTCAGATGTCTACCTTTGTTCTTGGATTTTGTAATGAAGATTTATCTAAATCTTAGCGAGTAAGTGTTTTCCCCTAATGGAAATGCTGTTTGCAGCAGTTGTTTCTTTCCTTTCTCTGCCCACTACCCCTTTTATCTTGTAGTAGCGTTTTTGGTTTGGTAATAAAAATTGTACTTGTGATGCTACTTAAGGTGTACTCTTTGGTGTTCCCAAACAATGTCTGAAGGTGCTCCAGGACTGCAGAATACACACTCTGGATGTAGACAAACACGGCAAAACCGATAACACCTTATGTGACCAGAAGTGGTTTTGCAGTTTAAAGGACAGGCCTGTGACCATCATAGTGACTAGCATAGGAGTGCCCTTTGAGAAATGTCCCTTCAGTGTGACCTGTGGTGCCCCTAGAGGTGGTGCCTTGGGCAGGCTGCAGGCATTCAGAGCTCTTAGTGCCCAGACTCCAGTCCCTCCATCACCATCTGTGGGTATAGCTGCCTGTTATAACATTACCCTATACAGATCTGTAGCATTTGGGTTCTAATTGCTTGGCAGTCATCTTTTCTTTCCTTCTGGTACCTTGATACTTGAGGTCAGGTGTTGAAATGCCACTTGGGTATCTGGGACTTGCGTGCTAGCAGCTGGCTTTCACTCTAGTTCCCAAATCATTTGCTGTGGGGGGTCTGTATTCGGAGTTCCCTGTGACATTCATACCCTTATAATTATCTTGTGTTAATTAAATTTCATATTGTTCTTAATTGTGTGCGTGGCCCCTGAGACAATGGGAAGGATTCATTATTAAAAAGGCAGAATTTTATTTAGTACAGAATTCTGTGCTAAGAGAGACCTCACTTTACCTATCCAGGGAAAAGCTGCAATAGAAGGGAAATAGCTGCTGGTATGTTGGTCAGGAACAAAACCAGCAGGCAAGGCTAAAAGTGGCAAGACCAGTAAAGTGAGAAGAAAATTTAAGCCCACATGTTTAAATTCAATCTTAGACTAAAAGACTAATAATAACATGTCATGCCACTTGTCTTTCACCAATGTTGTATTTTAAGAGAAAATTTCTTGTGTAAAATTTACTCCTTTTTCAGTCAAAAAATGATTCAGCTTCAGGAGGGAAAGGCATTCAACAGGATGGCCCAGAGCACGTATCATGAGCCAGGCAGCAATGACAGGCCCCCTTTCCCTCTCCCCTCTCAAGGGCTGCAGAGGACATTTGTAGGCATAAGTCTGGGCCCCTTGCTTGCTGATCTGCTCCTCCACTGTACTGAATTTCTTTCCATTTTCTGTGGGGAAAGAAATTATACCACTCTGCAGCAAAGCACATAACTTCTTCAAGGGGTGATGAACATTTGGTAACAAAATTCCTTGTCAATCTATGTGGCTTCCTTCGCGTACTCAAACTGTTAGCTGGTGAAAACTGGAAGTACATGTGCTTTCTCTGCAGTAATATATTATGCCCTAGTGATATTGTCCTAGACAAGCATGGCTTTCACAGGCTGCATCCTCTTGTCTATCTCTCTGTTTGTGGGAAAATAAATGAACACATAGTGTGTGTGCTTGTTCTCAGAAAATTCCAGTTGTGTTTGCTGGTTTTCATCTTTTTTGTCAAACGGCTGTGGATGCTCTTTCATTGCTTCCCATACAAAAAAGAGTCCTGATCAAATACAGTGCATACCAGCTGGCAAAGGGATGGGTTCCCAGCAGGCTTTTGGTGTTTGATATACTCATGTATGTGAACAGGTTGGTATGATTAAGGTTAACGAATGAGAGACAATTCCAGACTTTTCTAATTTTTGTATAGCATTAAATATTTGCTGGTGCTTTTTATTTTGAAGCAGTCAGGATGCTATTTAATGTTCACAATGGCAACCTGAGGGTTAAAAGATAAGGGGCATTCTATCCTTCTCCTACCATTGCTATGACCATAAACCAGACCTGCAAATGGAAAAGAATACAGCACAAAATGGGAGTGCATATCTATATGCCCAACTTTTAAAAGCTTCACTGTCAACAAGAGACAAACTACATGGGTTTCATTTTCATTGCATTCAGTGAAAAGTTATTAGGAAGTGATCAGGGGACCTCTACATCTGTAAAACCAAGGGGACCAAGGGGACAGAACTCAGTGTAGCCACCACACTGCTATTTGCTGGTTGACTTGGGTCTCCTTCCAGCCCTGCAGAATTCCCAGTTCTCTTTGTGCTGTACTCAGGAAGGGCACAAAGCTGTTTTCTTTCCAGACAATTTTACCGATGAGCCTGACTGCTTAATTGGTTTGGCATAGGATGCCAGAGCTTCACCATTTGTCTACGCTTCCTGTTTGTTTCTCATCTGTAATTCAGGCTGTGGAATGGCTCTTGAAAGTTTAGTGTGATATGGTGTGGCAGATTGTGTAGCAGATTGTGTGGCTTCTTATTTGGTGACAAATTTGGTGTTACTTAGATGGCCTTAGGTAACTCTTGACCCTCCAGCCCCTTGACTACTCATTTCCAGATCCACGTCATTGCAATGCTTTGCTTAGCCAGGTGTTTATGTGGCCATGAAATACAGCAGTTCAGGGAATTCATCTGGTGGGAAAAGCAGGTCTTGCATCCCCCACCTTGTTCACTGTTTGGCTGTGGAGGCAGTTTTGCCAGCACTGCCCAGGACTCCAGTCCTGGCACTGAAGGACCACTTGAGGAACCATGGTCTGCACCAGTCATTGCTCCTTGGAAGCACAAGTTTCTGCACAGCACTCACAGCATCAGCCCAGAACCTGAAATTCTTTTTCAGCTTTGGCCTGCAGGGATCAGAGGAGTGTTAGTATTAGTGTGATCTATTTTTCTCAGCTGTGTTCCATTTTTATTTTTTCAATACAACATTCTTGGGGATGAACACACTTTAAAAATGGAAAAGCAGGATGTACCCAGTAAAACTTTTCCAACAAAAGCCTGTCAAGCAATATAGGGTATGTGACTGCATGTGCACTCCTATGTGTGTTAGCCTGAATGACACCAGAAAAATTATGCCAGGAGAAAAATCCTTTAGTATTGCCTAGTTCTTCCTTCAAAGTCAGGAGAAGGTGATGCTGTGTGTTGTAAAAGACACATACTTTGTCAAGGTTGCAGAACTTGATTTAAATAAAGTGTTTTCTCAAAGAGTTTTCTTAATTCTAAAACTGTTAAAACAGAGAATCTGAGAGAACTGGTACAAAAGAAACACCAGGTTATGACTGAGGAACAGTGACAGCTTAAGACAGATGTTTTGTGGATGAAAAGCTGGACATGAGCTGGCAAGGTGTGCTTGCAGCCAGAAAGCCAATGATGTCCCAGGCTGCATTGAAAGAAGTGTGGCCAGCAGACTGAGGGAGGTAATTCTCCCTCTCTACTCCACTGTGATGAGACCCTGCCCCACAAAATGATCAGAGGGCTGGAGCACCTCTCCTATGAGGAAAGACTGAGAGAACTGAGGTAGAGCAGCCTGGTGAAGAGAAGGCTCCAGGGAGATCTTATTGCATCCTTTCTGTACTTAAAGGGGATGTATAAGAAAGATGAGAACATACTTTTTGGCAGGGCCTGTTGCGATAGGGTAATTGTTTTAACCTCAAGGAGAGTAGATTCAGAGTAGATATAAGGAAGACATTTTGTATGATGAAGGTGGTGAAACACCGGAACAGATTTATAGATGCCTCATCCCTGAAAACATTTAAGGTCAGGTTGAACAGGGCTCTGGATGACCTGAGCTAATTGAAGATGCCTTCTCATTGCACGGAGGTTGTACCAGATGACCTTCAAGAGTCCTTTCCAACCCAAACCATTCTAGGACTCTATGATTCTACATTAACTTAAAAACTGTATTTTGTTTGTGGATTAGGACAAAAATTACAAAGCAATTGAGGGTCAGATTCTTATCTACGCTATCTTACTGCAGCTCCATTGAAATCAGTGGAGCTTTGCTGATTTAAAACAGCTGAGATCTCGTCACGACTTTTTATAACTTAAATTAATTCCTGCAACACATTTATTTTTGGCTTGAAGGAAGAATTTGAAGATCAGGATTGATTAGCGTTTTTTCCTAAATTATTAGATCATCTTCAGTTTTATTTTAAATTTGCTTTTACTGTTGATGGTAGTTTTTGTCTCTTGTCATCATAATTTATCTGTTAGAAGTTTTTCTGAGTGTCAAATACTTAGACTATCTTTCAGATTCTCAGGTGACTAAGATAGGATTCTTTCTTTAATTAAAAAGAAGAAGATTGAGTTTCAGGGCAATCATGTTTTGATATTCCCATATGTATCTAAAGTCACTCAGATTAGGAGAACAGGGCTTCAGTTTTTGAAATTAGACTTTGTTAAATTGGACTCTGAAAGTGCATTTCCCTATCTGACTAAAATACTCATGGTTTTAAATATTACAAGGTAAGCCCTCATCACCTCTGATAGATGCTAAATGGCATTGCTTTACTGTCTTGATTCTGACCTCATTTCTTACACTGTCAATCTGGTGTAAATCCTTCAAACTCAATAGAATTACTCTAGGTTTAGACTGCCATAAAAGGTTAAAGTCTACCTCTACACCTCTGCTCCCCCAAAAAAAAATGATTTGCCATGGTAACCACTGCAACCAAAATCAGAATGTCAGATAACAGAAATTATACCGTAGTACTGAAGAGAGTAGATTAATTTATAACACATAAAATCTGACCTTCTGTTTTCCTAAATTAAAATACCATCTTTGGGGTACTGAACTTTACTAATTATTACAACTACTTGGAATTCAGAGTCCACCTCTGAGGCACCATATCAATAACATCACTGAATAGTGCAGGGCTAGGCTTCCTTGTTTAAAAAAGAGAGACGGTTCCCAGTATATGGTCAGCATTGCTTCTGAAGTCTCCCCATGCACACAGGCCCGAGACCCCATACTGTTTGTGGGCCACTTCTGCTCCTCCCTTCTCACTCACTTCTGTACCCCTGTCAGTGATGTCCTGCTCCCCTCCCTTTCAGTCTCAGGAGCCTGCAGGTTATTAGCCAGGAGACATCACTAGCTTACCAAGAAAATGTGTGCAAAGTAAATCAGATGCAGGAAGAAGGGAAGATAGAGCTAGTGTAGGTCAGCAGCATAGCTAAACAGAATCTCCATCTGCAGATTCCACACCTGGACTCTGGGGTCCCCTCTCCTATGGCCCAACAGAAAAGGCCCTGTTCACATCCTTCCAGTGAAGGAAGTATTTCAGAGCTCACCACAGGAGTTCTTGTTGAGATTCAAGTCCTTACAGTGACCCTGGCTTTTAATAACACACATATACCCACTTCTGTGTTTTCAAACATCCATACAGTCATACTCACAAATTATTCTACCTAATCAATCTCTTTAAATTAAATGGGGGGAAGGGGTGTTGATAAAAATCTCACCCTTCTATTTCTGCTCCACAGTTGTTTTTCTAGTGAAAAACTTATAGGCTCTAGATGGTGGCTGAAATTGGCAGTGGAAGAGTCACTAAGATGGATAGTGGTTAATATGGTGGTTCTGTTGACCTTGATAGATTTACTTGCCAGGACAGCTGAGGCACTTGCAGAGCCTTGGACAAGCAAGGGCTATGGGAAAACCCAGCATGGGATGTTCTATTAGCTGAGTGGCACTGGCAGTGAAATGATGCAGTGAACAACAGCTAAAAGCACAGTGGAAAAATATACCTCTCAACTAATTTGTAACTGAGAGGTCAAAAATACAGAAAATTGTGATATAGGTCCTCTAACAGCATTGATAGAGTCCAAGCTTTGTGCATCCAATACCTACAGGTAGCAGAGTACCAGAGTCTTCCAAATGGCACATGCCATCCTGTGAACTATCTTTCTGTTTTCCATTATACCCATTTCAAACTGTCTAGCAAAAGTAATTTGAGTTGTACATTTCTAAATAACCTTTTCAACCCCTTCCTTGGCATTTCCTGACAATAACAGTAGCCATCTTCCTCGCCAGCTGAGATGTGGTTCAAATTTCCATGAATGGTTTTTTTTTCGCTCTTTCCATAGCTGATCATCCTCCATTTACAGCATGCTACGCTGTTGCCACTATGGGTCCTTAGCAGCTCAGATCAAGTTCCTACCTGTCCTGTCACCAGGTAAAACGGCGTTTTGCAACTCCTTACAGAAAGAAACATGCAGCTGTGAACTCTGTTTAGAGCCTGGGTCACAGAAGAGTAAGTGCACAGTGGGAATTTCTATGCCTCCATATTGATACTTAGGATGGCTGCCATGACCAAGAACATCCTTTTCACTACTGCTTGCAAAAGACATGGAAGAACTGGTGAGATGTGTTGGTGTCCTACTGCTGAAATAATGTCCTAGTTGCAATGGGAGCTTCTTTATTTTGGAAACAGGAAAACAGATCCTCCCCAAAGAACTCTCCAGGAAGATCCTCAGGACTGATTCAGCAGAGCTAGATACCCTCTGGATGAGCCAAGGCCAGTCAAAGTGCAGAGTGAGACAGCAGGTAGTGGGACTGCAGAATACAAATATCACAGATGGAATTCAACTTGTATGTGCCACATATGAAGGGAGCACAATGCATTCTGACAAATAACACATAGACCCAGCACTAAAGACTGCAGAGCAGGTGTTACAGACAGATTAAAAGTACTCCCATAGAAATGCCATGGACTGCTCAGTAACATTGTGGATGCACTATTCACCCCTCATGCAGAAGAGCTTTGGCCACATCTCTGTTCTTGCTGAGGAAGAACATGAGATTAGCTCAGTTGGTTAGAGCATGATGCTAATAATGCCGTGGTTGTGGGTTTGATCCCAGTATGGGCCGTTCACTTAAGAGCTGGACTTGATGGTCTTTGTGGGTGCCCTCCAAGTCAGAATATTCCGTGATGCAGAATATTTTGCACTTGATTTCTTGCTTGAACATCAAAAATGGACCAGTAGTTGATCCTGCCCACGCTGCTTGCTTTGCCTGGAGTCTCATTCAGAGAGAGCAGAGCCTGTGCACGTGCTGCGGAGGAGCTGTTCACACCCAGCTAGAGCTGCGAAAAGCAGTGGGCACCTGATACAAGCTGCCAGCAGCGGAAAGCATCAGCAAGAAAGTCTTCTGGATTGCTCAGTTTGTGATTTACACTGGACCTGCATTTAAAAATACTGAAGACCACTCAGGGAGTGGTGTTGTTTCGGCAACCTTATGCCCTGCTCCTGCTCAGCACTGGGCAATACTTTTGCTTCCATCTCTGACTGATCTCATGTGACTCAAATAGGCAAAGATAGTAGTTGTTATTATGTCATGTTTACATGCATTTATATGTGGTAGAAACCGAGGGGGGAAGTGATTATGGTCAAGTGAACTATTGTAGGATAAAGAGAGATAAATAATTCAGATTCTCATTATAACAGAAGAGTGCAGCTTTCATAGAGAGGATGGGGACTGTCTTTGTGTGAATTGGTATTCAGTGGCTGTTTTGTAGCCATTGCATGTAATCTAGCATTAATATTAACATAAATCAGTGGCAGGAATTAACAGTATTTCTAAAGTCTTATATGATAACTGGATCCACACTATATTGTTTAGTTCTCTTGGGCATTTTAATGATCATGTAATAGAAATGTTGGAGTAGCTGAGATATTCTTTATAAAGCTCTGTGAAAGGTCTTTAACACTATGTCTTTAGCAGACAGTTTTGATACAATGTGTTGTACAAAAAGAAATATACCTATTTTGGTAATATGAGTATGTTTCATTAGCTCAGTCCACAGCAATATAACATTACGTTTAAAAAGGAATGCAATTAATAACGAGAGGGGTTTTTTAGCTCTCAGAATATAGCTGGAGGAACTGAGCAAGGTGTCAGGGCAATTAAATAGAGGGACTGTATTACCTTTGTCTGAGTACTCATAACATCATCCTGTCTCAATATGTTGAATAGGGAATTTCTTTACAGTAGGATTCCTAATTTATTTTGATGTTTCCTATAACTCGGATAATAATAAGATGGACTTTTTTATTAATCTTTAAAAAGGTACAAATCTTGGGAATTAGCATGTCTGCAGATCCATATATTTTCCATTTTCCATAGAGTATGGAATGATTGTATTAGAGATACACACAGTATCTTCTCAGCACTGAACTTAATGGAACCATCATATCTGTGCTGTGGAAAAGTACAAAATACTGCTGGTGCATGTACAGCACATGGATTAGATAACTGCAGTCCAGGCAAAAAGTTATACTTTGAGACTATTAAAATAGTCAACATGGGTATTATTTTATTCAGCATTAACCTTTATGTTCTATGTTAAATGACAATGAAACCAGTGGAACACAATCCTTCCCTAGACTAAAGGTACTGGGCATTTTTTCATCTCTAAAGAATGTTTCTTAATATCCTGCAATCCTAAAAATGTTATTTTCTCCCCATTGCAGGTCAGATTTAATAACAGTAACAGGAGATAAATGGGTTGGGCTCAGCTGAGCCTTTGGCAGACCTGTGGATAGTAGGCAGGGACCTCTCCCCTCCCAAGAGAAGCAGCAACAGGAGGCAGCAGGGGTATTGCTGGGATGGCCTCAGGGAACCAATTCCTTCTCCCTTGGGATGTAGTCCTTCCCGTGGTACTCACTTCTCTTCTAGAGGATTTTACACTTGTCCCGGTCTGTTCTGCATGTCTGGGTGGGAAGGCCAGGAGTCCTCCTCGGCCCTAGGGATGAGGGTGGAAAGGAAGCCACCTGAGGTCTTGGCGCAGCCAACACTGAAAGATAGGGTTGCTTTGAGAAGGAGAGGCCCAAAGTGGCTTCTCCACAGGAGCAGCTCTCTTCTGCAGGGACAGCTTGCTTGTACTGCTGATACTTCCATGACAGCAATAGTTACGTGGGGAAAAGCGTTAGGCAGATGCCAAGGCAGAAGCGATCTTCCCCTTTGGCCCACACTTCCATGCGCCCCATTTCATGGGTGCCTGGCAGCAGTGCACCAGAGGCTGCAGGAAAACATTGTCCCAAGGCCCAGAGGGGATTAATGAACAACTCCAGGACCATTCATGAGTGACATTATAATTCAGCAGGGAACAGTTTCCTGAGCCAGGGAGCTCCAGGTGACTCCTCCTGCAGCAGCGCCTGGGTTAATGGCACATGGCGCCAGCCGCCCCATCCCGTCCCTGGGCAGCAACTGACCTGACCCTGCTTTTAAGCTGCCACATATGCAGCGACACACGGTGCCTCAAGCGATTAAATTGTGAGGGCTGCCCTCCCCTGCTCGTTGTTATTGACAGACCCATCAGGGGCAGTGATGCATCGGCACCTGCTCAGCCCCAGCGGGCCAGCACAGGACAGGGCAGCTGCCCAGCCACCATGTTGGTGGAGAGGCCTTGCGCCCTCCCATCGACCTGCCAGGCCTCGACGTTATCGACCGCTCCAATTTGCAGGAATTTATGGTATTGATGTGGGGCTGATTAACATTTTGTGCCACAGCAGTTCAATACAGGCTGGTAACAGCTTTTAATGATTAATTGACTTTTATGATTCCGCCTGGGCGCTGTCAAGCCAGCTGTGAATGGCGGGCACGCACCTCCACAGCCACTCTCTCCGGTGGCACTGGGCAGTGATTGAGTGCCTGGGAAATTAGTGTCCTTGCTGTCTCGTTTTATGAAAGATAAATGCTATGACATTTAATGCAGACCTTAATTTAGAACAGAACTAAACAGATCATTTTGCAATTTAATCATAAACAGGTAAATATCAAAATTGTTTAGCATTTCACGAGTCAGGCAGACAGGCAGCAGAGGTAAAGTGAAGTGGGCAGCAGTGGAATGGCAGAGGTAAGGTAAGGTAAGGTAATGAGTCTTGGAGCCAGAGATGTTTTAACAGTGGCAGCAGCATAAATTAGACAGTATATCACATCCACCATTCAGGTATGGTCTGCCCATATGGCGATCTCGCTTTCTCTTTCTCTCTCATCCTTTAATCTCATTCACTGTTCCCACTTTAGTTGTAAGGTGAGTGCTTCTGACACAAGACATGATACATGGAAAAAAAAATAAATGTCACCTACAGTTAATTTGTTACCTAAAACAAACATAAACATTATGGAAAATTTGCAAAGGAAAACAAAATTTTATTATACCCTGTAACAACTGAAAAAAAGATTGTCTGGAAGGCTGTGTGCTGTCACCTCCTACCTTCCTGTGTTCATATTTATAGCCTATTCCTTTGCATTCGTGTTAATTAAAAAGATTGTAAGTTTCTTTTTAAATAACTGTCTAAACAAAATGTCATATTATGCGTGTTTATACATACAAAAGCTAAAATGGCATATTTTGATCCTCTTTGAAATTTTATTCTCTATCTTCTCACCACCCCATCATCCCCTCAATGTGGTACAATTTACCGAGGAAATGAGGCTGCAACGGGCCAGATTCTTAAATCATTTTGACCCACTTCGGAAGAGCTGGGGAGCTGCCGAATCTCCCCATTCAAGGATTCCCTTGGCACGAGGGAGTTCCTAGCTTATACAAAGCTGACAGAGCCAATTCCTATGCCATCTGTTCCTGCAGAAACCATTTAGAAGAGCCTAGTGGGGGCAGACCAGGGGTGCAACTGAGGTATTTCTGTGTTTTCCTCTCCCTTTTCAAGACCCTCATGGAGGCAACAGCTGATCTGTTACAGTGCCACACGAATCCCAGAAACAGAAAGCTAAAATGAGTTCTCTAGCTGTTCCTCTGAGCTTTACCCAGTGCAATCTGCCTGGGATAATCCAAGAAGCCATGCAGACAAGACTAGCTCTGAAGGCTCTTCTCTTTTAACCTGAATCACTTTCTGGAAGTCAAGAAGCAATCAGACAAAGAGTTAAACTGCAAAACCGATTTGGCTGTAACATCTGGGGAAAGGGGGAAAAGGGGAAAGGGAACAAACTTCTGGGCACAGCTTAGTGCATCCACCTCTTTACCATGATCAGCAGAAAGAGCTCATCTAATAGCAGTCCTCAGCCAGCTATGTGATACCTGGAAGGGGGTGCTTCACTCTTGAATCAAAATTCACAGTGCTGAGCAAGACTCTTAAAGCTCTGTGTACACTGGATGTTTGCCTATGGATTTGTCCTGATGAGCTTTGTGACTCTCCTGACGCTGTGATCCAGATGGCACAGACTCTGGCAGGTTTCTTTGCTTGAAGGCACCAACTATTATCTGAGAGGTAGTAAGGGATGACTTTTTAAACTACTTCTCAACTGGTGCCACTTGTTACACTGTCAGTAGGAGCATGTCCTCAGCGAGCCGTCAGGCAGGCTGGTGAGGAAGCAGGGTCCCCCCTTCCCCGGAGAGAAATAGGAACAGAGTCAACCTATCTCAGCAATGAGGTGGAGGCTATATGCTGAGAGGAGGTCTTGACATGCTGTTTCTTTGTATTTTTTTTTTACCACCACCATTCAGATACTTGCTTCTGTCTCTCAGCCCAAGCTTCTGAGCGGCTGGCACATATGGAGTGTGACAGCATACCATACCACGCATGGGACAAACCAAGGTGCCTTACAGTGTCCCAGAATCCAGCTTTGTTGCCTCAAGGAAGAGAAAGAAGACCAGGTTCCCAGGGCTTTTCAGGCTATAAGAGGGGAGAGGAAGAAGTAAAACATGTCAGAGAGCCATACTTGGATGCTGCTCTCACTGGGTAACTGGGGAGATGACTGCTGATCCTTAGAGGAGCAGCAGGTTCCTTGATACATACTCTGACCTCTCACTTTGTGTCATCACGCAGCCTGGCTTTCAAGGACACAGGACACAGGTTAAGTGGCTATTATAATAGCCCATTATAACCTGGGCAAAGGTCAGTCCAAGCCACCACTCTCACTCTGCTTGTGCTAACAGCTAGCCCTCAACAGAAGTCAAATATGTCCACACAGCCTGCCCACACAGGGTCTACACTGACCCAACAGTTTGAAGATGCAGCCTAGGGAGTGGCATTCTGGCTTTAGATATCAGCAGTGAGTAAACTCCTGGGTTATGTCACAAGCGTGGGCTAAGGTATAGGCAACATGCAAGCAGATAAAGCTTAAATTCCCTTGACACTGACTGGGAAAATCTAGCATTTAAAAAGTAACCATTTGAAGATGGGTACAGTGAGGCCTCTGCCTGCTCCTGTGGGTACCCATACAGCTACAGTTCTGCACCTAAGCTCACAAGACTAATCTCCTGGTTGATAATGCCATATACTCATTTGGCCTGGATCACAGGTGGAGCAGACATGTCTGTCTATACTCACCAATGTAAAAATACCCTAAGCATGGGCACAGCAAGCTAAGTATGTCACTAAAGCCAATAAGAAGTCTCAGTAAGGGGAATTTTGCTCCACATCGGAGCAAAGCACTGCAGTTAAGTGTGCCCTTGCTTCTGAACCAAGCTGTCCTCTGTTTAGCTGTCTTAGTTGCCCATTTGGAGGCAGGTGGCTTGTCTCTCTTCTCCTTTGGGATGAGGTTCATGGTGATACTGTTTTTAGCTAATAGCCAGTTGAATATGAGCCCCAGAAGTGAGACTCGAGCCCTATCTCAGCATACTCTACAATAATGTAGAGATAGTAGTTTCATCAGAAAGATATAGGTGAGAATGGGAATAGTGAAGAGAGAGTGCTTCTGTTTTCTCTGCTATCTGAGTCACTATACGGCAGAAAGCACAGAGCGCAGAGCCAGAGGTAGCAGAAAAGAGTGCCATGAGTGGTGCAGGTAATAAGTATTCCCACTGAGAATGAGAAACTCTGAACCCTGAAGTTTGGCCCATCCCTGTCTACACACAATGTAAAAACAGTGCCTCACCTTTGCTCCATTTAGCTCTGCAACTACAGACTCCTTGACTGCACTGCAGCTCACTTCAGTGCAAAGTAGGATGTGGTCCTCTTCCCTGCTACCTCTTCTTTCTCAATGAGAGTCTCCTTAAAGGACCTTCAAAACCAAGAGAACTGAAAACTTCTGTTTCCCAAAGCATTCAAGATGCCAGGCAACTGTACAAAGGGCAGACAGTGGTTATCGTGTTTGAAAGGAAGTGGCTGAGAATGCTGAGACCAAGAGTGTATGAGACTATGCTGACATGGTCTTTTGCAGATGGAGGTGAGCCTGTTTTGTCCTTTTTCCAAGCCAGATGCAGAACCGCTTTACTGTAAGCTGATCCTGAGTAATGAAACTACAGCCTTTCATGATCAAAAGCATCTAGTTAGCACCATGTGCCCCAGAAAACAAGCAGGAGGGCTCTCAATTGCTGTCAAAAGCTAGAGTAGTCCTATGTTATGGTCCTGTGGACCTTTGGGGCAAACCGCGTTGGTTTTGACCCAACAGGTATAAGGTAGGGAGGGCCAGCTTGTGGAAGGAAATAGGAATGGTTCAACTATGAAACCCTGTAGCAGGGCCAGTTCAAAATGCAAAACAAGCAGGCTGTTGCTTTTTCTGCCACATGTTGCAAAGAAAAACCCCTAAACCCAACCCAAACCAAACACGATAGCACTACTTCGCTTCAGACAGAGACCAGGAAAATGAGGCAGAAACCTGTATCTTGAGGCAGCAATTGGTACCTCTCGTTCTTTATTTCTCTGGCAAGACCGAGAGTCTTGTTCTCCTGAACCCTCAGGTCCTGCTCCAGGCTTTGTTCTTGCTTTCACTGTACCTTAGCACTTTCTGCTGCATAGGAAAGCAGGCCCCCAACTCCTCTGCCTGCAGGAGGGTTACACTCCTTTTTACTTGAGCTGGCTGTGGGTGGGAGTGGCTGGACACATACAGTAGGACTGTACTGGGCACCTAAGGAAGTGATACCCAGCAGCATACATGCCTGGGAGATACTTAATCAAGATTGGCAGAATTTTCTGTGTGACCTTCAGTATGCATCTGCATTTTGCCTAAGTCATATTTTAGGCATTCGAGAGACTGTTTGGGATTGTGCCCAGGTTCATCTTACAGTGCTTTGAAGAGGTTCTGCCCACTTCCCTGCAGAAAGGAGATTTTATGCCTCCTCCTCCTCCTCCCTCAGCAGGGGGGAGCCAAGGAAGAGGGAAGTATTCTGTGTTGTTTGAATAGCACAGCAGAACAGGAGTCAGAGAAAGAGAACTGTGGGGAAAATCTCAACCCCACTGAAGTCCCTGGCAAAAATTCCACGGACATCAACAACTTTCTATCCTATGGCTGCCTGTGCTTGTGTCTTGCCGCAGACTCCTTTCAGTGGCACAGTCTTCATAAGTTGTATGACTACTGCAAAGGGTAGAATGCGATCTTCACCATTTCTATTAGGGTGCTACTCTGACTAGCAAGCAGCATCTCTTTACACCAGACCTGCATCAGGTAATACAGGAAGAGTATTGTATTATTAAGAAAGTTTTTCTCTCACAGTGTAGAATGACTGGCATTGAATCTTTTCCCTTGCTGTCCTGTCATGTTCCTCTCTGTTCTGTTGCATGTTGGGCCACACATACACTGCATTCAGTGAAGATTCCCATATTCAGCCTCACTTTTGTTTAAGTGCATGGCTAGGGATACTGGAGAAGTGTGGTGGACTGTATTTATAACTACAGCTCAGATATTTATCCATTCAAAAATAACACAATAAAATTTTGAGCAAAAATTATATTCAGTATTTTGCCAAGAGAGTCTATTGTTTTTCTGTAGTCACATGCCAGCCATTCCTCAACAAAATTCCACACATTATCTTTCTCACGAGTTCAGAGGGCAGTTACCAAGTGAAATTTCCACCTGTAGGCACTGATTTAGTTTTCTTTTTATGATTCCTCTTCCAGATTTATAAGAGAATTTAATTAGGCTTCTTATAGATTTCTTTGGCAATTTTTGAATATATATATCTATCTCCTTCTTGATTACAATCCCCTTTAACTCACTAGATGTCCCAAATTATAAGCTTTGCATGGAATCAGTTGCCTTTGGCTATGTTTGGTATTATGTTACCTTCTGTTCAGTTAACGGTGTGGAGATAGGCCATAAGCACTGGAAAAACCTCAGAGCTCTTTTCTGCTGTTTTGAAATTGAGAAAGCAGAAACATAATTGCTTTTGTTGGATCACAATCCTGAATAGCAAAAGACTTTTTAAACATCTGCCCTTCCTTTGATTGGCTTTACATCTTCTCCCCTTTTTGTCTACTGTTCATTATTCTGCATTTTATTCACTAATGAAAAATTCTATCCATGACAATATTTTCATATGCTGTAAGATGACTGTGATTCAATGCATTTAATCTGATCTAGTCCTACAGAAAACCTTAATAGAATGTGACAATATATGTTAATTCTGAAGGGTTTGTATTTCCTTGTTGCCTGTGTAATATCTGATCTGTCCTGCCTACAATCTCAGTACAATCTCCTGCTACCCTGACTTTTAGTAGAGCCAGAGTCTAACTCCCAGCACATATTTGCAACGTCTATTGAAGTCAAACAGCACCATGTAGCTATATGGAAAATAAATTTTGCTTTCTTTGTCATTGAAGCCCTGTTCCCAAGCAGATCTGTGACAAATCAGCACTGACTTACACTCCGCCAAGATCAGGCGTGGGAATTGTTGTTATGTTTTACATGGGATTCTCTCTGATGGGAGAACTCGCATGTGTCTCCAGGTGCTGATCTCCCACTCGCTCTTTATCACTAATCAAATTACTTGATATGTCTCTCTCCTTTCTTACTTTTTTAATACCACTGTCAAATACCTATCATGACATTAGTATGCATTCCCAGGGAAATGTAGCAGCCAGAAATAATGCTGATCCCTGAGTGGATTGGAATAATCCATTCATTCTGCAGGGAATAGCTATCCCTATTCAATAATAATATTGAAATTAAGAAATCACATTCTGTCTTTTAACATGGGAAGACAATACAAATAATTGGAGTATTTCCTAATGAGTCTGTTATTAAAACAGTATCTAAAGGAAACCTGAGCACTCAGACAACTGAAATGTGTCCTCTTCTTTTTTCCTGGTTTGAGCAATAATGCCTGACATCAATACCACAAGTATTTTCAGTGCTACCTGGGAAAAAGGGGAAATGAAGGCAGGAGACTTTTGAAAAGTCACTTCTGATTTTGCTCATTTAAGAGCTATGTATTTCAAAAGAAATGAGGGCCAAACTTTCAAGTGCCAATAGTCCCCTGTTGGATCCAGATTTTCAGAAAGATTCCATTCTCATTTACACTTCTCAATAGAGCATTTTTCCACAAGCACTCAGCAGCCAGCAATTCTTTCTGGCCAGGAAGCCATTGAGAAAGCTGGCCGTTTGTTTTTTTTTTTTTTTT
>VZTE01002393.1:1107217-1120481 GCA_013397775.1 Eulacestoma nigropectus
TTTTTTTTTAACCTTCTGTGCCTAAAAGGGAACGAGGAACTCTTTTGTGAATAAGGTTCTTCAGACAAGTTATGCCTGATGAGCCTGGCTCTGAGGGAAAAAACGAAGTACAGCTTTCCTCTCTGAAGCCTCCAGAGGCTGTGGGTGCTAGAGAGACCCCGACTACTCTTGGGCAGAGATAGTTCTGAGAGAGCTAGCTTGGAGACTGGAAGCAATGGAGAAACACCCATAATTCCTCCTGGAGCTTTGCAGTATGTAAGGGAACAAGTATTTCCATGAATACCAGAATTATTCCGGAAGCCTAGTTTCCAATGGAGTTAGTGTTTCATGGCTGACTGACATTTAAAATGAATTATACTATTGCTGCACTGTAAATTCTGCCCTTATCAGATACTGGAGAATCCATAGGGGAGAGAAGCCTTGGCTGCAGAGTGGATTCCCTTATATCTAATAAGGTATAAGCTCTGACTGAAGCTTTCCTTCACATACATCCAGTCTCTTTCCCAGGTGGATTCTTTCTGTGTCAAACGAGAACCGAGCGTGGGCTGCAGCCTTTCCATCAGTAGAAAAACTCTTCAGTTTTCTATATTCGCAAAAACTTACCACCTTGATTATCTCTGAAACCTCTACCTTTCTGCCAGGTTCAGCTACAATTACCCAATGAGTACAAAAGTATGAAAGTTTTTAGACAACTGTACACACACACACACACACACATACAGACCAATTCTATGAGCTGTGCTTCCTCATGGAGCCAGGCTAAAACCACCTAGTGATAAACTTTAAATGACTGAAGGCTGCTGTGTCTCTGAGTGAGTTGGGCAGGCTTTAATAAAGGGCTGAGTGGAAGGAGAAATAAATTATTCTGTATCTCCTGTCCCGTATAGCAATCAGGCACGTCTCCCACCACTGCTAGCCATAGGGTCTCCCCATCAGATGCGACCACTACTGAGCCCCTTTGGCACGGAGCGCACTGTGGGGGCAGTCAGGGAGGATGGAAGTGTTCCTGGCTGGTCTGCCAGTGTGAAGGATTGGCAGTGTTTCTTGCAGTTTCCTTTCCCATGAGCAACTAGCAGCAATCAAATACAATCTAGCCCTTATTATTTGCCGTTAGTTTCTTTGATTGTGATTTGGAAATACGTTGCTAAGGAAAGCAAAAACCGTGGTTAACTGATTGATAGAAAATAAGAGTCATAGAAAACATCTGGAGAGCCAGATGAGTACAAGCCATTGTTTAGTTTAATACCCTTATAATATTTGCTGCAAACAGCCAAGCTGAAGGGTGGATTCTTCGTAATTTTTTTTATGTGCTTATTCCAAAATATTAGTGAATGGGCTTTAACAGCAATGTTTGATTCATGTCCTTTTGCCCAGATATTACCATGTCTTGGCTTCCTGAGCCTGTGTAAGGCCAAATTATCAGAACATAATATCAAAATGTAAGAATGGTCATACTGGATAATACCAACGTCCCTCTAGACTCTTGCCTCTGATGGTGACTAATAGCAGATGTTTAGGAAAAATTACAAAGCCAAAAAGTGCAGCCGTTTTTCTCTGATACAATCTCATAGCTTCTAGTGATTAGCAGCTAGAGAACAAGCTGAGCCAGAACTGGTATCCTTGTAGTTAATATGGATGGATGGATGGACTTTTTTTCCTGCTTGATTGTTCCTCCTTGGCCTTTAAAGGTAAAAATAGGTAGGTTATGTTCTGTCTAGGGAAAAATGCTGAGAGGGAAATCCCACAGCTGGAAATTTTGGAGCCATCTGTAGGAAATAAACTTCATTAAGCTGCAGTGGCATGTCTAAGCTAAAGTTAGAGGGTCTCAGCCTCTCTGAACTTCTGATGTTCTCTCTTCAGCCTAACCATAAATTTGTCGGGCAGCAGAAAGCAGGGGGGAAAAACAGGGTGGGGGCCGGGGGTTGAAGCTGACTACAGCTGTCCAGAGCCTCCCTTCAGGTGGGCTGGAAGAGACAAGACCAGCAGTTCACCTGGCTAAGCATACAGCCCTTCAGCTGCAGCCCTGGAAATCAACACCCTGGTTGAAACATGCTCTTCAAACCCCTTTAAGCAGAGTGGTGTCTGAGTAGACAGAGATAGCTGACAGAAATGTGGTTAATGGACAACTTACTTCCAGTCTTCACAGGTCCGTTCCCATGCTGATCACAGTTATTCAACAGCTGTGATTTACACATACATCAGTGTGTTGTGGATTTCTCAAAGAACCCTCTGTGGGCCCAGAAGGACAGAAAATATTAGCACATTTCTGATTTTACAGATACAGAGAACTGAAATCACTTTTCTGAAGTTCAGAGTGAACAGGTAACTGGACCAGATACAGAAACTGCTCACTCCTAACACTCTGTTTTCAATGGCTAGCCAGCACTTCCTTTCACCTAATTTACTGTTAAACCTAGAGGCATAACTCAGAGATCCATATACCAAGGAGGCTGTTTCCTCACAGAATTTTATTCAATATTTGTAATGTGCTTATTATGGTGATCGTATACAAAATTACATTGCTTTGACTCTTTAAGTGGTATTCTAACTAACAGGAATTGTTGCATTTACAAAAAAAAAAATTAAAAAGCTAGCATTTCCTGAAATACCATGGCTTTTTTCTGAATTCACACATCAGTTCTAAATTCATTACAATACAAAGCTGCTTATAGTGCCAATACATTTTTGCACTTCATTCAATCAAATTTTACTGTGAGTTTAGATCAACCATGTCATTTCATATTCCACAGAAATATAAGCCTTTTAGGAGAGAGGAGAGGAGAGGAGAGGAGAGGACAAAGGAATAAAAGTGTGGAAGTGAAGGAGGAAGGAAGAGAGGGAAGAATGAAAAGAGAAAGCAAACCTTGAAGATGTTTTGTCTGCCCAAGTCAAGTGACTACCTTACTTCTCCAGGTTCCCTTACAATTACATTTATTGTTTCCTTACTTGCTTGCCATTGTTATGAAAAGTCATTCATATTCTAAGTAGTTTTTTTTAACGTCTAACATGAGCAAAATGTTAGCTTGTCAGAAGTGGCTGCTGAGCTTGTTGAGCCTGTGGCTCAGGAATGCTGATATTAGAGGAAGTTCTGTGAGCAGAGAGCATCCATGAGGGCATCCACTGCAGCGTTTTTCAATTCTATGGGGGCTGTTCCTGCCCTTTCTCACATCGCATTCTTTTCTACCCAAAACTGATGTGGTTCTAAAGCCACCCCTGCTGAATCACCCTCCAAAGCAGAACAGACATGGAGTAGTCCCTGCTCTCTGCTATTCCATCAGATCTTATGTATTACATGTGAAAGGGTTTTCCAGCAAACCTACACTAATATAGTGCCAACAGAACCACCTCAGTGGAACTATTTTGATGAACAAAATAATAAACCAGCAAAAGACTTTTTTTCCCCTGGTATTTTTCTGTCTACCTCAGGCAATTGTTTTCATGCTTCTGACAGACACAGCAAGGAAGGCAAAACTTTCTGCATAGACAAGAAATCCTGAGGGGTGTGGAACAGAATATTCACTGCTGGTTGTGGTTGCTGCTTAGTTGTCTCTCTGGGCTGGCTTATTGCATGAGGGAGTTTGCTTTTAAAACTGAAGATTACTGGAGATTTTGGGCTGATGCCATTATATTTTTTAATTTTCCCTTCTTAATGTTGCTTGTTTAAAGAGAGCACTAGGGTCTAGCATTTACTGGTACTATAGGAAGTAAAAACCAGGCCAAAAATAAGAGTGCTTTAAGAAAGATCAACAGATAGCCAAAGGACTGGCAATGTTTGACTATTGGGTTGTATTTACTGAAAGAAGACCCTTTTTGAAGGACAGACTCCTCCTAAGCAACTGTGGAAATAGCCTTCTGGAAACAAGTCTGGCAGAACTGATAAGCAGAGCTTTGAACTGAGAAATGAACGGTACAGTGTCAAAGACTTGAATAATCTCCACATGCCCATAGAACACCAGAGGAGAAAGTGTAGGCATAACGAGGGTATGCCAAAGGATAAAGAAATTTAAGTGATCAGAATGGCAGGAAATAAGGAAAAAGAAAGTGCAAACTGTGTGTAGAACTGCTTCCAAGGTGGCAATACAGTGAGTGTCAGGAGCAGGTCTTGACAAAACTGTGGTTATGGGGTAGAGAAATATTTAATGACAATATATGTACCAAAAAAGGGAAGAGCATAAACTAAGCTGGCAGGGCACTAGGTGGGACAGGTATACACTTGTAACAGAACAGAATAGCAATCACAGCTGGAATGCTGGTCTCAAAGCACATGCATTATTCAGAAAAGCAGAGATAAAGGTGAAGGTGGTGGCAGAGAACTGTGCATTAATAATATGAAACACTGCAAAGAAGGATGTGCAGAAGTGATAGCATGCAAAAAGCAGAAATTGTTCCAGTTAAAATCATTTTGGGGAAAGCTGGTAAAGGAGAGTACTTGGACAGTGCAAGCCCCCAATTTTGTGTAAAGGCATCAGTGATGCCATTAAGGAGACAAGATCTATTGAGTTTTTATCATGCAGGGAAATTTTTACCTCCCCAAATATGGATCAAGAACAACCACCACTAAAAGTGACAGAATCCAGATACTTATGGATGTAATAATCAGCAAATTAATTTTTAAGTTTTAATAATATTCTCACAGAATCATTAAAAAGTAATGCTGATTGAGACTTGGTTTTGGTAACTGATGACAGCAGCAAAAAGAAAGGACCTTGGTTCAAGTGATCAGGGACTGACACTTCCTAATTAAATGGAACAAATAAGTGACTCTGCTAATAAGATTTTACATTTTAAAAGGGAAAATTTTGGTAAACTTTTGGAATTGATTACTAAAGTCAGATGGATTGCAGAGTGTGGGCAATAGAATGTGAAAGAGGCCTGGAGCTTCTACAGGTCTGAGCAACTAAAAGTTTTGGGAATCTGTGTACCAGACAAAAAAGAAAGCCTGGTTGTGTAACCACTTCAAGAGATGTGCTAGTACGTTAGGTTATGTCTTTTAAAAGAAAGACCAGGTCTTAGGCAAGGAATGGACTTAAATGTGACAGGAAAGATCACACCAAAGTCTTCCTAAGCCTTCTTGGATGATATCCTACACAGGGAGAACAGTGTAATACTCTTAGCT
This sequence comes from Eulacestoma nigropectus, assembly GCA_013397775.1. Lineage (NCBI taxonomy): Eukaryota > Metazoa > Chordata > Aves > Passeriformes > Eulacestoma > Eulacestoma nigropectus. The sequence continues at coordinate 1,112,334 of VZTE01002393.1, forward strand.
TGTGTTTCACTACAGCGTTTGACACAGCAGCACAGAAGATGTTATTTGTTCTCTGAAGCTCTGCAGAAAAACTGTGTCTGTAATAAGGATCTGGCTCACAGCATACAGACACCACTAAATAAAAAACAGCACAAGACTGGACAGAAGCAATTAGGAAGGCATATCAAACTAATATGGGACAAATCTTGTTCCATATTTTCATAAACGATCATTATACTAGTACAGACTTCTAAATTTTTAAAGATGCGGCATGTAGAGGTATCATTAATTGAATAAAAACTATATCGAGACTCTGAAAACCAGTAAAGATTAGACCAAAAATTGAAATGCAAAGTTACTGCTAGCAGTACAATTTCCCCTAGGTGCTCCAAGCTTAAAAGTAAACAGAAATACCTGGCCATTCTATGCAAAGTCATTCTTACGCTACAGTATGACCTAGACATCAAAACAGGCAACTAAAATCCAGTGAGACAGATATCAGAAAGTGTTAATGCTTTAGCACAAAACCTGAGGAAACCTTGTGTGCTGCTCTGAGCACCCATGCTCAGGAAAGCTCGATTTCAGCTGTGCAAAAGCACAACTACACTAAGGTTGCAGGCTTGGTCCCTGTACAGACCATTCACTTAAGAGTTGTATTCAATGATCCTTGTGGGTCTCTTGCAATTCAGAACATTCTGTGAATGACATAACTTAGAATCATAGGATCATCACAGAATATCCTGAGTTGGAAGCAACCCACAAGGACCACTGAAAGCCAACTCCTGGCCTTGCGCAGGACAATCCCAAGAATCACATCATGTGCCTCAAAGTGTTGTTCAAATGCTTCTTGAACTCTGGCAGGCTTGGTGATGTGACCACTTCCCTGAAGAGCCTGTTCCAGTGCCCAACCACCTTCTGAGTGAAAAACCTTTCCTTAATATCCAACTTGACCAGTAGGAAACAGGAAGACGTCTGAATGACTTGGCTTGTTAAGCTGGGTAAAAAAAATTTTAAAAGGAGAAGAAAGATACAAGCCAACCACAACCACAAGAAATTGGCAAAAACAGAAAATATTTTCTAGCTGTTAGAGTCATCAGTCTTGCTGTGGTGGACAGTGAGCATCTAATGGCATTTAAGACTGAACCTGATGCATTGTTGAAAGCAAATCTATGTGTTTGTGACAAAAAGAGGTCTTGCTAGTCCAGGTTAGTCTTGTGGGCTCAACTGTGGCTGAATATCTGAGGGAGAGATTAAAGGGAGGGATTTGTATTATTAAAGAAGACTTCAGGTCTCCTTCAGTGTTTAGTAAATCTTTTCTCAGCTTTTCAATTCCAAACTATTGCTAGTTTGCCAAACAAAAACTGAAAGACACAAATCTTGAAAAAACTTTTAATTTCAAGTTGGAGCCATATTCTGAAGCTTGAGTCATGTAAGAGGAAGAACATGGGTTTTCACAGAAAATTTAAAACATCTTTCTCAGGCTTGTCTGACTGCTCAGCTGAACTTTACCAGTCTGAAATATTCAGACTGGCTATGTCCTACATAGAGAAAAAGCCCCATTCACTACCTACCTGCTATTCAAACATCATCAAAAGTGAAAATAAAGTTGCCTAGGTTATTTGTCTATTTCCATTTCATGTGTATGCAGTGCTGCTCTTTGCCAGTTTGAAGCTAAACCTACTTGCAGAGCTAAAGACTTGCTCTTCCTCTTGCAAGAGGCCATAGGAAATTACCCCTTGGCTTAATTGGGATCATATATAAGGAGTTCTTACAGCTGAGCAGGTAGATATTTTCTTCTCTGCCCACAGGGTCCATCTGCTTCTGCTGTTTCTCCAGAGAGGTCCTTGGAGTGAAATTTTAATAATAGTAACAGCTCCCCTCCTCTCCCCCCCAGTTATGTTATTCTGAAGGTGCTTGGCTATGCTTCTGCCACTGTTAGTCAGGCATTCTGTGTCATGCTCTGCCCTTGAGACTCACCTGTCTGGTCTCCAGCTTGCACCATGACTCTGGCAATTTGCTTGTTTCCAGCCCGGTGCTGCAGACTGACTCAGCCTGATGCTCTCCCAAGCTAAATGTGACTGATCTCACCACCACCACCTGGCTCCAGATGATGCATGAGCCCTTCGAGTGTAACACACACAAAATGCTTTGGTGTATGTATGTTTCTTCTACCACTTCCCAGTCCAGCATCTCCCTTGCCTTGATACCTCCTGCTTGATGGGGTAACTGGGAATTTTCCCTAACTGGAAAATGAGAGAAAAAATGGAGTTTATTATGATGTAGATTTACCTCTATACAAGTTCTGTGTGCCAGACAAGGGTAGAGGGTTATATTTCAAGTCATTGCAACCACATGAAAAGGTGTTCCTATATTCATTTCTGCCTGGTTTTGGTTTGGGTTTTGGAGGTCTTTGTGTCGTTTAATGCCTGGCTCCTAGATCCATGTTTTTATGCAGAAAATGTTTGAACAAAAGGGAAAGTTCAATTCACCCTGTCATGAAAAAACCATAAGACCTGCTTCTAAGAATCAGTCTGGCCTGGATTTCAAGTAAAGGAGGCCAAAATAAAAATGCATTTCAGTTGGCATCACTGTAAATTGATCAAATGAGCTATAGGCTGGGGTCATTTTTCCTGGACCTGCCTGAAAGATATTGTTTGTTATGGGCAAAACACATTGACACTCAGGAATAACAGCTCCTCTTCACTAGTCCTGAACCTTGAGCCAGTGCTGAATGCAGCATGTCCTTATCTACACTGCCTACAGATAGGTAGAACAGGACCCATCCACCCTAACTTCAGCCATCTGGTCAGGTATGCCATAACTAAGCTAACTGCCTGTCTGCCTGCTGTAATTGACTGAGCCGTGCAGGCAACTTCAAAAGGTGACTCATCCCTCCCTTTAGTAGATGCCTAAGCTAGCTGGCACGAATTGCCCTCCGTCTTTCTCCGTTGGATACAGAGGGAGCTGAGACTTGGCCTACACATTAACTAGTATATGGCTAAAGTTAGTGAAGATAAATCCCATCTGCAGTTAGTGCTGGATCTGATAACTCAACTGCTAAAGCCCCATTTGAAATGCAGGCATTGCTTTTAGAAATAGGTATCATGAAGTTATTGGTATCAGATGTTGTCCATAAATGGGCAGTTCTAAAGGGAGGCTGGGGTGGGGGGAGGGATAGTAACCCCTTGATTGTGAAATTACATGATTACTAAATGAATATGATTCTTCAGCAGGCTGTTTTTAATGTCGGGGTTGTGTTTCTAATGAAGGAAAACATGTTGTATCACTGATCCATATCACAGTCCTCATGCTGTCTGCTATCAAGAGAAGGCAAGCTCTAAACACAAGATCTATCAGATTTTTATTCATACCTGCAGAAATAAAACCATAAGGTTGTTCTTTTTTAAAATTGAAATATCTGTGCAGTGTATCTGATTCAAACCATATTGCTAGCAAGGTGGAACCTTGAAAACATTAAGATTTTTCTATGGTAAAAGTTAAAGATTAGAGGGCCCTGAGGAAAAAGAACACATGGGCCAAAAGTTTTAAACTCAAATATTAAAGCTAGTCAGCCAAGTCAAAACATTGGCATCTACATGAAGGGATTGTGACTTATAGAGGGGCTGAGCACCCACTGAGTCTACTTATTCCCTAGCACTTCTGAAAACTACTCCAATTTTAATTAAATACCTTCATGTGGATGAAGCTGCTTCAATTGTGTACAAAGGAATATGTATGCTCCTTGCTTTACTAGAACCCTGAAAGGGTTTGGCCCCTTGTCTTTCTACACTGGAATGGGAAGAACAATGAAGAGAAGCCTTTGGTTCTGACAGAGGAATTTTTTCAGTTGAATCAGAAGTAACCCTCCCCAGAAAACAAAACCAAACTAAACCACCAAAAAACAGAGGCCCATCACATAAGTCACCAATGACTGATCAAAAGGACTTTGGAGGAACAGAAACCTGCCACCACAACCTCAGAAAATTTGGGCTCAAAAGCTTATCATGGGTTCAGCCCCAGGAGTTGCACAATGAAAGGTACCTCTGACATGCCACAGCTTTTGCCTCTTCACAAGCCTGTCTGTGGCCCTCCTGGGACTGACTTGGGAAATGCATTGTGTTAAATTAGCTCAAGGAACTGTTCTTATTTTTCAAGTATGACAAAACTCACAACACTGAAGTAATTTAGAAACCAAAGCTTAACTCCTTTGAGTAATAAAGAAACCCCCAAGTTACTCTAGATTATATAGCAAGAGAAAATAGGTGTCATATTTGAGGTTGAATTACAATCTTTATGTCCCATCCCAATAGACACAAATTAGCTGTACTAGCTACTGTAGAGCTCAAAGCAGGTCTCCACCTCCAAGATCAGGAGGATCTTTCCTAAGCTGGAAGCTGTGACAGCAAAAAGTACCGTGTGCCATTCTTCTGGATTTTCAGTCCTTGTGAGGTAAACAAGCATGAGGAATCCTCCATCTGAAAGACACTTGGTAGCTGTTCTTCCATTAATGTTCATGTAGAAGTGGAGGAAAAACTTTTCCTTTCTTAGTTTAAAAAATTCTCTCAGCTGAAACCGCTATTTCCCAATGTAACCACAATCCTGGGCTTCTCTGCTGTTCCTGTCCTTTGCTGGACAGTACGGCTTTGGATAAGGCACAAAAGATTTGTCTGTACACACCTTCTCAATTCACAGTATAGTGAGCCCTTGATGCCAAACACAACATCAAAGATGCCAGTCTTAGGGAAAGGCATTTGAAAGTTAAGTACTGAGACAACTAACTTTTAAGACATGTAAATCCTTCAGTGGAACTAGCCATAAACCTCTCTAGCCTAACTCTTCCTAGGTGGCTAATGAACTGGAGTGTATCTCATTTTTCATGCCTACTCTGAGACATCCTAGCCTGACTGTTAGAGGCTGTCTATTGCCCATAAACCCAAAAATGCATTTTCCTTTCAGCATAGATAGAAATTGCCCTTCCTCCCAGTCATTGAAGAAGAGGAGAGTTCCCAGAGTCAAGAATGAAAATCTATTCCTGTCTGTTGATATACACATTATCTTTTCTTGTCTATAAAGCCAGTTCAGTGATGGTATGCTATTTCATTTTTCTCATGTGAAGTTTAGTTTTTATTTACAAACCTTATTTTGATACTGGAATAAACTTGTGTTATTTTTAATTGTTGGTGCTCATAGGTGTCAGGAAATGACATAGGACAGGAATTACAAATCACACTTTCACCTCTGAAAATGCAAAACCCGATAAAATTTGACCAAGCAGCAGAGTATTGATCAAGTAGTCATTACTGTTGCTTAATTGTCTGGTTTATGTAGTGGCCTGTGGTACAGCACAATTAGAAAGGATAAAGTCCTGGTCACCTTGCACTTCAAATTCTTTCTGGTGTGTAGGAAGTTTTTGTTCCATATGATAAAGCAAGTAAGAGCACCTAAAATGTTGGTTTCTGGCTATCAGGGGACTTCAGAGTTGAATTTTAAGATCTAGGTTTTCCAAAACAGTTAATTGTTCTTCTGTTCAGAAGGCATAGGCAATGTAGGTGGATGAATCTGATTTCCAAATGATGCAGGTGCTATCAAAGGTGTTTCAGATGTTACGTCAAAATAAAGAGTAAAAATTTCAGTATGGACTTTAAGACTGAGGTCTTAAATATACAACAAAAAATTTAGACTGGTAGCTCTAGTTTCAGCCTTTATCTCCCCACTGGTGTCTGGAGGAAGTCAGAATCTCACACAGGACTTGGTAGCCTAAAACCTCTCTTTTTGGGTGATTAGTAGTGGCAATTCAGAGTCAATCAATGTCAGTGGTGCTCAGGTACCTAATCTGCCAAAATAGCTTGGGCAAATTTAGCCTCCCCATCTAAGTCACATAGGGTTTGCCACATGCAGAAGTGACATCCAAAGGCATTGGACAACCTGGGCTGAAAAATAAATACAGTTTGAGTGTCTCATGCAAATACAGTTGCTGCTAGCCAAAGGCTACAGTACCATTTTATGATTTGAGGTATGGACAGAAAGATTTCTCTGCTTCTTTGGGACTCCCTGCCAACATGCATGTACAGAAGATCTAAGTAAACACAGTAAAATTGGTATGCGTATTTGAAGACTTAGCTCATATTCTGTACCTCTAACAGAAATGCAGAAGCAGAAATAAGGAAATCTTCAAACCTAAAGAAAAACTTACATCCTGTTCAGCAGAACTACCTGCATTCTCTAATTCTAGCTTGAAGCCTTAGAGGTGGCAAGAGCTGAAGTGAGGCAGTCGCCTGTAGAGACTGGATGTGACCTTAAATGAGCCCAAACATTGTGGAGAGTCTCTGTTTCTTTTTGCTGCTCATGCCATGGGCCTGTGGTGCACAGTCTTGTGATCTGAGCAACTAATGCAGTGACTTAGCGGAACTGGGGTAACCAAGTCAAATGCCTCCCATCTGGATGTGGACAGAGGCATGGCTGAAGTGCCCTGTCAAAAGGGCAGCATCATAATTTAACGATAAAAAATTAGCATGTGCTCAAAACTTTTGGAAACAAAAAGCTTCCTGGGATACTAAAGATACTAAAGCAGCAGAATGAGGGCCCTGTTCACTTGTAAGACACAGCAGCTGCCTGGGGCCCTCCCTGACCTCCCTATAAAGGGAAAGAAGTCAAACGTGCTGGGTTGAGAGGTCCTCTCCTTCCACCCTCAACTCTGTCAGACTCTGCTGGAATTTATTCATTCCTCCTCCCTAGCCCCCAACTCCCCAAAATAAAGGGAGCTCTACCAGCTCTTCACAGCTACAACGGCATAATAAAACCGCAGGAGCTGAAGGAAGCTCCTGGAGGATCCTGTAACACCGGCCGGGTTGCAAAGCACCTTTCGGGCAAGTTTTATGCACAGGATACGCGCCCTTCCTCATGCCAGGGGCACCTCCTCGCTCCCAAAAGCGCTGCCCACTCCAGCCCCTCTCCCCCTGCATTGGGTGGCGCGGAGCGGCCCGGCCTCCGCCTCCCGTTAGATGGCGCTACAGACTTTGCAACCACGTGTATAGCGGCGAGGGAAAATGAATAATAATAATAATAAAAGAAATAACCCTCTTATTGTCCGAAACGCGGGGAGTTGGCCCCGCGGAGGGCCTGGGGGAAGCGGCGCCCGGTGGCGAGATGCCCCTTTCCCGCGGGGAGCGCCCGGGGTTGCCCGCACACCCCGCGGCGGCTGCCGGGGCTTGGCCCTCGGGAGCAACCAGGGCAAAGTCGGGGGCAAGTGGGCGAGCGGGGGCCCGGCGTAGCCGTCCTTCCTACCGGGAGAACATCCTGTCGGGAACGGGGTGGAGGCGCCGGCCGGTTCCCAATGAGGGAGCTGGGCGAAACCCACCGGCAGTCTCTCGTCCCTCCCCTGCGTTACTTCTCCTTTCCAAAAAGCTGCTCATCCAATGCCCACAGCCTGTCTGGGCTGTGATGGCTGGGTGTTTAAACAGTCCCTCTCTTTCCCCCCGACGCTTTTTTTTTTCCTTATTTGTAGTCCCACTTTTCCCCTCGGTGTGGAACCCCGCAAGTTTTCGGGCAGCCGGTCAGTGGCTGCCACGGCAGTCCGCCGGAGCAAGGCTGCCCTAGGTGCATGGCTCTGCTCCTCGCCCATCCCGGCCGAGGACAGGAGGGATAGGACGGTGTATGAAACTGCTGGTCCTCAACTCACTGAGTCCATGACCGACTCGTCAACACTTCTCCGCCCGCTCCCAGCCGAAAGGCGGTCGGGTGTCCTTAGCCCTGTCGCTGAGACTGTAGGCGATCACCTTAAGAGGGGGTTAGGGCTGTCCCGGCGCAAAAGCCACAGCCGCACCCCCATCCCGTGCCTGCCGTCGGGCTGTGAACTTTCCGGTGGGGTAAGTTCTCCTTTAAGAAAGCGAACTGTTCCTTATGCATATTTAAGACTGTTTGTCTGCAGTGCCCAGCTGACACGGGGCTGGAGGCTCACACGCGGGACCCGAGCTCTGGGGGAGTAAATCATCCCCACTTTAAACGCACCCTCTGCCAGGGCTCCAGTTGGGAGCTCCTTGCCGTTGCTCTAAACATATGTAAGTCAGAAAGGGGGAGGGGGGGAGCTGGAGAGAAGGAAGGGGGAGACTGAGTATTTAGGGACATGAGTAGGGCATTTCGGCAATTTCCATCTCCAACATCCCCCCCGCC
>VZTE01002394.1:9222-26046 GCA_013397775.1 Eulacestoma nigropectus
ATGTCCAGGGCCTGAGGGACACCAGGAATGTCCAGGGCCTGAGGGACATCAGGGCCTCAGAAACACCAGGCATGTCCAGGGTCTTGAGGACACCAGGAATGTCCAGAGCCTCAGAAACACCAGGCATGTCCAGGGCCTGAGGGACACCAGGAATGTCCAGGGCCTGAGGGACATCAGGGCCTCAGGAACATCAGGCTTGTCCAGGGTCTCAGGAACACCAGGAATGTCCAGGTCCTCTGGAACACCAGGAGTGTCCAGGATGTCAGGGCCACCAGGAATGTCCAGGGCCTCGGGGACATCCGGAATGTTCAGTGTGGAGGGAGCTGTTGGCTCCAGATCTCTGCTCAGGGGGCACAGGCGATGAGGGTGGGCCCCTCTCTGCTGTGCAGGGTTTGCAGCCACCTCTGGACCCCTGGTGAGCTCCAGTCGGACAAGGAGGTCCCCAGGACCTGCACCCCAAAGCCAGTGGGGTTTTCTCCTCCTCCTCCCTGTTTGTGCCAGGTCTCTCTGCTGAGCGTTTAACTGAGGACAGGCCTTGCCTGGAGACCCCTTGTGGGACAGATTTGTGCCTCAGCCAGGACCCCTCTTCCCCCAAGCAGCTCCTCATGTCAACAAAAATGAGATTTCATCTCCTTTTCCCACTTCCCCGACCCTGCCGGGGATTCAGTGACACCCTCAGCCCCCGCCGTGCCGTGCTGGAGGAGGATCAGTTTTCCTCAGAGCTCGTGGCAGGAGCTCCGGCATCCACACGAAGCTTTCCAGAGATTTTGTTTGCAGCCACAGAAGCCCCAACCCAGCGCTGGGGTTATCAGCTCCCAGTGCTGCTGGAGAACCCCAAGCTTTGGGGAACAGCCACATCCCAAAACAATTCCGGCTCTGCCGCTGGAAGCACAGAGCAATTCGCAGGGTAACCCACTCGCAGAGCCGAGGATGAAGTGCTACATCCTGAATATGAGCAGGGAAATTACCAGTGGCACCTCTGTCAATGCCACTGAATCCCTCTGAAATGAATTCTTGGGAAGGAATGAGCCTGTTCGAGGCAGAGATTTGCCGAACACCGTGGATTTGCTTTTCCTTGCTGTGAGCAGGGGCAACGCAGCCCGACCTTGCTGCAAGGTTGAAACCGTCCGTGCGGGTTCTCCAGCGAGTTCTTCCCGCCGTGTTTGCCCTCTCCGCTCCCAGAACTGGGGGAGTTGCTGGCAGACAGGAGGAGGTGACAGCGGGTTCAGGGCGTTTCCTGCAGGGCATGGGTTAATCCGGCCCGCCGGGCCTGCACCGGGCCGGGGTTAAAGCTTCCCGGCAGGAACGGGCTGCTCCCGGGAAAGGAGCTGGGATCAGGGCCAGGGCGGGAGCCTGAGTCAGGAAGAGCTGTTTGGACAGCCTGGAAGAGGCTGGGAGAAGGCAGCGACCCTTCACACCCACAGCACGGGAGGGTCTTACAATCCCAGAATGGGTTGGGTTGGAAAGGACCTTAAAGCCCATCCCATCCCCACCCCCTGCCGTGGGCAGGGACGCTTTCCACTGTCCCAGGCTGCTCCAAGCCCCGTCCAACCCGGCCTTGAGCACTTCCAGGGATGGGGAGTCAATCTTCCATGGGGCCCCCTCTCCAGAAAAGGTTGTTTCCATCCTGGACAGTGCTCGGTCATCACCCAGTGCCCCCCAAGAGGGGAGCAGGAGGGGCTCTGCCCCTTGCATCCCACCCTTCCCGAGGGCTCCGGCTTTTGGGAAGGCTCAGGGTGCCTTCAGTGGGGTGTCCATGTCCTGCTCGGGGTTCTTGGGTGGCCCAGCTGTGAGGGGGCATCCCTAAATCCCTTGGGCAGATTTTCTCCCCACCCGAACGAGGCAGCAGGGCCACCACGGGCTGGTGATGTCTGCACTGAGGCAGCCACTGGAAAAGGGATGTTCCCTTCTCCTGGGGGGTTTATTCCCTCAGGAAGAGAACGTGAGGAGTGAGGCACATCCCAGGACTCAGATTCCATCCCTGCCGTTTCCCAGCTGCTCCTGTGGCTGGTGCTGGTGTCCCCTCATGGCTGATTTCCCAGTTCCACTTTTCCCTGTGTTTTTGGGAAGTTGGTCAGGCATGTCCAGCCCTGCGCTCCTGTTCCTTTGTGCTTTGGGATCTCCCAGGAAGACCTGGAGGACGGAATCCTGCAGCTCTTGGTTGCACAGCTCCCAGTGCGCGCCGTGCTCCAGGAGGTGGTGGGGGATACACAGAGAGACCCCAAAACCTGCACCCCTGGGAGGAGCAGGACACTGGCAGCTCCCTCAGCTTTGGGATTGGAACCCAATTCCCTAGTTTTGGCTGGGGTTGGGATTGGAACCCATTTCCCTGGCGTTGGCTGGGAGCAGAGCAGGCCAGGAGGATCCATCCTGGAGGACGCGGTGGCCAAGGGGAGAGCGGAGCAGAAAATCCTTTTTGTTCTGTTTTCCTGCCACGCTGGGAGCTCTCTGCTTCCAGAGTGAAGCCTTGCCCTTGAGATTCCAATAAAGTGCAGTTTCCAGGTTAGGAATCCCTCAAAACGGGTAAGGGAGGGTGTATGGAATTGTGTAGGGCACAGCAGCTCCAGGAGCTGTCATGGTGTCCCAGAAGCAGGAGCTGAGGCAGGAGCTCCACCAACCCCTCAGATCCGGCTGATTCCCGGGAAAGGAGCACACAGGAGGAATTTGGGAGGGTTCATGCAGTGTCCAGGTTGGAAACCCCTCGAAAGGAGCACAGGGGGTGTTTGGGATTGTGTAGGGGCCCCAGTGCAAAGCAGCTCCCGGAGCTGTCGTGGTCTTGCAGAGCTGGAAGCTGAGGCAGGAGCTCCACAAATTCTTCAAATCTGACTGATTCCCAGGAAAGGAGCACACAGGAGGAATCTGGGAGGGTTTATGCAGTTTTCAGGTTAGAAATCCCCCAAAAGGAGTAAGGGGGATGTATGGAATTGTGTAGGGGCCCCAGTGCAGAGCAGCTCCCGGAGCTGTCGTGGTCTTGCAGAGCTGGAAGCTGAGGCAGCAGATCCACAGATTCCTCAGATCCGGCTGATCCCTGGGAAAGGAGCACACAGGAGGAATTTGGGAGGGGTCAAGCACTGGGATCGAAACCTCTTGGTGGGGAGGAGGCTCCTGCTCGTGGCTCTCCCCGCTGGGTGTGCGGGATCCACCTCACCCAGGGATCGTCTCCTGAAGGATTGGTGGCACCAGGAGCCTTTCCGAGCCCACGGCTCCGTCCCTCAAAGGCGTCAGACGTGGCCTGGGGTGACCCTCTGCTCCCTGGCACTGCCCAGAGCCTCCTGCTGGCTGCAAACCTGCTGGGGCTGCCGGCAAATTATCCGGGCACCAGCACTTGGAGGAGGAATTAATTTTCCCTGCAGGAGCAAATTCCAAATCAGAGCCCAGCTCCCCGTGGTGGGTCTGAAACACGGCGACAAATCTGAAACACGGCGACAAATCTGAAACACGGCGACAATCACATCCCCCGTGCCCTGCAGAGAGGGAGCAGCATCTCCCTGGACCTGCCAGGGATCCAGCGGGCAGGGAAGTCACAACGAGCGGCGGAAAGAGAGACCCTGGGATGGCTTTTAACGTTATTCCAGAGGGCTGGAAGTCCTGAGGATTCCTGAGCTTTCCCTCTGCACTCAGGGCAAGGACGCAGAAGTGCAGACAGGGGGAATGGGGTCACAGGTGTGTGGATGAAGAGGGAAATATTTTTAATAAATCTGATTTCATCTAATTAGGAGCATCTGAGCGAAGAAAAAACTCATTGCTGTTAAGAAAGAGAAAAAATTTAACCCTGAAGTCTTAGGCCAGGCTTAACATAACGTGGAGGGTTTAGGACAGAGGAAACAGGAGCAGAGAGGGAAGGAAGGGGCCTGGACACAAGGATGAAATGGAATAAAATGTAATGGGACTTCACCAGCAGGAGATCAAGAGAGATAAAGCTGCTCTCTCCTTTCTGGGAGGAGATAACAGCTTCCTTTATTTATTTATTTTGGGGAATAAAAGGGAAATGCTGGAGATTTCATCTCCCTGATTTCCAGCACTTGACGTGGCTTCCCCTGTGCCTCTGGAGAAGCTGAGCTCAGGTGGGTGAGGACGACCCCAGGAAGGTGTTTTGGGCAGATACCAGTGCCAGCTCCCCAGGCTGAGCCTGAGGGCAGCTTCAGAGCAGCAAAAAGAACCCCAAAATTAAAGGGGAGGAGCCATGGGCAGCACTGAGGTGCCATTCCCTGTCTCCAGGTGTGGCAGAGCCCCAGCTGATGGATGGGGGAAGGCACTTCCCAAGAGTTCTCCTGCCCTTTGCCAGCTCAGGGTAGGAGCAGGAGCATCCCTCTGGAACCAGAGCTCCTGCAGATTTCTCCTGCTCCTCTTGCATCCCTAAAAGTGGGGGCAGATGGGAGCACAGCAGCTCCAGCCCCATCCCTTTCCCCCCACGAATCCTGTGCAGCCCAGCCAGGAAATGCCATGAAAACCACTTCAAAAATCATGGAAAGCTCCTGGAGAGCAGAGCAGCACCTGCTGCCCTCTCCCTGCAGCCAGGCAGGGATTGTCACCCGGGGGAGCAGCGCTGTCCCCTCAGTGCCACCCCCGGGCTGCCACCGGCGCTCTGTGCCCAGCCCCCCGTGAGGATGAACATTCCTGCAGCTGGGGCTGGGCTTTCTGCGAGCAGGAGTGGAAAGGAAATGAATTCTGCTTCTCCTCTCCGCTCTGAGATGGGGAATGATCTGCCAGGGATTTGCGAGGGGTTTTATTTGAAATCTGCCTGAATGGGCTTTCTGTGGAGAGCAAAGAGAAAGGCTCCGAGAGCAGAAAATATGGTTCTGTCCTAATGGGATAATTTCTTAGTAGGGACAGTCACATTAAAACCAGAGAAAAGACAAGATAACATCCCCCGGCAGCTCAGAAACGCTGCTGCCATTGTGGGGCCGCGGAGCTGTTGGGGCAGGGATTTCTCCCACCCCAACACCCCTTTGATTCCTGCAGAGCAGTTCCTGGGCAGTGCTGAAGCAGGCTGGGCACTGATCCCTGCGCTGGGATCCTCCCGACGGGAGCCCGGCTCTCCGGAATGCCCTGCAAACATTTCTGCAAGCCCCCTGCTCCCGCTGTCCCCGGGTGAGGCCTGGGATTGTGCCAGGGTGCTGATGGCACCGGGGGGCTCGGAGCCAGCTTTGCTGCTCGTGTCACACTCCGTGCCCGGCAGGGGAGTTGATTTCCTCGCAGCCTGAGAGAGCTTCGGATGCAGCTGAGTTCAGGGCCAGAAAAACACCAGGCTGTCACCTCCTCCACTGCGAATGTCCCTGGTTTGGTGACAGCTGAGGGCCTCGTGTGCCTCTCTGCTTTCTTCTTTCCCAGCCCTGGGAGCCGTGAGGGATTGCGGGCACAGCCTGGCTCCTGAGCTCTGCCCCAGGGCTGCCCTGCCAATCCCGGAGTCGCCGAGGCTGGAAAAGAGCTCCAGGATCATCAAATCCAACCTGGGCCTGATCCCCACCTTGTCACCAGCCCTGAGTGCAACGTCCTTTCCCTCCTTGGGCACCTCCAGGGATGGGGACTCCAAACCTCCCTGGGCAGCCCCTTCCAATGTGCTGGGACCCATTCCCAGGGGGATTAACTCCAGAAATGACCCCAGCCTGGAGCAGGATCAGAGGGGACACAGGGAGTGCTGCTGAAGGGGGGGTGGCACAGGGAGATGTCACTCTGGGGAAAGCCCAGGCTGCTGCCTCCCCAGCACGGGCAGGACCCTGCAGAGCTTGGCGTGGTCCCTGTCCTCAGACTGTGATCCCTGGCCTCAGACTGTGATCCCTGGCCTCAAAATGTGATCCCTGACCCTGAAGGTGTGATCCCTGTCCTTAAACTGTGATCCCTGTCCTTAAACTGTGATCCCTGTCCTCAAAGGTGTGATCCCTGTCCTCAAAGTGTGCTCCCTGTCCCCAAAGGTGTGATCCCTGTCCTCAAACTGTGATCCTTGTCCTCCAACTGTGATCCCTGTCCTCAAACTGTGGTCCCTGTCCTCAAACGGGGAATTACTGGTGGCTGCCCCATGTCCTGTTTGGGTTTTCTGTGGGCTGAACTGGGGAGAGTTGCAGGGCACAGCTCAAGGGACACTGCCCAAGCCTCACCGAGCTGCAGCCACGGGAAGGTGTCCTGCTGTCCTCGTGTCCTGCTGTCCTCATGTCCCTCTGTACCCGTGTCCCGCTGTCCTCATGTCCTTCTGTCCTCGTGTCCCGCTGTCCTTGTGTCCCGCTGTCCTCGTGTCCTGCTGTCCTCCTGTCCCTCTGTCCCCGTGTCCCGCTGTCCTTGTGTCCCGCTGTCCTCGTGTCCTGCTGTCCTCGTGTCCCGCTGTCCTCGTGTCCCGTTGTCCCCGTGTCCCGCTGTCCTCGTGTCCCGTTGTCCCCGTGTCCTGCTGTCCTCGTGTCCTGCTGTCCTCGTCCCCTGCCAGCTGCCTTGGGCCCGCTCTTATCAGCTGATAAGGTGCTGTCACAGGGACCTGGTGAGAGGACAAACTCTGCTTTGCCCGTTCTCCATCCAACCCTGCCCGCCTGGCTCTCCTTGGCACGCTGGGATCCGCGAGGGAACGGGAGCAGGGCTGGAGGGACACGAGGTTTGCGCTTTGTGGAGCAGCGAGCTGTGAGCTGGAGCCGCCTCCTCCCGGGGAACTTCCAGGTTCTGTGCCATGGGACTGCTGGGATGCCTTAATGAGCCAGCCACAAAGGTAATTAATTGCTAATGACCAGGGAAGCTGAGCAAAGGCTCTGCAGGTTGCTGGTCCGCTGGAATTCCATCCCTACTTCCCCCGAGGTATTTCACAGGAGCCCAGCGGTGCCTGGGGTCCCTCTGGAGTCCCTCTGGATCTGGGAATGTGCTCAGCTCTCTCCTATATTTCTCCCCAGGAATTCTGGGGAAGGAGCAGCAACCATCAGGAAGGGCAAGAGGCAGAGTGATCCTGCAACTGGAGAAAGCCATGGCACCACTTCCCATCCCAACTCCTCCTGATGCCGTAGGTTCTGGCTTTTATATTTTTAAATCCTGCACTGCCCGGTGTGGGACTCTGGAGTTCCTTGGAGCCCGTTGGCTGCTGCTCTCTTGTGCCAGACAGACACAACAAAGCCTCTCCGAGTTTGTTGTTCAAGGACACTCAGGCTGTCCTGGGCCCAAAAGGTGTAAACCAGGGCCTCTGGAGAGGGGGAGAAATGGAAGAAATTCCATCCTTAGCTAAAGCTTTAATTGGCCAATTGATGCTGATCTGCAAATGAGCCAAACCTATCAAAGTGTGAAGAACTCGTGACTCGGGGCCCATCTTGGGGCCCAGCTTGGATGTGGCCTTTGGCTCCCCAGGGTGCACCTTTGAAGGCCTTTCAGATAAACATCCCCCTTTATTCCCTTACTCCTGCCTGGGCTCTGTTTCTGGGTAGCCCCTCAAGGCATCGCTCCCTGGACAAACTCCCCAGCTGTGTTTGGGGAGAGGCTGTCACTCATCTCCCGGCTTCCAGCAGGGCTTCCAGGGATGCTGAGCACACGCCAGGAGAAGGCACAGGGAAGGGCTTGTTCGTGCCAGACCCTGCAACTTCTGGGTGACTCAAAACCTGGTGCCTCCCTCCTGATGTGCAACTGAAACGCAGCTCCTGAGCTCAGAATTCCCTCGGGCATGGATTTGTTCCCGTGCCGTGGGGCAGTGGAGCAGCTGGAGGGGTGACCCTTCCAGGATGCTCCCGAGCAGATGGCAGAGCTGTGCCGGGAGAGCTGATGGACACAGGAGTTTTCCTGGAGCTCTGTGGTCACACCTCCCACTTTCCATCAAAACCCCACAGCTTTGCATCCCTCTCCGTGCTTGGAAGACTTGGGATAAGCTGCTTTTTCCAGAGGGGCCGCTATTGGTTCTTTCCTGGTCACTGGAGTCCGGGGCAGGGCTGGTTTTCCTGAGGGAGATCTCCTGTCCTGCTGCTCCTCAAAAATCCCTCAAAAATGAGTGTGGGAAAGCTCACGGTGGGGGTGCTTTCCTCAGCCCCGTGTGGTGCAGGAGGAATCCCGTGGGATGTGGGAGCTTCCCGTAGGGAGCAAACCTGTGCCTGGCCGGAGCAGCTGTGGATGCGGGGATGGTGCTTTGCACCCAGGAGCTGCCGCTTCCTTCATCCCACAGGGCAAGCAGAAATGACCGATCCCCCCCTCCATTCCTGATGCGGGAAAAGCCTCTCCGATATTAATAAGAATCTAATTTTCCATTTATTGTCCCATGAATTAATTACATCGCGAGCGGAGTTACCTTTTACACAGCCATTAAACTTCAGGAAGGCCTCTTTACACCACTCCGTGGATAATTTAATTAGCATACTAATGTCTTATTAGCTATAAACCCAAAGCTGGTTTAGAATCACTTAAATCCAAACTCCAAAGCTTTCAGCCACCCCCCAGCCCCTCAGCCTGGATGTGGGCAGAGCACGGCAGCAGGCTCAGATCCTGGGAAGAATTTTCCGGGGATTTTCCCCAGCTGGCAGCGGTGGGATGCAGCACGGCCTGCCCAGCATCCACAGGGTGAGATCCCGGGGAAGAGCCCCCAGCTCCACTCCTAACTCTCATTTCATTCCCTTCTAGCTCTCCTTGGAATTTGCATTAATTGAGCGAGGCTGGAAGAGCCGTGATAATCCATTAGGGATGGACAATTAAAGCCACTCAGGGGACTCTGAGAGCTGGGCAGGAGCAGCTGTGGAGCTTTGAGGGGTCTCATCCCCACCCCGGGGTCCCTGGGGGTGCAGGTTGGTGTCACTTCCTCCATGGAACACCCCAGAGCTGAGGATGGGGTGGATTCCCAAAGGATCCACCCAAGGCAAGCAGGAGCTGAGGGAGTTTGTCCCCCTGGAGGGTGGTGTCCCCTCTGCCCCTCACTGCCAGGAGCTTTGGGACCCCCCATTAAAGCAGATTTGTGCACGGAGCCGGGATTCTGTCACCGCCTTTCCCACCATCCCAAACATCCCACTCCCACCGGGATCAGGCCTTGGCCTTTCTGAACCTTCTAAACATCCCAGTCTCTGTGAGAAACCCTTTTCAAAACGACCCCTCGTGCGATCCCATTCCTGGGCAGAGCTTTTTTCCCCTTTGCCCAGATCTTCTGAGCTAATAAATAGCTTCATTCGGAGGCTGGGAAATTGACTCAGAGGCAAAGTTTAACTAAATTGAAGAGCAAGACTTCTGCTCGAGTGTAATAATCTGAAAATAATTGATTAATTTGCATGATCCTTCGTAATTGCTTCAATTTACACCCAAGAGGCCACTGTCATCGATAGATGAATAAGACGTAATTTTTTAAGCCCCAATAATGCGCGGAATGGAATTTCGGAGATTCGCTCATTCCGCGGCTCTGGCTCAGCCCCGCTCCCGGCACACGGCGGGCGCAGCGCTCGTTGTGGGAGGGATTGGGCTGGAATTGGATTCGCTCATTAAGGATGGAATTGCATTCATTATCCCCAGGAAAGAGGAGGCTCCAGCCCCACCACGGTGACGCCAACCTTGGGGCGGAGAGATTCCAGCGGGACCAGGATGGCAGCAAGAGTCCCAAGGGATTGAAATCCCCAAATTTGGCGTGGATGCTTTTTGAGGATGACAGGGCAAACACCTTCTGCAAGGTGCTCGACCCCCAGCTCAGCTTTAATTGCAGTTAATGAGATTCCAGCAGGAATCTCCGTTCCAAAGGGGCTGGGTGGGAGCAGAGGAAGGCCGGGATGAAGGCAGGTACAGAGCAGAGTTCAGGAAGGTGTTTGGACCACACAATGGCCCTTCAAAAACTGCGAATCCAACCTTCACAAGGTCAAGGAACAGAAAATATGGCATGAAAGAGGGGAAACAGGAAGCCGGCAAGGAATAGCAAGGAATGGAAACAAACAATGGATCATTCAAGTCTGGCAGGAACAGGAAGGGCTGCAAAGGAACCAGGCAGCTCTGCTGGCTCCCCGGGAGTTAGAGGCAACAATTAAGGAAGATGAGGACACAGCTGAGAAGCGAAATGATTTCATTTCATAAGTTCTCACCTCGGGGGATGTCGGGAAAAGTCTGCTCCCGACTTGCTCCGTGCTGGTAATAAAGGTGAGTTGCTATTAAGGATTAAGGGATCAAATGAAGAGGTGCTGGTGCGAATAGGGAATTGAGAGAATATTGAGTGCCTGGGCCTGCGCGGGACATTCAGGGGGTTGAAGAACCCTCATAATGCAGAGGCTGAGCTGCAACAGTGTTCATCCCTGGAAAAGCTTCGGTGGGATCAGAGGGTGGGAGGGCAGCAGCAATCCCTGTGTGCGTGGGAAGGGATGCTGGGAATCCAGGAATTGCTGCCTGGAGAGCCCTGGGAGGTACCAGGCACGGGAACTGGGGTCAGTGTTGTAGGAGGGTAAAGCTCCTGCTGGCTGTGATCCACCCTTGGGCTGGTGGGGGAATATGGGCACGGGGGATCCACCTCACCTTGGATTGCTCCTTTTATGCTATTCCGTAGAATCCCCGAATGGTTTGGGTGGAAAGGACCTTAAATCCCATCCAGTCCCACCCCTGCCATGGGCAGGGACACCTTCCACTGTCCCAGGCTGCTCCAGCCTGGCCTTGGGCACTCCCAGGGATCCAGGGGCAGCCACAGCTTCTCGGGGCAACCTGAGGCCTCTCCATCCTCACAGGGAAGAATTCCTTCCCAATATCCCACCCAAAATTCTCCTCTTTCACCCTAAATCCCTTCCCCTTTGTCCCATCACTCCGGGCCCTTGTGAAAACCCTTTGCAGGACTCCAGGGTGACAGAGATCAGGTGGCAGCAGCCAAGGAGCTGTCTCGGTTCTGCACCTCCTGCCTGGCACTCCTGTGGAAATCTCCCCAGAGGAGACAGCAGAGCAGCCAAAGGGGAACGACAGAAAAGGTATTGAGGCAGAAAAATGATTCAGGTTGGAGGCAGTGTGTGCTCAACCCTCTGTGCTCGTCTCTTATGGTGCAGAACACGGAATTATTCCATTCCCCACAAGCCTCCTCCCTAAAATCCAGCTGGTTGTGCCTTCACTTATAATTTTTTACACCCTGACCCTAAGAAAAGTAGGATGAGGTCAGGATAGGGAGTTCCCTACTAGCCTGGATTACTCCACAGCCACGGGATCTTGCCCCAAGGATCTCTTCCACAGAGGAAGCCCAGACACACCCAGCTGGGGAGATATCGCAGATTCTGGGTCATTTCTCCACCCTGGGCACATCTTTCCAGCTGGGACTCTTCCCCATGGTGCTGCCACCACGGGGTCTGGGGTTCAGACCTCTGAGGAGTTAAAAGGAAATTTCTTTGGTGATCACACCCTTTATTTTAGAGGTTCTGCACAGCTTTTGATGCCAGGAGAGTTTCCTGCCTTCGAGGGACCCCTCAGCTGCAGCCCAGCTCTGCTTCAGGCAATGATTTCCAGGAGAAACCTTGGTATAAAATCCCAGCCCTAAAATAAAGGATATTTCCCAAACCCTGGGCACCCCTTGCTGTCCTTCGCACTCCATTTTGTGTGGAGTTTCCCAGCCTGAGGGGCACTGCCGTGATCTCCAGCAAGGTCTGGAAATGCAAACGCGGGGCTTGGGACACCCTCCCGGTGATTTGTGGGCTGCAAATGCCACCGAGGCACGAGGAGGGCTGGAACACTTCGGTGACTTTTAAAAATCCCTGTTCAGCTCTGCTGGTATTTAGAGGAGAGATAAATTTGGCTCCTGTTGTGCTGGCCGAGGCAGGGAAGGGAGACGGCTTGGGAGCTGTAAAGGCTCTGTCCTGCAAAGACCTTGGATCTGCTGCTGATTCCACACCTGGGGAGCAAACGGGCTCCCTGCTGCTCCTGCCTCCGTTTCCTTTAGGATTTTTGGCCATGAGGCCTAAAAAAGATTAAAAATCAAGTGGAAAATAAAGTGTATTTGTGGCTCTGCACAGGGGCAGTGGGAGAAAAAGCTCATCTTTGGAGAAAGTCGTCCGGGGTTATTCTGAAATCAGGCAATTCCAGAATGGTTTGGGTTGGAATGGATCTGAGAGGTTTTGTTCCACCCCTGCCATGGGCAGGGACACCTCCCACTGTCCCAGGCTGCTCCAAACCCCGTCCAGCCTGGCCTTGGGCACTGCCAGGGATCCAGGGGCAGCCACAGCTGCTCTGGGCACCCTGTGCCAAAATTCCCTCCCGGGCAAGAATTCCCTCCTAGGATCTGTCAGACACTGCAGTGCCCCTGGGTCGTTTTCCCCGTTCCTGGATTTTCCTTGTTAAACATGGAGTTTATAATATTTCCATCCTAGTGCTTTACTGGGGCCCATAAATACTGGCTGGAAAAGCACTTCCAGAATCCCTGGGATGCTGGGAAAAGCCCGAGAAAAGATGTTCCAGCAGCCAGGAACATCTGCGAGCTGACAGCCTGTGAGTTTATCTGGGCAGAGCTGCACCCATGTAGTGCTTCCAATTTAATTTCCATGTTTTCCTGAGAAGAAGAGAAATGTCTTGTGTTTCCTGGGTGACCGGGGGAGGTCTGACTGTGCCAGCTCTGATCTCCCCCTGCAAGATTTCCTTGGTGGCAGACAGGGAGCAGCAGGCTGGCTAGACAGGGAAAAGTGGGAAAGGTCTGGGAAAAGGATGTTTTATAGGGATGGGGAGTTTCAGCACATTCTGCTCACCTTTGATAGAAATCGCACGACTGAGGTTTGAGGTCTCAGCCAGCTCCAAGTGAGACCCATCCCCAAATCCCTCTCCACTTCCAGACAGCCCCAAACCTCTGCCCTTCCCTCCTGGAGAAGTCCCAGCTCTGTGCTGATGGCCGGGGGGGAATTTTGAGGGATGCTGATGGAGAAGGGCAGGATGGAGCTGGATCCAAGGACAAGGAGCAGGTGGAGCGAGCAGCGATGCAGAGGGAGGGGCTGCAAAATTCCAGCGCTCCCTGACGGAGCTCAAAACCTTCCTGTCAATCCTGACATCCAGCGTGTGGCTGCCTCGAGAAATTCCAAGCGGATTGCCAAAGTTTTCACCCTCCCAGGAGCCTCCCAGCTTCCAGCTGTCCCCTCCTCAGCAGGGAGCTGCTTCCCTTCAGAGCCGAGTGAAGAGTGGAAGGCAGGAGAGAGGAAAAAAAAAAAAATCATGAATATTAATTGGAACTCGAGCGAATTTCAATTAGGCCGCGTTCAGGCTCCGCAAATATTTGAGCAGCGCTGCTGCAAACGGGGGGAAAAAGCAGATCTGTAACTTTAACACACAAATATTCACAAAAGAGAAATTCTGAGCCCCGTGCTGGCCGTTCACGCCGGCTTCGCTCGGCTCCCACTCCTGTCTCCAGGCCCTGCTCAGAGGGAGGAGGCAGCAAATGGAACAAATATTCCGGTTTGATGGAGCCTGGGGGTGTGGCTGTTAAATGACGAGCTGGGAATGCTGAGGCAGGTGAGGTGGCCTGGTTTCCTGCCAGCCTCAACAGGGCAAGGTCACGGGGCAGGAATGGGATGGATCCAAGAGGGATGGAGCCCATGGATGGGGCTGCAGGGGCTGGGCGGGAGCTGGCAGCAGGAAACAACTCCCAGGAACGTTGGGTCATGGAGAGCCGGGAATGCCCTGTGCATCCCAGCATGAATCCCAGGCCACTGATTTCAGATCATGGAGCATCAGGATCATCCCAGAATCATGGAGTGGTTTGGGGTGGAAGGGACCTTAAATCTCATCCCATCCCACCCCTGCCATGGCAGGGACACCTCCCACTGTCCCAGGCTGCTCCAAGCCCCGTCCAGCCTGGCCTTGGGCACTGCCAGGGATCCAGGGGCAGCCACAGCTTCTCTGGGCACTCTGTGCCAGGGCCTCCCCACCCTCCCGGGGAACAATTCCTTCCCAGTATCCCATCCATCCCTGCCCTCTGGCAGTGGGAAGCCATTCCCTGTGTCCTGTCCCTCCAGGCCCTTGGAAATCCTCTCTCTCCATGTTTCCTGCAGCTCCTTCAGGCCCTGCAAGGCCACAGTGAGGTCACCCCAAAGCTTCTCCTCTCCAGGCTGAACAATCCCAACCCTCCCAGCCTTTCCTTATGGAATACAGGGAGGTCCAGGTGATTTTTCTCTACAGTTCCACACTTCCTTGCCCGCACTCCCATGGCAAATATCCAGCCAGAGGAAGGTTGGTGTCACTTTGTGAGGAGCAGGGTTTGGGCAGGACCCAGGGATGGGGAAATCCCACCCCTGAGCGATGTCAGCATTCCCAAGGGCAGGGCCCCTCAACAATGGGAACCTCACCCCTGTCACAGGTGGGCTGGGAGGCCTCACTGCACTGGGGTTGGAATTTGAAAGGATTTCAGGAGGAAAAGGGAGAAATAAGCAGGACACAGGGGCTGCTGCTGTTCCTTGGTGCTGGAGACAGGGAAAAGCCACCCAAGCCCTGATTTGTGCTGCACCACGGGCTGTCCCAGCCCAGCAGGAGGTGGGCAAACCATAAATCCTATAAATCTGCTCTACAGGGCTTGTCTGGCTCCCAGATGTTCCCCCTGCCCAGGGACTGTGGAGCTGGATTTACCTGCCAGTGGGAAATCCTTTTCCTCAGGGATCTGATCCTGGCACTGCCTACAGAGAGGGAAGTACATTTTCCCTGACTTTAGAGGTCTCTGCTGTGCCCCTTCAGGTTATTTTTGCTCAACCCTTCAGGTTATTTTTAGGGGCGAAACGGGCATTTCACAGCTGGGTTGGTTTGTCCTGGGCCTGATATTCCAAACGCATCAGGTGGGTCACACCCTCCACCCAATCCCTGGAAAAAGAGACCAGCGGAGCAGCTTGAGTGTAAAAATCTCGAATGGAAAAATTCCCCCTCTGCGGCCTTCACCTCCCTCTTTTTTCCTGGGAATAAGTGCTTTTCCTGTCCCCTGGCCAAGCCTTTGGGGCGAGGGATATTCAAACCCAAGGCAGCTGCTCGCACGGATTCCCATTGTGAGGCCGGGGAGCTGATGGATTGTTCGGATCCCTGAGAACCTGTGGTTGGTTCTGCCTTTTCACGGCGCGGCTGAAACGTTGGAGCGGCAGAAAGGAACAATGACAACGGCGAATAAAGAGGGGAGAACAGTGAGAAATTCAATCTATGCAACAAATGATTAATAGGGCACTTCCTGGGGCAAACAATCACTGGGGTGCTGGGCTTTGCGGGGTTTGGGGGCTGCTGAGGCCTTTAGTGACTCCTTCAATAGAATAAAATAAAGAATGGGGGTGGGGGATCCCCTTCACGGCACATTGAGCTGGGCCTTGATTCCCAAGGGAGACTCCTTGAAGAGACACCCGTTAAAGCCCGACCTAACAGAGCCAGGACTAACAGGGGGTGTGAAAAGCAGCACAGGGCTTCACACTTCCAAAGGTTGTCCTGATGCTGCAATTTTACACCTATGAATGAATCCCTGCGTCCTCCTCCCTCTTCTCCTCTCCTTTCCCCACAGTTTTTGGGGTGGATTCTGTCACTCCTGTCACCGTCTGATGCTGCCCGAGGAATTCATTTCCATCGCCCCCAGCAGACTCCCCAAAAAAACCCCCATGCAATGAGTCAAAGAAATTAAATTTTAAGCTGCCTGTCGAGGGATAATGAACGTGAGAGACGCGATCTTTGGTAAAATCCTCTTCTTTCAAACGCTGAGATTGGGGCAGCGCTATCTCCGAGGGGAAGTACACAAAAAGCTGCAATCAAAATGACCTCTCCAAAACATAAAGAGGAGTTAATAGGATTGCTCTGAATTCCAAAGGGGCGCTGCACGCCGGCACGGAGTGGGCCTTGCAGTGGGGCATTTATAATCTGCAGTTCCATTAAGCAATTTTAATATAGTCTTTGAGGGTGGAAAGTGGTCGTTAATAAAAGTTTAAATTAAAGCCTGCTCGCTGTCGGATTAGATCATTAAAATTGCAGGGTCCTGGCGCGGCTGCCGGGCTCGGCGGCAGAGACAGAGCTAAACCCGCATTGGCAGGAGCGGGGAAGAATTCCAAAGCAAACAGGGAGAAAAGGAATAAAGCGATTTGATGCGTGTGAGTTATGACTCGGTATCATGCTTAATGAAGAGAAAAATGTAATCATATTTCATCGGCACCCGGGGTAATTAGTGAGTGTGAGCAGCGGGGATGGGACACGGAGGGAGAACTTCCTCGCGGACAGCGGGACCAGTGCAGCTCCTAAACTGGTGAGGATCGTTCCCAGGGGCAGGGAAAGGAGGAACTTTCCTCCTGAAATCCACAGGTAGGACTGGGCTGAAAATTCCCAGATCGCTCCATGAGTTTCCTCGGCAGAAAAGCCGCTTGGATTTCCAAAAAGGGTTCTTTCCTGGGGATCTGGGCAGCAGCAGGATTAACACCCTTCTCCTGGGAATACTTGCTCAGAAGATTGAGGGATTACCCTGGAAGGAGGTCCTGGAAACCAGGATGGATAGCTGAGCATGCATCACTTGAGGATGTGCAGTGAATATTTCGGAGGACAAATATATAGGATACAAGTATTTATAGGAAGCCTGTCATATATTTATAAATATTTCTATTTATTTATAGGAAACCTGTTGCTCCTCTTTAGATTTTGCATCTCATGCAAGGCTAAAAAGGACCGGGCTTGTTCTGCTCTGCCTGACACTGGAAAAAAAAATCCAAATATTTTTTTCCTGAAAGATGCCACAGAGAAGCTGTGGCTGCCCCTGGATCCCTGGAAGTGTCCAAGGCCAGGCTGGATGGGGCTTGGAGCAGCCTGGGATAGTGGAAGGTGACTCTGCCCATGGCAGGGGTGGAATGGGATGATTTTTAAGGTCTTTTCTAACCCAAATTCCATTCTGGAATTTTGTGAATAGAGGTACTGAGGAGGGAAGGAAGGAAGGAAGGAAGGAAGGAAGGAAGGAAGGAAGGAAGGAAG
>VZTE01002394.1:26531-36552 GCA_013397775.1 Eulacestoma nigropectus
GAAAGAAAGAAAGAAAGAAAGAAAGAAAGAAAAAGAAAGGTGAAATGAAATTACTCCCATGAAGTCTTCGGGTGTGTCATGGGAATTTGCACTTGAGGCAAACACTGGGGCTTCCTCCTGTTGGGCCAGGGAATGGACAAAGAGCTCGGGGTGGGAATGTTTGGAGGGACGGAGCCACATCTGTGTGAGCTGTGCAGCTCCAGCAAAGCAGCCCTGCACCTCCACTGTCGGCCAGAAGAGAGAAGAAATAAATAAAGAAGAAATGAAATGAGTCCCATGAAGTAATTTTGGTGTGCCATGGGCATCAGCCCTTGAGGGAGACAACGGGGCTTCCACCAGCTGGGACAGGGAGGGGACAAAGAGCTCAGGATGGGGGACAAGCAGCGATGTTTGGAGGGCTGGAGCTCCAAGGATCCAAGGGAAGCCCGCTGAGGTTCGCAGCAGCAGCAGCAGCAGCGGCAGCAGCACATCCATGCCTCGAACAGCTCCCAGCCCTTCCCAGGAGCTGCTTGTGAGCACATTTGGCTGCCCATGAATTATTCACGGCCGTAAATGATTGGGCAGATGATTTGTGCAGCACTCCCCGGCCCGCGGGGAGGGTTTTGCTTGTACAAAGAGCCGTGCTGGAGGTGTCCGACCGGGGCACTCGCAGCTCTACGTGAGCACTTGTGACATTTTCCCTTCCTCCGAGCTTTTAAGTAAACAAAGTGTGGCCGCCTTAAAGTCTTCCCGGTGTCAGTGCGAATCTGGGCCCGGATGGAGGATGAATCCCGCTCTTTGGTCCACGGAACAACATCCTTTTGATGTGGAGCCTCGCTGGTGAGCGGTGCCTTCACACAAAACCTTCTTTCTTCTCCAAGCAGGCTCCTCGGCACGGTGTGAGCTCTAGGTATTTCCCTCTGATGGATCATCCCTAATTGTGTCTCCCTGGAAAATAACAATAGAGAAGAAAGGAAGAGCAAGGCAGAGGGGAAATGAGTGGTGCCTCGGCATTCCAGAAGGAAAGGAACCCTTTGGAATTCAGCCGGATTGGCAGCAGGGCCCTGCAGGGATGGGGCAGCAGAGGTGGCCTCTCACTGTGCGTCCTCTCAGCGCTCTGCAGTTCGTTCTTTCATCTGCTCCTCCGAGTTCTGGTCTCCTGTAGCACGTCTGTGTTTGAATAATTCTGGTCTTTTGATGAAAAAAAAAAATATTAATTTTTCCTCTTTGCCTCCCGCGCAGGGGAACAGCAGAGATTTCCTTGGCTGTGCCCCTCAGCTGCCTCTCCCACGGGATCAGGTTGGGAATGGCAGCAGTTTGGTGGAGGATTCTGCTTTGCTTCGGGTGGGAAATGCAGAAGAGCCTTTGAGCTGCACTCTCTGGGCCTGAAGATGCCTCATTTTAGGCAGAGTGGCCAGAACATGGATTTGGACAATGGTTTGGGTTGAAAGGGACCTTAAAGCCCATCCCATCCCACCCCTGCCATGGCAGGGACACCTCCCACTGTCCCAGGTTGCTCCAAGCCCCGTCCAGCCTGGCCTTGGGCACTGCCAGGGATCCAGGGGCAGCCACAGCTGCTCTGGGCACCCTGTGCCAGGGCCTCCCCACCCTCACAGGGAACAATTCCTTCCCAATATCCCATCCATCCCTGCTCTCTGGCAGTGGGAAGCCATTCCCTGTGTCCTGTCCCTCCATCCCTGGTCCACAGTTCCTATCCAGGTCTCCTGGAGCCCCTTTGGGCACTGGAAGGTGTTAAAAGGTTCTGTTTCACCATTCTCAGTCCTCTCCCCTGTGCTCTGGTTCCTCATTGCAATGCCAGAGAGGGGGAGTCACCAACTCCCATTTTCTTTCCCCAAAACACCAGGACAGACTTCCATGGCCCGTCCAGACCTCGGGCTGTTCAATTTTTTACCATCTCTGGGTCATCCTGCTCCCGTTTTTATCTTTTCCTGCTGTGTCCTTTATGAGATGCAGGATCAGCCACGCAGCCAGGACTCAAAAGACGGCCCATGGACGTCCCTGCTGGCTCGGGGGACAATTCCTGCCCTGTTCATTCCGTCCCAAGTGGTCCCAAACATCCTCCTGGCTTTGTGACCAGGCACACGCCGGAGCAGCATTCCCAGGGCACCTTCCCAGGGCTCTGTGAACTCTGGGATGAGCAGTGGCAGCTCGTTCAGAGTTAATCGTTGCTTAAACTCCGTTCCCACTCTGCATTTTTTTCCCCTTCCCTGCCGTTACCTTCCATGTATTTACACTGAATTTCACCTCCTGCTTTATTGTCAGGAACTCACTCCCGGCAGACCCTCCAGAGCTTTTCACTGTCACTGTTGGATTTCATGATCCTGAATAATTTTGTCGCATAGGCAAACACTGTCACTTCATCATTCCCCACTTTTCCGGATCATTGATGAGTGTTCCGAGCCGCAGATCCCAGGACAGGCCCCCAAGGATCCCCGTGGCTGCTTTGGGGCCACCAGGAGCAGAAATCTGTTATCCTTCCCTCAGTCTCATGTTTTTAACCACTCTTAAATCCGTGGAGGGGCTTCCTCCCATATTCCCTAAGATCCCAGTGTCTCCAAGTGCCTTTTGTGAGGATTTTGAATGGAATTTTTGGAAAATGCAGTTTAACTGTGGCCGATCCTTGCCTGGACCAGTGTTGCCACCTCCAAAGGAATGTCACAGGTTTATGGGATGTGATTTCCCCTGACTCTTCCCCGTATATCCACCCCTCTCTGGGCTCCCGTTAATTCCGGGGTTCATCACGATTCCTTTGGATTTGCCTGCCATGGAAAGCACATTCCCTGTCTCCAGCTCCTTCTGCCCTTTTTAAAGAAAACTGCTGTCCCATTTTCTGCCTCCCACACCACCAGGAAAACGGGAATGTGATGTTTGACCCCCCGGCCTCCTGAGGGATTGAACGCTCCCTCAGCAGCAGGGGAAGCCCTGCAATCCTCCAAACCCCAGGTGGGCACCTCCACGGACTCAGACTGGCACCTTCCTGTCCTCCTGAGCAGCTCAGGATGCAGGAAGGGCAGGGGCAGGATTCCCTCCGAGCACCTGAAGGTCCCGCTCCCCGTGTCTGCTTGGGAAGAGCTGGATTGACACTGGAGTGGCAGCACTGCCCCAAACTTGCCCCTTTGTCCTGAGCAGGACAAGGCCCTGGCTGAGGTGACAGGCACGGGGTCGTGTCCCTCAGGGTGGAACTGAGAGGTTCAGGTTGGATACAGGGAAAAAAATCTTCCTGGAAAGGGGGGCCAGGCACTGGAATCTGCTGTGCTGGGCCGAGGTGGAGTCACGGTTCCTGGGGGTGTTCAAATGTGGCACTTGGGGACAGGGGTTGGTGGTGGGATTGGCAGTGTTGGGGGAATTATGGACCCCTGGAATGGTTTGGGGTGAAAAAAACCTTAAAGCTCATCCCATCCCACCCCTGCCGTGGGCAGGGACACCTCCCACTGTCCCAGGCGGCTCCAAGCCCCGTCCAGCCTGGCCTTGGACACTGCCAGGGATCCAGGGGCAGCCACAGCTTCTCTGGGCACCCTGTGCCAGGGCCTCCCCACCCTCCCAGGGAACAATTCCTTCCCCAAATCCAACCCAAACCTACCCAAGAAGCTGCCGTTATTTCAATGCCTTATCCCAGCCTGATTTTCCCTGATTTTCCCTGACTCTGGAATATCAAACCCTATTTTTTCCTGCCGCTGCTCTACTTTGTTGCATCCTTTCTGAGATCCCTGCCCCCAGCCGAGCCCCTCAGCCGTGGGAAGAAAGCTTTGCCAGCAGCAGGTTCTTCCTGCACAAAGCCCAGCGTGCTCCACCGGGATGAGAGGCAGGAGAAGGCAGGATCAGAGGCAGGAGAAGGCAGGATCAGAGGCAGGGAAAGGCAGGATCAGAGGCAGGAGAAGGCAGGATCAGAGGCAGGGAAAGGCAGGACCAGGGGCTGCTGGGAGCTTGCAGTGCCTGTCATCCTCTGGTTGGGAATTCTGGGTCACTGCAAGCCATTCCTGAATGGATTTGTCCCCATCAGCGCCCAATCCAGGACACCCCTGCTCTGTTCCGTGCCTCTAAGCAAGTGGAGCTCTCCACCGTGCCAAAGTGGAATTTTTGTCCAGGTTTTCCCTCTGGGTTACACGGTTTGGGATCTGTTGGGAGCCGTGGAGGTTGCTCCTATTCCAGGGAAAAGAGCTGCCTGCCTTTAGCAAGGAGCTGACTTGGACACTCCAGCTCTGGTTGGATTTTAATCATTAATAAATCAGCAGGAGCAGCCCTGGTGGGGGAATGATCATTCCCAATGTCTGTCCAAGGATTCTGACTGCTGGGTTTAAGCTCCCAGCTGTCCCAGGGGGCTGCGAGATGCCGCATTCCCCATCCTCAGCAGATGCTGGGGACATTGAGCTGGCAGGACCAGCCCGGCTCCAGCGGAACATCCAGAACTCCGAGTTATTCCAGCTCCCGAGGCAGCCTCGGAATGTAAAAGAGGTGCCACAGCTCCTCCTCGGAATCAGGCAGATAAAAAAATCAACGCATTTGAAAGAGAAATGAAAAGTAATGTCTGGTAGAGCTCGTATTGCTCCTGCCAGGGCTGAGCCTCTCCCGGCAGCCTTGATGAAGGAAAACGTCTTCCCTGAGAGCAGGATGGAAGGCCTGGAAAACACAGCTCCAAAGGTGACCTCCTGCTGCTCCCACGGAGCTTTGTGAGAGTGACTTGGAGCAGAAAAAACCGGCCCTGGCGTGGGATCGTCAATTCAAATCCACCCTGAGAGGCTCCAAAGCTTTTGGGATGCGGGGAAGGTGTGGATGTGCAGCAGCTCAGGTGTCCCGCTGGCTCTGCTCCTCCTTGGAAGCCCAACTCCGAGAGTTTTTCCATTGATTTCAGTGCAAACAAGATCAATTGTCTCTTCGGGCTCCTGTGTGGGAATGAGATTATGTTGAATATTAATTTGCCTTGCGATGGGCCCTGACTGTAATTTTCTATCAGCAAAGGAGGATTCATGTATTTCCATAAATTCAGATACTTCCATCTATTCATTCCACATATTCATAGACATTATCTCAATTCCCAGCTCTAGTTCAAACAAAAGTTAGTTCCTTTTACAAATAAATTATTTTCCACTGTTGATGATATTTCTAATTTTTGTAGGCAAATTTATCCATTTGAACAAAGGAGACAAAAAGTATCTTTGATGTAGCAAAGCCTTTCTGAGAGCCGTGCGTAAATTAAAGGAGAAAAGATAGTCTGGAAAATTTAAGGAACGGATGGGAATGATTCCAAGTTACCTTGTACTTAATTGAAGTTCTCAGAAATGTTCTTTTCTTGTTTTCTATATTGGAGCTGTTCCTTGAAGTGTGTCTGAATGCCTCTTCAAGCTGGCATTTAATCTTTGACTGCATACATTTATTTTTCCCGTGTGGAAATGGAAGGGCCCTTTCTGGAATTTCTCCTTTGGCATCTCCTCACCTCGGGCCCTCGTTTTTGGGGAATGTTGCCGGGAGATACGGCAGCACCGGATTGTTCGGAGCGGGATTTTCCCCCATTTCTGCTGCGGGTTTTTGGGAGAGTCTCAAGCCAGTACAAGCCTGCCTGGCTCCACTGCTCTCAGATTATCCCACTGGAGCATTTCCTTGGATGTCTTCACCACAACAGGACAGTTTGGGGTGACTGAAGCTTTTAAGCCACCCAGAGGTTTCATTCACTGGGGCTGGAGGAGCTGCAGTGCTGGAATGAGACACAAGAGCTGAGCTGGGAGCATCAGGAATTCCTTCATTCCCTGGAAGCCGTTTGGGGAGGTTCAGGCTGGGAGGTGCTCACCTGGTGCCACCTCCCTGCCCCAGCAGGGCCATCCCAGAGCCCAGGGCACAGCAGTGTGCCCACCCAGCTCTGCCATGTCCCCAGGGAGGGACACTGCACAGCCTCTCTGCACAACCTGCTCAGGGCTGGGCCCTGCCCAGGGCAGGAGTTCTGCCTCCTGTGCAGGGCAGTTCCTGGGCTCAGGCCGTGCCCGTTGCTCTGTGCCATTGCTGGGCCCCCGCAGCAGAGCCCGGGCCCTGCTCGGACCCTCCCTGCAGCCAGGGACACCCAGGGCTCGGGGCCCCTCTCGGCTGGGGCTCCTCTCCAGGCTGAGCAGCCCCAGCTCCCTCAGCCTTCCCTGGGCACGGAGATGCTCCAGGCCCTTCCTCAGCTCCGCAGCCTCCGCCGGCCCCGCTCCAGGAGCTCCCTGGCCCTGCTGGGCTGAGGATCCAGAGCTGGACACGGCGCTCCAGAGGTGCCCCAGGGCTGGGCAGAGGGGCAGGATCCCCCCCTGCCCTGCTGGGAATGCTCTTCCCAATCACGGAACCATTAAGGTTGGCAAAGCCCCCCAAGATCACCAAGTCCACCCTTCCACACCCCCACAAATCCATCGCACTAATCCCACCTCTACTCATTTTTTGGCCAGCATTTCCAGGGATTGTGACTCCCCCACTGCCCTGGGCAGCCCATTCCAAAGCTT
Organism: Eulacestoma nigropectus; assembly: GCA_013397775.1. Lineage (NCBI taxonomy): Eukaryota > Metazoa > Chordata > Aves > Passeriformes > Eulacestoma > Eulacestoma nigropectus. The sequence continues at coordinate 32,993 of VZTE01002394.1, forward strand.
AACCACTCTTCCACCGAAGGAATATTTCCTGAGATCCAACCTGAGCCTCCCCTGGTGTGCCAGCATCCAGGCACAGCCTCCCTGCATGCAATTATTGCCTGCATGGGATACCTTGGAATAAACAGCTTGGAGCAGGGATGGGCCAGACCTGTGTGGAGCCACTCGTTCTGCCTGTAGTAAATTAATCAGGGTAGTAGAAGTAATAAAACTAATGGGAATGTTGTCCTGGGCGGGATATTAAAATCCAGGAGAGCCACAGCTCCCAGAGGAATCTTAAAAAGCCCCATAATTGAGTCACAACAGAGAGGCCTGCAGCGAGTGAGAGAGGCAGGGAGAAAAGCTGCAGACAGTGGGACTTCAGCGCTGGCACTCGAGGAGCCGAGGATGACAAAACTTCCACTCAGAATGGAATAGCAGGAGGCGCCTTGGAATTTCTTAAGGCTTGGAGGAAAAGAATAGTGAGAGGAGGAGCTGTGGTGGAAGGTATTGGTGCAGCCAGGGGTGTGCAGGACAAAAAAAGGGGTATTTTGTGAAAGCAGCTGGAAGAAAACCGCTGCAATAGAGCAGAGAGGGGGGGTGGAAGCAATGTCAGCTCAAAGTCCTTGGGATGCTTCATTCCAAGTGGGAAAAATGGTGTGACTGGAAAAAAAAAACCACCCAAATATTTCAAAACCCAAAGCGTTGCTCATAAACAGTGCAGAAAGGGATGTGTGAAAAATTAAATTTGTTTAAGGAAGAGGTGTGAGGAGCAGGGAGGAGAATTAGCAGTGATTTATTGCCACGCTGGCAATTCCCTGGGGAAAGAGACGTGCACTGGAGGAGAATAAAACACTGGGAAAAGTCAAGGGTGGGAATGAAAATGGACCTGGAGGAAGGAACATGATTTTAGCAGCTCTCATAAGTTAGGATGACCTGAGCCATTGGAAAATAACAGCCAGGGAGAAAAACCCTCAATCTCCCCCCAGCTAAGAGATAATGGAGCAAGAAGGAATAAACAACGGAATTTAAAAGGAAAAATCACCGTGGAGTGACTGGCTTTGAAAATAACAATTAAAAGAGATGATTTCATCCAAATCTGCCTCAGACTCCTCCCCAGCAGTGCTGTTATTGACAGGCAGCGCTCCTGAGCTCAGGAGAAGTTCCTGCAGTGGGGCAGGTGTTTGGATCCAGCAGTTTTTGTGGGATCGGAGCACTCGTGGGGCCTGGGAATGGGGGACGTGAGTGCAGAGCTCCGGCCTCGGTTTGTGCCGGGCTGGGGGAGAGGAGATCTCGCTCATGGAAATTCCCTCAGAGGTGCTCAAAAAAGAGGGAAAAATTGATCACCATCTGTGTGCAGCTAAATAGGACAAACAGGGAAAAGGGGATTGCTTGGGATGGCACCGGGAGATGGAATTGGCGCTGCCGTGACGGGAAACGTTAAAACTCCTGCATGGCAGCAGGGAAAGGTAAATTTGAGAGAGGATCCAAAGCTTCCCCCAGCAGCTGGGCTGGGCTGCATGGGCCCAACAGCCTGGAGATGCCGCAAATTCCCTTAACCAAATCATTAGGAAGCATTGAGCGGGATTCATTAGGAAGTGCGGAGTGGGATCCGTGCTTATTCTCGCGCAGCGAACGGCTGTGAGAACCTAATTAGTTATTTCAATCAGCCTCCCCAGAGCCAGGCACGTCTGGATTCGCCTTGCTGCCTCTGGAAGCGGTTTGTTCCCGGATTTGGGGTGGGATGGGGAGGTGGGAGCCCCCGGGGGGCTGTGACAGCAGCGGCACAGGGCGGGCACAGGGCAGCGGTGCCACCGAGCCTGGGGGCAAAGAGTCAAGAGGAGAGAGGGAAAAGCAGAGGTGACAGCGGTGGCGTGAAAAGGAGGGCAGGGGAGAGGTTTCTGCAGGAATAAAGGAGACCTGGCTGCAGATTCCTGCTCTTTTCCACATGAACACCCTGTGCCCAAGCCCTTTTCCAGGCTCTGCATCCCACACGGGTGGCGCTGCTCCTGTCGCCATCGCCCCCGGGCTCGGGCAGCTCAAGAGCTCTTATTTCCAGGTGTGTGCGTGCAGAAAGCTTGGAAAAGCTTGGAAAAACATGGAAAAACGTGGAAAATCCCAGCCTGGCCACGCTGAAGGTTCACTGCTCTGGTGTGTTGGAGGGTCAGACTTGGCCCTTGGACGGTCAGGACCAAACCAGCCCAGGAGTCTCCCTGCAGAGAGCGGTGAGACCCCAGGGACAGCTGGATGCTCACAGCTCCAACCGTGCCACGGATTTTCCTTTGCAACTGAAGGAATTTTGCACTTTCTGAGTCACATTCCAGCCCCTTCTGCCCAGGACACATCCCTGTGGATTTAAATCCAGCTGCAGGCACGCGAGCACGTGCGTGGGACATGGAGCAGGGAAGGCAGGGAGGGATTTAGGCCAGGTTTGTGATACCTGGGGGTACAAAGTTTGCACAGGGGAGGCTCAGGTTGGACATCAGCAGGAATTTCCCCATGGAAAGGGTGCTCAGGCCTTGACAGGGGCTGCCCAGGGAGGTTTGGAGTCCCCATCCCTGGAGGTGTCCAGGGAAGGGCTGGAGGTGGCACTCAGGGCTCTTGGGGACAAGGTGGGCACTGGGCACAGATTGGACTCGATGGGCTTGGAGGGCTTTTCCAGCCTCAATGATCCTGGGATTCTGGGATCTTTATCCATATGGAAAGAGAGGAATGGGCCAAGAGAGAGGCTTTAGCAGGGCTGGAGGGATCCTCCCACCACAGATTCCATCCACGTGTCTGACAGCAGCTCCCAGTCCCAGCACATGACACTGACCCCACCCAGGAAAACACAGAGCCAGGATTGTCTTCCCACAGGGAACAGCCAGACTCCGACCCAGGGCAGCCTGAGGGAGGTGTTGGCTCCTGAATTAAGCACGGCCCAGCTCCCATTTCCCTGTGGTTTGCAGGTTGGATGGTGGGTTTGTAACTGGGGTGGTGGGTTTGGAGCTTTGGGAATGGTGGATTTGGAGCTCTGGGATGGGTTTGGAGCTCTGGGATGAGTTTGGAGCTCTGGGATGGGTTTGGAGCTCTGGGAAGGGTTTGGAGCTCTGGGAAGGGTTTGGAGCTCTGGGGACAGTGGTTTTGCCACTCATGGGACAGTCCCAGCAGCCTGTCCCCTCCAGTGTCTCCATCATGGATTCTGTCCCCCACCCTAAAAGGGCCACACAACCCGGACGCTTCTCCTACCACAACCAAGCCCAATAATGCAAGATAAAGCAGTGAAAAACCAGCCTGTCACAAGCACCAACTTTTTGGGGACTTCTGGGATTTTCCCAGATTTCTGCTCCATATAAAGGATTCGCGAGCAGTGGTGGGAAGGCTCCGTCGTGTCCTGGCCATTACATCCCACGTGCAGGGGCTGGAAAAAGGGAATGTGGTCACCGGGAAGGATTTCATGGATGGCTCTGTCCCAGCACCATCAGGGGTTTGTAGGGTTGGGGATAAACCCTCCTTTAGCCCATCCCACCAGTCTGGAGGTGGTTGGGATCACTGGGAACACAGTCACAGTGTTTTAGGGCTGGGTACAAACCCTCCTTAGCCCA
>VZTE01002394.1:36789-92691 GCA_013397775.1 Eulacestoma nigropectus
GGAGTTGGTACAACCCCTCCTTAGCCCATCCCAGCAGTCTGGAGCTGACTGGGGTCACTGGGAGCAGCCAGGCACGCCAGGGAGCGCTGGGGGCTGCAGCCACGCTCCGTAGATGGATTTCTTTTCTTAAATTATGCTTTAATTTCCTCCCCTTCTGGTCCCAGCGCCTGCGTTTTAATGAGCTCGCTCCCCCAGCATATCAAACACGGCCGATCCCTGGTGCTCCCTGTTTGCAATTCCCAGTGGCTCCCAAGCAAGAATTGTGCTGTTTAATTTTGCCAGACTTCCAGTTTACTCTGAAGCCCGAGAAAAAAAAGAAAAAAAAACCCACACAGGCGCAAGGCCCATATTTCTCCCGGCCTATTGATAGAGCGTGATAGGTATTAAATTCTATAATTCTTTCACTGGCCTTTAAGCAGCCTGGGTGTTAATATTTAATGATGAAGGATGCTGGTAATCAGCCCCGTATCCCAAGTGTCTGGATGCTTTATGGTCTTGCCTTTGGGAGCCTAATTGTGAACCCAGCCTGCCAGAGCTTCCCACCCCGACTTAATAAACTTTGCCGTTGCTGCCCAGCACATCATCTGTCTCCAGGCAGGATCCAGCTCTGGGAGGAAGGATGGGGATGGGAAGGGTCATGAGGGAGAGGATGGGAAGGCACAGCCCACTCAGGGCTGGGGATGTGGCACTGCCTTGGGTACGGCTCCAGCTTTGGGGCGCGGGAGGCACCAACCGCAAAAACAGCGTTGGCCACGTCCTCCCCAAAACAGCCAGGCCTGGGGGCTGCACCTGCCACCCCCTGCCTGTCCCAAATTCCTGGGGGGATGCTTCCTTCACCCTCGGGTGTCCCCACATTCCACCCCCTGCCTGTCCCAAATTCCTGGGGGGATGCTTCCTTCACCCTCGGGTGTCTCTCCCAATCTCCCAGGCAGCCTGAGCTCCTGCACCGTCAGCCTGGATAAAGCCAGGCACTTCCTCCTGGACTCCCAGCTCCGCGTTTCCAGCGTATCCCGAGGTTTGCGCAGCCAGGTAGTGCTGCGGGTGATGCTTCACTGGGCTGGAATGGCCCGAGGCAAAGGCAGGAAGGGGAGCTGCTGCTGGTTGTTAATAGCACTCAGCACTTACACGGGCACAGCCGCTGGAATTCAGCTCCGTGTACGAACACGATCCCGTTAACTGCTGCCCTGGGAGCAGGAGCTGCCAGCCCAGCCAGCTGGAGGGAAACTGAGGCACACAAACGTCACCTGCGTGCCACGGCCATTGCCACCACCCCCGGGGTGGGGGGCACAGTGCCACTGCACACAGCCCTGGGCTCTTCTGATGCCACCACCAGGCTGCTCCTTAACCCTGCTGGTACCAGTACAGGGACCTCCCCACCCCACAGTGAGCTGCTGTAACGCCGGTGACGGTCCCACCTGGAGATATTTTATCCCGACTTAAGAGATGCAATCATTTTCTCCTATTTCGCTTTGTCTTTGCCCGCCCGGGGTCTCTGTGTGCGTAATGAGATGAGTAAGGAACCTTGCAGGCTGCTTTTGTTATATGGCCCTGCCAGGGGCTGGGAGCAAATCTTCCCTCCCGAGCACGACCCTGGGGAAAGCCTGGCAGGGAAGCCGAAGAGAAATGAGGGCCTGGAGCAGGGAAATATGGAATTCGTCAGTGTGGGGGGCTCACAGCAGCAGCTGCGGATGCACATTGGCCAAGAGGAGCTTCTCCAGGAGCAGGAGGTGCCGGAGGGATGGAGGGAGAGCCTCTCCAGCTCATCCAGGCCACTCGGGATAGCCCATTCCCCTTCTTCCAGCGTTGTTTGGTCTCACACAGAGTTCCTCCTCTGACAGGCCGTGGGAAAAGAGGCAGGAGCGTCTTCTCTTGGTGTCACAGAATCCAGGGAACTCCTCTGCCTTCCCTGGGAGCGGACTGGTCCCCCCGAGTTTTTGCTCTTCGTACACCGGGGAGTCACGGAGCTGGACTGGGCCACTGGAGCTGGGAGCACTGGGAGGCCGCGGCAGGAGGAGAGTCCCACAGTGACTGCACACATCCGTGGAAAACTGCACCCCAGGCAGCCCCAGAGCCCAGGGATTTGTTTGATGATGGCAGCAGCTTTTTGTTGTCTGCTCTAGAGAGGTACCTGTGCTCCTGGGCTCACCCAGAGGAGACCTTTTGGACAGAGAGGTCAACTTCACGCTGGTCAGGGGTTCTTTAATTCCTTGCTCCACTCCCCCAGTGAGACAGGCTCAGCTTCGCCGAGCAAGGACTTGGAGGATTTGGCATCTTGGTCCATCCCAGAGCTCCTTTCCTGCAGGTTTTGTGAGCCACAGCCCGCCCAGAGCTGCTTCCAGGCAGGAAAACGCCGTTGGGTGACGCTCACTCCCTGCAGTGTCCTCACATCTGAGCTCCCACCTCCTCTGAGCACCTGCAGGGACCACAGGAATCATTTCCAAGTGCTGGAAAGCCACCAAATTCCTGCCCAGGCATCCAGGTTTGAACAAAAGGGTGGCAGAAGTGCTGTGTGACAGAGGCAGCTCCGGGAGGATGAGTCCTGCTGGAAATGACCTGGCAGCTCCCACCTCCTGCTTCCCGGCGGGATGAGGAATGGGGAGCGGGAGATGTGCTGAAAGAGCACCAGGAGGAGGAGGCTGAGGGAAGCAGATAAGGATTCCAGGTGCTGCTGTGCAGGGAGAGCTCCCTGCCAGCCCCTGAGCTGTCCTGGCTGGTGTCCACAGGGCTGGGATGTGGCACAGCCTGGTCTCACTCCCTGGTCTCGCTCTCTCTCTGCAGAGCCAGAGCTCTCCCTGTCCCTGAGGCCACCTGGAGCCTCCCCTCGGTCCTCAGGTGCCCTGGGTGGGGTCCATGAACCAGCAGATTCCAGCACAGCTGGTGCCAGGCCCCCCATCCTGCGGGCACCTCACTGTCACCCAGCCCTCGGCACCTTCTGGGCGCCCTTCTGGAAGGGGCTGGAGCCCCAGGAGAGGCTGAGGGAGGTGGGAAAGGGGCTCAGCCTGGAGAAAAGGAGCTCAGGGGGGACCTGGTGGCTCTGCACAACTCCCTGACAGGAGGGGGCAGCCGGGGGGGGGTCAGGCTCTGCTCCCAGGGAACAGGGACAGGAGGAGAGGGAACGGCCTCAGGCTGGGCCAGGGGAGGCTCAGGTTGGACATCAGCAGGAATTTCCCCATGGAAAGGGTGCTCAGGCCTTGGCAGGGGCTGCCCAGGGAGGTTTGGAGTGCCCATCCCTGGAGGTGTCCAGGGAAGGGCTGGAGGTGGCACTCAGGGCTCTGGGCTGGGCATCGGGCACAGCTTGGATTTGATGGTCCTGGAGGGCTTTTCCAACCTCAGTGATCCTGGGATTTTCTCTCCCCATGACATCACACATCCAACACACGCCTTTCCCCTCCTCTTGCCCATCAGCCTTTGTCCCCAGCTCTGTCACCCAGCACTGACCATCCCAACGTCCTTCTCTGCACCCAGGATTTTCCCAACATCTCCCTTATAAAAAAAACCCAAACAAACCACGACAGGCATCAAACATCACCGTGAATCTTCGACTTCTCCCTGCTCTTCCTGCCTGGAATATCCCAGGCAAGGTACGATTTCCAGCATGGAGCAGGAAGGTGCTGTGTAAACAACGTAATGAGTTTAGTGCCAGTGAGAATAGCCCCAGCTATTCCATCTCTCTTCCCAAAATGAGCGAATCCTTCTGATCCAATTTACTGCCATCATTAGCAGGGCTTCCGGCGCTGCAGCCGAGCTTCCCCCCACCTCTGCTTCCCATTTGAAGCTCCCAGGCTTAAAATGTTATTGTTTTAATCTTTACATTGCGGGAACAGTTTGGAATTGGGAACGAGCTTTGTCTGGGGGGATGCCTCGAAATGCTCATTTTCACCGGAAGGGCTGCAGACGCTGGAGTAGAACAAGGACAAATTAACTTTCAGCCCCAGCAGCCGTTCCAGGGAAATCTCCAGCCGCTGGGGACTCAGGGTTTTGCTACAAGGCTCCTTCCTGTACTTCCTGAGGGCAGCCAAGCTGCTCCAGCCGTTCTGGGCAGTGCTGAGGTGACCCAGTGACCTTTAGCCGGGAGGTTTGGAGTGGCGAAAAGACTGAGCAAAGAAAAAAAATCAAAAACTTAGAGGTTGGAATTTTTCACCCAGAAATACGAAATTTCTGCCTCAAATTTGGTGTTTGCATTTTTGAAGGAGTTTAAAAACTGCAGAGTGCCCAGTTTGGAGGGACCGGAGAAGAAAGTGGAGTCAGGATGGTTTGGAGTCCATCCTTCAGTCTGTTTTCTGTGGAGGCACAGGATCGGAATATTCCTGATGGAACATCTAAGGAATATCCAGAGGAATCCAGTTTGCGCTCCAGCTCTTGGCCTGCACGGTGCCACTGCTCCAAAACTGCTGGAAAAACTGCTCCTGGGACTGCTGAAGAATCACAGAATGATGGAGTTTAAGAGCCCTCAGGAGCTCTCCAGTTCTGCTTTCTGCTCCAAGCAGGGCCAGATTCAAGCTCAGCTCAGGTTGCTTAGGGCATTGCTGTTGGACTTTGGAGGATGAAGATCTTGAAGGATGAAGGATGAAGATCTTGAGGGATAGAGGATGAAGGTATCAAAGGATGAAGGATGAAGATCTTGACGGATGAAGGATGAAGATATTGAAGGTGAAGGATGAAGATCTCAAATGATGAAGTCCTCAAAGAATGAAGGATGAAGATCATCTTGAAGGATGAAGGATGAAAATCTTGAAGGACGAAGGATGAAGATCTCTAGGGATGAAGGATGAAGATCTCAAAGGATGAAGATCTCAAAGGATGAAGAAGCTTTCACTTCTTCAGGCCGTTGGCTAACGCTTGACCTGTCCCATGGGGAAGAACTTTCTCCTCATATTTTACGGCATTTCCCTTGTGTTTGTGCCTGTTGCCTCCTGAACTTTGGTGTGAACTTCCAGAGGAGCCTTTCTTCACCTTCTCCATAACCCCACAAGACTTCTGTCGTTCTCCAGAGTTGCATTTTATTTCTGCTGCTGCAACAAGATCTGTTCGGCTGCTGCTTGAGCTGTGGAACAGCAGAAGTCATTAAAGAGCAGTTTTCCAGAGAAATCATCTTCCATCCTCCATCTTCCATTACCATGCTGGAGGGATCCCAAAATGTGACGCCGAATAGATGGGAGGACTTCCAGAAACACAGAAGTTTCCTGGTTGTCTCAAAGGAGAGATTTGATTCTCCACTCTTGGGATTTCCGACCTCTGGAGCTGCCCTGGAGGTCCCTGCCTGGCTGCTGGCTGCACACAGAGCCCCTGGGTGCCCAACCCTGTGTGGGGCTGGTGCTCCTCACCTTCCTCTTCCTCCCTCGGGCACAGAGCCGTGCCCAGGTTGGCATTCCCATTTAATTTGGGAGCAGCTGACTCCCATGGAGCCGGTTCTTTTCCAGCCGAACTCGTCAGGCCTCATTTGCCTGCCCCTCCTGCCCTGCTGTGGAGCCTCCACCTTCTCCTGGATCGTTATTAAAACCCCGCAGCTGTCCCACAGAGCCTGGGAGCAATTTCCAGGTCCACAGCCTCGGATCCCTGCTCGAGCAGGACCTGTGCACAGGCATCCAGCATTCCATCTGTTCCAACGCTGCTTCCCGTTCCCTCCACAGCTCTTTGTCCAGGCAGAAGCTGGGGGATGTCCCAGCAGGTGAAATTGCTGACGGTGTGTGAACCATCATTCCAAAGGCGCTGTTGGGATGTAGGGAATTCCCTGTCCCTCAGGGCTGGGAGGAGCTTCCTCAGCAGTTTCCAGGCCAAATCATCAGATCCGAGCCAGGTTTTCCTGAGGAGAGCCAAGAGTATTTATCCATGACCTGGAGGGGAGTGCGAAGGCCGGAGAGATAAGAATTAAGGATACAAAGCCCAGCAGGGAAATAAAAGTGGCCAGGGCAGCCTGAATCACTTGGAGGCTGAATTTGTTCCAGGAGCCTGAATTTGGGGTCAATGCAATGCAGATCCACACTTCCAGGAACAAAGATTTCCACACACTGCTGGACATGGATTAGAAACGCGTAGGGAAGCAAGTGGGACCTTCTGAACTGGAAGTTCCTAAAGAAAAGAACTTCCCAGTTCTGTGGGACCGTGCGTTGGTTTAATGAGAGCACTGGGTGTGCTCGGTGTCCAGTTCCAGGGTCACACTGAGTGAAAACATGGAAAGAATCCAGGAAAGAGGGGCAAAAGTCAACGAAATTTAAAAAAGACACCAAGCCAAACACCTGCTTTTCTAATGAAAGGCTTAATGAAAGACGCTTTGAATCCTTGCTTGGCACAAGGCTGGGAGTCCCCAGCAGAAGAGAATTTATTCGAGACTCGAGAGCTCTTTAATCTGGCGATCAAAGGTGTAACAAGACGTGGTGGCTGGAAGCTGAAATTAGACAAATTCCACCTGAAAAGGAGACACATTCCAGCAGGGAGGAGAATTAGTCATAAACAACCCGTGGAGGGTGCGGGTGATCCTTCCTCACCTGGAGTTTTCCCTTGAAGTTGGATGTGTTTTGAAAGGAGCTGCCCTGACCAGATGGGAACTGTGGACTGGGCGTGGGAATGAGCTGGGAAAAGTCTCTGGCCTTGGGAATAAGAGAGGACAGATCTCCTTCAGGATCCCTGATCCCTGACCCCCTGCACAGGGACACCGGATCATCCCGGTTTCCACGGCCTCAAGAGCCACCTGACCACGTCTGGCTGCAGCTGAGCCACCTTGAGGTGTTCACAGGTTACTCCAGTCCCTGGAATGGCTCTGGAGTTCTCCAACTCCAGGAATGTCTGTGTGATCCAGACAGATCTCCAGTTCCAGGAATGTCTGTGTGATCCAGACAGATCTCCAGTTCCAGGAATGTCTGTGTGATCCAGACAGATCTCCTGCTTCTCCCTGTTCAGCTTTTTCCTAGGACTTCACCTTCCTTCCTTGCCCCTCTGTCACCTGTGGCACAAACCCGTTTATCTCAAAGAAGTTACTCCAATTCCCCAGGGAAATTCCCCTTCTCCCGGGACAGCAGGGATGTGCTGAGTCCAGCACGCCCCAGGAGCACTGAGGGATGTGGGATCTTTGGGATCACAGCAGGACAGAGCTGAGTGTGACCCCACTCAGGGGACTGTCCCTCCTGCTGGGGCTGGTTTGGGATGCTGGCAGGAGCCGGAGCACTCCCAGGCCGGGGAAGGGACAGAGCCACCCCTGCGTGGCACTGAGGTGACTCGGTGACACAGAGCTGCAGGCTCTGCTGACCTTCCTGGCTCCAACATTGGTTTTATCTGGATTTGCATAATCCAGCACAGCAAACAACAGAGGGATGGGGCTGAACGAGGGGCGGAAAGAGGGAAGCGCAAACAGATTTAATTCAAATAATCAGCAGCTCTCGAAGCAGGCAGGAGCTGCCCCCCGCACTCCTGAAGGGCACAGCCTGGAGCAGGGTGGGGAGCTGGGAGGTGAAAAAGGGGGAAGAGTGTGGGAGAAAAGCAGAATCGCTTCCTTAAGGATGAGATATTCCAGCTCTTCCCAGCTGGGAAGGGTTGTGTGCCCCAGGAACATCCCCTGGGGTGCTCAGGTGTGGGATGCGGCTGAGCCCAGCCCCTGGGAGCTGCAGGGAGGGTGGGATGTGGAGAGGGGATGGAGGTGGGAATGTGCAGGGCAGCCTGGGTGGGTTCTTCCCCAGCACCTCCTCATCTCTCCCCTCTTCTCCTGCTTCCCCAGCTCCAGAAGGAGCAGTGGGAACTGCGATGGGAACAGAAATTCCTCTCCGAGATGAAGGCTGAGCACATCTGCGAGCAGGGAGCAGGGTGGAGAAAGGGTCAGGACTCGGCACACGTTGTTGGAATCCCAGGTCGCGTTTTGTTAAAGAGATTTTGAGAGTAAATTTGTTTTAATTCAACGGCTTTAAACAAACCCAAACACCGCGTTTCACGCGGATTCCACAACAATTCCACCCCAAATCCCTTTTTCCAGGCTTTGTGGCAGGAAGAGACCTGAATAGAAGCCTGGCTTTGGCCAGTGGGGTGTGTTTGCTTTTGTCCTGGCTGGGTGAGCAAACGGGGAATCAAGGATGGCTGCACAAAGCTCTCCCCACCAGCAAAGCCGGGAGCAGGGATTCAATCCTTGGAATGTGCTCCTCGCCGGGGAACAGGAGCCAGGCTGCTGCCGCGGTGCCTAATAAGGTGTATGTTTTATAGGGGAGAAGGTTTTAATGGGGTTGAGTGGATCTAAGAGTCTCCACTGTGCCATAAATTCCCGAGACAAGCTTTTGGTGTCACACTGCTCCTTGTGATAATGAAGGGGATTTGAATGGGATGTAATGCAGTCGGGAGCTAAGCTGTGGCAGCAATTTATCCCGGGAATCTGCGGCAGTGCCGGGGAAGATGAAGGCTTTCTTAGATGGAGATACAGATGGATTGGACATGGACTCGCCTCTCACACAGGAGGCTCCTTTATCACCAATAATATCGGGACAAATCCTGCCTGGCTCTTGGCACAGCCTCTGATGGCACGAACAGAGCTGGGAGTGGGGCTGCTTCCAGCCAGGAGCTCGTTCCCAGCCCAGCCCCTGGCACAGGGAGCGGGGTGCCAGCTGCTCGAGGTGTGAACATTGTCAGGAATGGCATTTCGGGAGCAGAAGTTCCAGATCCGCTCCCATCTCCCTCCACAGCAAGTGCAGCTCTTTGCTTTGCAGCTCCTGCTCCCCGTTCCCAGCTGGGGCCGGATGCAGAGGGGAGGAGAGGGAAAACTCCAGGGGAATGAGGGAAAGGCTCAGCCCTCAGGGACAGCATCTCATCTTTAACAGTGACAAAGTGGGGACAGTTTGAAACTAAAAGAGGAGAGATTTAGGATGAAGTTCTTTCACCCCCTGCCATGGCAGGGACACCTCCCACTGTCCCAGGCTGCTCCAAGCCCCGTCCAGCCTGGCCTTGGGCACTGCCAGGGATCCAGGGGCAGCCACAGCTTCTCTGGGCACCCTGTGCCAGGGCCTGCCCACCCTCCCAGGGAACAATTCCTTCCCAATATCCCATCTGAATCTCTCCTCTTTCACTTTAAAACCGTTGCCCTCTGTCCTAGCACTGTCTGTCCATGTAAAAAGTCACAGGGAAGAATTTTTTTCCTAATATCCAGTCTAAACTCACACTCTGGCAGTGGGAAGCCATTCCCTGTGTCCTGTCCCTCCATCCCCTGTAAATCCTCTCTCTCCATGTTTCCTGCAGCTCCTTCAGGCCCTGCAAGGCCACAGTGAGGTCCCCCCAAAGCTTCTCTTCTCCAGGCTGAACAATCCCAGCTCTCGCAGCCTTTCCTCCCAGCAGAGCTGCTCCATCCCTCTGATCATATGGGGGACTGGAAGCATTTTAGGGCCAAATCCAGCCCTGGAGGTGCTGCTGTGCCCTGGACTGAGCACAGACCCCACAGATGAGAGCCCCACACCCTGCAGGGACCCACCGGTGCTGTCACAGAGGGAAAATCCCTCTGGATTCCTGGAAGAAGCTTTCCCCAGCACAAATCCTTATTTCTCTTGCACTAACCCTCGTCCCAGGTGAAGCAGAATTGACCTCCTGGCAGTCTGGGGAGGTATAAAAGGCTTCCCTGCAGTATTTGGGCTGTGCTCGGGGCGGGAGGGGGAAGCTCCCGGTGCTGCTCTGTCACTGCCTGTGGGGTTTCTCAGGTGTCAGCTCCGAGGGATGTAAATGCTGCAGACATCAGGTTATTCAGAATTCGGCTGATTCCCTTTTGATCTCGTATTTGTGTCTTTTCCAGGGCTCGGGAGGTGTTTGTGCACCCCACCCCCCTTCATTTCTTTCTTCCTTTCCCCTTCTAACTCTAAACATCTCTTTTAGCTTCTGAAGATAGGGCAATGCTGTGCTAAGGAAACGGTAATTCTGCGATTTGACCTAAAAATGGGCACGTTTGGAGTCAGGCACTTCTTGGACTGCAGCTTGGGAATTAGACACAACTTCCAGAAGTCCAAATGCGGCCTTTGTGCTGGGCAGAGGGGTTGGTGACCCAGGAACACAGGCCCTGGGGCTGGGGCTGGAGTCCAGGAGCGAGCAGGAGGCTGGGCTGGAGGTGGGATGGGCTCCTGAGGGCTTTGATGGCTTTAAGGAGCGTCATGGCAACAGTGGGAGCTGGATAATTAATACCGCACACGGAATTACAGCACAGGCAGAGCTTGAAATGCACCAAGTGCCCCTGTGTGGGAGCCTGCTCTCCCAGCTGGGTGGGGACTGTGGTATTTTGGGATCACAGAGCCATGGGAAAGGGCAGGGCACCTCTATCCATGCTCCAGCTGACCCTATTTCTGGCACAAGGTTTGGCTTGGGGACATGAGCCCGTGGAAAGGAGCAGGCGGGGCTGAGCTCCCAGCTGAGCTTCCCAGCAGGAAAAGTGGGATGGCAAAGCAAAAACCTCTCTGGGATGTGTCCTGCAGGGCAGGGGAGCAGCACTGGCAGGACTTTTTGGTGCCTTGGTCTGATGGGAGGTTTCTGGGAAGGGGGAAACTGGTGGGGGACAGGATGGGAACATCGGAACAGCCCCTCCGAGAAGTTCAGGGGTCTCTGGGGGAGCTTGACTCCGTTCTTGCAGATCAAATCCTGCGCTGCTCCTCTTCTCCAGGTGAACAATCCCAGCTCTCCCAGCCTTTCCTCCCAGCAGAGCTGCTCCATCCCTCTGCTCCTCCTGGTGCCTCCCCTGGCCTGGCTGCAGCAGCTCCAGGTCCTTCCTGTGCTGGGCCCCAGGGCTGGGGCAGCTCTGCAGGTGGGGTCTCACCTGAGCACAGGGGCACAGGGGCAGAATCCCCCCTCCCCTGCTGCCCACACTGGGGGATCTGCCCAGGGCAGGGGGGTTCTGGGTCAGGGCAGGTCCAGCTCTCACTGCCAAATCCTTCTCCCAGGGCAAAGATTAAACCTCATCCAGCCTGGATTGATCCCAACCCTGTTGCTCCCTTGCCCATCCTGCCCCTGGATCCTCCCTCCAGCTGAAGGCTCCGCGTTGCTCCGGAGCAAGCAGCGCTTCCCATCCCTTCCCAAACCGCGGCGGGGATGAGGGAAGAGCTGCGTTTCCTCCCCGGGGTTTTTAAGCGAAGGCAGAACACGCAACCCCCGGGGCGAGGTGCGAACAAACAGCTCCGCTGTTCCTTAACGCCGGGAAGGGGCCGCTCGGTGCCGGGAAGGAGCCCAGGGGTGCTGCGGGAGCTGTGAACGGGAATCACCGGGCCCCGCTGGATCCGGAGCTGCGCGGGAGCAGCGTCGGGGCTGTAATTGCAGCGGCAGCAACGAGGAGCTGGGGAGCGGGGCTGATCAGCAGGTGGATAATAAACTAATGAGGGGAGGGCCGGAGAGGAGCGGCTGAGGAAGCCGCAGGTGTCGCGCAGGGAGGAAGAGTGGGCCGGGAAAAGAGCCGAGGAGAGCTCGGGAAAGATGTACGGCACGAGCGGAGCACTTAATGCTGATAATAATTGGAGCTGGAGGGTGTGCTTAGTGTATGAATAAAGTAATTAACCAATTAAAAATGCACCAGAGACACATGATGGAAAGTGATAACCAACAGGAAAAATGATGGATGCCCTGCACGGGGAGCTGGGACGTTCACGGAGTTATCCGGGATAGGTCTGAGCGTTCCCAGTCCCGGCACGTGGGGACCCACTGGGTGCTCTGTGATCGCTGCTGGCCCTGCCACCTGCTGAGCTGCCTGGGTGACAAATCGCCTGGAATTAATCCAACCCCCCCTGTCTGCCAGGAGCAGACTCTGGGAAATGTGTGGAATCCAACACGGGCTGGCTCGGGAATGCCCGAGCATGTGGCAGAGCCCTGCGGGGCTGCGGCTTTCCAGGGACAGGGGGTGCCTGGAGGAGGAGCAGCCAGCACCGGGTGGCACAAGGAGAAGTCCCCAGATGAGCCGAGGGGGTGAATCTGGTGGTTCACGATTGGATTTTCCTTTCTTGGAACCTTTTTTTAAGACCACAGCCGGCACCAGCCACAAAAAATGAAGATTTCACCGACTGTCCGTGCCTTGTTTTGAATTCTGCAGCAACAACCTGGGTTTGTATTTCTGGTTTGGGGGTCGTATTTCCTTTCTTTTCCAGGTTCAACCCACTGGGAATGGGTGTGGAGTCAGCCAGGGCTTATCCTGCAGGACCCTCCATCTGTGGAGGAACTGGGAAAGTCTTAGGAAAGAAGAAAAAGAAAAAAAAAAAGATTAAATCTTTCTGGTGGGAAAGATTTAAAAGAGTGGATGCCAGACTGGAGAACCACATATCCCTGTCCCTGTATCCCTGCCACAGCTCTCCCATCTACAGCCAGGAATCCCTGAGCCCTGGATATTTCACTGCTGATTTCGGAGGTGTTCCTCATCTCCTGGATCTGGGCAGGATCTGGAGTTGCTGAGGGCTGAGTGGTTGTGCCACAGCTGGAGTCATCGGGAGCCTTGCTCTGAACACATGAGCTCTCCTTAGAAAAATTTGCCTTCAATAAAAAAAAAAGGGGAGGAATAAAAGGGGGGGGAAAAAAGGGAAAAAAAAGAAAAAAAGGGGAAAAAAAAGGAAAAAAAAGGAAAAGAAAGAAAAAAAAGGGGAAAAAAAGAAAAAAAAGAGGAAAAAACTCACAAATGATGTGAAAGAAAAACCAAACAGGGCCCAGGTGCCTCGAGCTGGGTATCTCTCACTAATGGATCTGTTTAATCTTCGTAAAGCCTTCACCATGCAGAACCCGCTGGGAGTGAGCTCCTGAGGATCCCGGAGCGGCGGGTTTGGGAGGGGAGCAGGTGAGGACATTCCCACATTCCCATTCCTGGGCTCATAATGAGCCGTGTGTGGGGTTATTTGGGATAATAATCCCAATCATTGCACTGTTAATGTCAACAATGGCCATAAAGGTTCTTGCAGAGGGTAACGAGCTCTGAAAGGCTCGGGAAGGTTTTGTGGGATTCCTGTTCCCCGCACAGGCTCAGCTCAGCCACATCCCCATCTCCCGGATAGCCCTTGGATAGCGGGAACGGAGCCTTTCCCTGCAAACCACCCCACATCCCCGCTCCTTTCCCATTTCCCATCCCCTTCCTGCTGCATTCCGCAGATTCAGCGCAAGGATGGGAAGTTCTTGGATAGCTGGAACGGAGCTTTTCCCTATAAACCACCCCACATCCCCGCTCCTTTCCCATTTCCCATCCCCTTCCTGCTGCATTCCGCGGGTTCAGCACAAAGAGGGCACCTTGTTTTGCGTGCCCCGGGGCACCTCCCGCTCCCTGCAGGCGGAATTCCGGCCCCTGCTCCTCTCCAGCGCTTCCCGAGGGAGCGGCAGATCCCGAGCATCCCCTGCCGCAGCCGCATCCCACCCACGGGCACGGTGGCCAAGCGGTTCCCACGGCGGGCAGCCCCGCGAGGAGGAGCCGAGTAAAAATCTCCATTGTGAAAAAATGTCAATATTTACATTCTCCCAGTGAAGTTGTTCTTTTCCCGACTTTCTCCCAGAAGCGCCTGTTGGAAGTGTTTTGAAAAGCCACGGACCTAAGAGCAACACACCCGGCGACTGACAGGATTAATAAAAGAGAGGCTGGGACTTAAGAAAATAAGATGATATTAATGAGATAATTATCTCTCATCAAATTAGTCCAGAGGGAGCCGAGCCAAGCTCCGCTCAGGAGCCTGGAAGGGAAGGAACTGGCAGGGGAAGCGATTTGTGGAACAACAATAGGAACACTCGGCCCTGGCGGAGGAAAGGGCTGCGAGCGGCGAGGCTCGGCCGCGATAAGCGCTTCGGAGACGCAGATAGAGGGAACCTTCCCTTCCCACGGAAGTGGCGCCGCTCCGCAGCCTGCTGAGGGAGCTGGGACCTGGGAAAAGACCTGGGAAAAGGCCTGGGAAAAGGCCTGGGAAAAGGCCTGGGGAAGGAGCCAGGATGCGGGAGCGGCTGTGCCACCAGGGATGTGCCATCAGCAGTGCCCCCCATCCACCCTCACCCACCTTCCTCTTCTCTCTGCTCCTTTCCCTGCATTTTTCCCTCCGCTCCCAAATCCCACAGGATTTGTTTCCATCCTCTGGATTTAACCCGGATTCAGCCTCGCTGGAGAGCTCACACTGATCCCATCTCTCTTTTTATCTCCCCCTCTTGCCACCACAAAACGAGGGGGTAGAAACCCCCTGCGAGCACGCTCTGGCTGATCCTGGAGGAGCTGAACATGCCAGGGGAGATTTGGGAAAAGCTCTCCCGGGAAATTGGGCAGCGGGAGCGTGTCCGGCCACCCCGCATGCCCTGCCCTGAGCTGCCCCTGGCAGCGGCACCAGCAGCCTGCAAGTCAGGGGGCAAATCCCAGGACACAGCTCCGAGCGATTTCAGTTCCAACACCCAAATATTTCCCAGGATTGGACCCTAAACCCTCTCCTGGGGGAAATCCCTGCCCGGAGCTTCCCCCTCTCACCACCCACCAATCTCCAGGAGTTTATAAACACTCGGTTCCCTCTGTGTTCTCGGGCTTCCCAAGCCGTGTGTTCGTCATTCCCGAGCCGCGTTTGGGGCGGTTTAAGTCGCTCATTTCCCTTCTTTGTGGCAGCCGCGTCTCTCGGAGCACAAAGCCCTCGAGGCTCTGGGTGTGCTCCGCTTCGTCCCCTCCCTCCGAGCCTCTGCCTTCCTGCGCTCCCCTAGATGGCAACTTAAGACAAGCGTTTATCCAGCCGGGAGTGGCTCGGGAGCACAAAGGCGTGGGATGGGAGCAGGGATGGCCGGAATTTGGATGAACTCACCCCGGTGCTGTCGGGGACCAGACCAGCGCCAGGCTGGGTGAAACCTTCTCCGAGGGTTTCTTTGAGTCCCTGCCCGTTTTGCTGCGCTGGGAATGTCAGCAGAGCCACAAACCCAGCCGGAGCCTTTGTTGTGTTTAACAGGGACTGGGAAATCAGGGAATCACGGAATCCCAGACTGGGGCAGGTTGGGAGGCTCGTCTGGTGCCACCTCCCTGCCCCAGCAGGGCCATCCCAGAGCCCAGGGCACAGCAGTGTGCCCACCCAGCTCTGCCATGTCCCCAGGGAGGGACACTGCACAGCCTCTCTGCACAACCTGCTCAGGGCTGGGCCCTGCCCAGGGCAGGAGTTCTGCCTCCTGTGCAGGGCAGTTCCTGGGCTCAGGCCCTGCCCGTTGCTCTGTGCCATTGCTTGGATGCTTCCGAGACCCGGACCTGACTGTGCTCCTGCTCTGCGCTTCCAAGAGCTGCCCCCACATTCCAGCCTTGGCTCCTGCAAGCAGTGGGAGGTGTCAGATGTCCCCTTGTCCCATGGGAAGTCCCATGGGAATTTCTAACCTCATCCCTGCTGGCACAGCCTCCCCTTCCTCTACCCACCCGTTCCTTCCTCTCCTGCTCATCCCTGTCCTGCCCTTCCCTTCCCTGGGCTGAGGATCCCGCAGGATGAGTTTGTGGGGCTCCACCTTTGGAGCAGATCCCCTGAAATGTCTGGAAAAGGGGGCACAGCCGGTTTTTCCAGGCAGACCCTGGGCCTACAGAGCAGCAGCCTCGAGGCCGCTCTTCAAATGCTTAAAATGATGAAGTTTGTGCAGGTCCTCACTGGAAATTCGGGGATCAAGGGGATCCTCACTGGGAATTCAGGGATCAGAGGGATCCTCAGTGGAAATTCAGGGATCGGAGGTATCCTCACTGGGAAATCAGGAATCAGAGTGACCCTCACTGGGAATTCAGGGATCAGGGGGATCCATGCCCTCACCGAACGTGAGGAGAGGGTGGCAGACTCTGGGCAGCCCCTCAGAGGGGACACCTGGGCAGGGTGGTGGGGACAGTGCCAGCCGTTGTCCAGCTGCAGAAAGGCAGCGCCAGCTCAAGGTGTCACCCCCCAGGTGCCCAGGGCTGCCACGCTGGCCTGGGGCCACCACCTGAGAGCCACCCAGAACCACCACTCGAGAGCCACCCAGAGCCACCACCCGAGAGCCACCCAGTGCCACCACCCGAGAGCCACCCAAAGCCACCACTCGAGAGCCACCCAGTGCCACCAAGCTGTTGTGACCACAGCTCCGAGCCCGGCGGAGCATCCTGGTGAACACACGGATGTCGTGGAGGGAATGAATGAGGAAATGAGTGAATGAGGACTTCTGGCGTCTGCTGGCTCTGGAGGGAGCCGTGCCCTCCCCGTGTGCCAGCCTGCCCAGGGCTGCCAAGTGCAAACCCATCCGAAAAAAATAAAAAACCAGGGAGAACGAGTCAGTGAGCTAGAAAATGCCTGGGCTGCTGTGTGGAATTCCTCTGCACCAGCCCTGTCGCTCCTCCTCAGCCTCGCGCCCCGCTCTGCCTTTGATGGGCGTCGCTGGGCGTAATGAAAGGCGACAGGGTGCTGGGGACACAGCGGGGTGGGGCTCCCGGGGTGGCACCCCGGCCACCTCGGCGCTGCCGCCGTCCCTCCGCTCTGTCTCCTGGAGAGCTGCCAGCCACTTGCCCCCGAGATCACAGCCGGGGCAAGAGGCAAAATGTTTGGTGCCACTTCCAATTAGCAAATTGTTTCATCTCCCGGTTCCCGGCTCCAAATCCGTTACGGCGGCTGGGAAATGCCTCCCGTGGTGGAGGAGATGGATGCACAGGAGATTTTTTTAATTTGCAGGAGGGATGGAACATCCTGCTCCCGAGCCGAAGTGCGCTCCGATCCCTGCCCTGCGTGGGCCGCAGCCCCCAGCCCCGCCGGGATACTGGGAGCACTGGGAAACCCGCGCGCCGAGGCGGGGTTTGTGTGTTAGTGGGACGTGCGGGCAGTGACCCCTCGGCACGGGAACTGCTCCCGGCTCCCCACGGAGAAATCCGACCTGACACGGGGAGCCCGCGCCGGGAGAGCCCCCCCAGAGCTCTGGGAGACGCGTCCTGGATCTCTCCCGAGCCTGGCACGGAGCCTGGATCTGCATCTCCCGATGGGAAGGGGGTTCAGCCCATGGAATTTTCCACCTGGGCCCCCCTTTCAGACCCCCAGGCAGCACTGAGCCCAGCCCACAGAAAAAGGGAGCGAGAACAAATTCCAGAGAGTAAAAGGGTTGTTCACCCAGAGGTTTGGAGGAGACAGAGGTGTGAGGGGGCAGGGAATGGGGCTGGAGCCACCTCTGGAGCTGCTGCTGCCTGGGGGGTTTCGGGTGGGCTTGGCCCCCTTTGCCAGCCCTCCACAGTCCCACCTTTCTCTCTCCTGCCATTGCAAACGCTCCTCTGGCCCCACAAACGCCCTGGGCTGGCCCCACCGCCCCTCAAAATCCTGATTTTCCAGTTCCCAGGACTGCCAGAGCTCCAACGCCACGTGCCAGGCCCAGGTCCAGCAGTGCCAAGTGCCTGCCTGGGTGCAAAACTCAGCTGCCAGAGCCAGGAGGTCAAATATCCTAGGGAAAACCCGGAAAGGAAGGATTGAGGCTATTTCCTGTTTGATAAAAAAGTTGCTGAAGGTCTTGGAGCACGTTCCGGGTTCATGGCAGAGTTTTGGCACCTTGGAGCGGCTGCTGGGACCCGTCAGGAGCCCGGAGAGCTCCCGGGAGCTGTGCAGAGGTTCCCCGGAGCACAGACAAGGCTCTGCACAGAGCCTTAAACACACTGAAATGAGAGGCAAAGATAAAAGAGCAGAGATAAGCGATAAGAACTCGCATATGACAGCAGCACAATCTTCAGAGCCGCAGCAGGAGCAGGAAAAATGGCCACATTCAAATTCCCGGAGAATTATCTGGGAAAACAAGGAGTAATTACTCTGGCAGGAGATAACTCTCCCTTCCCTCGCCTCGCTCTGCACACCCGGCTCCAGAGGAAGTTTGGGTGACCTGCAAGTGGCATCTCCATGCAAAACGAGGCTCGGAGCCTTCCCCGTGTGTTGGAACCCTGAGTTCTGAGGGTTTCATTCCTCCAGTTCTGACAAGCAATGATCCTCAAAAGCACACTCCATTTGACCTGAGACCTCGGGAGAAGCTTCCCAAACTGTGTGATAACACTGAGATTGTTGCTGTGTAATTAAAGTTATGTCACTGGGTGGAATGTGTAGAAATGTAGAAATTTAAGTTTATGGGATATAGTAATATATATGTGTGTGTAACAGTATGGAGGATTTGGGGTGTGGGTTTTTACTTCTTCCTTCTTCCTTCCTCCTTCTTCACAAATTTGGGTTTTCTGGTATCGGGTCAAAAATTCCGCAGTGCGGATCATGAATAGTTAGTTATTGGATTATAAGTAAAAACAATGTATATAATATGGCAATCCATAATTAGGTGATTTGGACCTTAAAAGTCCTTGGAAATTAGAACTCATGCCTGCCGTGAGCAGGAGCAGAGGCAGGAAGGCTCCACATTCCCTGGAAGTCTCGGGGGTTGCTCCTGAGCGTGGAGCTGTGCGGATCCAGGATATCTGTGCATTGTTCTCTGCCGGCTGAGACGCCCCGCCCTAACCTCGGCAGGGTTCCGCACCTCCATCCCTTCCTGGGATCCTGCTCCCGGGAATAGCCGGGATGCATCCTGCTCTTGGCTCGGACACCAGCTGGAGCTGGGAAGTGCCAGGGAAGGGTTCCTTCATCAGCAGGGCAGCAGTTACAGCTGCCCTGGGTGTCGCCTCCAGCAGCCACAAGGAAGCTCCCGTTCCAAGGCTTCCCAAGCCACACATCCCATCTGTTCCTTCGTGTTCCGTTCCCTGATGGATTTGTGAGCTGGCAATTTAGGGAATCACCTTCTGGGCTCGCCTGTGCAGGGCCACAAGGCCCTGCCGGTGCCACAAAGCCCTGCCACCCCCGTGCCACGTGCCAGGGCATCCCGCAGGAAAGGCTTTTCCGTGGTTAGTCCTGCTGCTCCACCGCTCCATTTGATGTCCCCGGTTCCTCCTCACCGCTTAACAGGGAAAACCATTCCCAGGCCATCCGGAGCTCGCTTTTAGCCAGCTCTCCTTTGCTCAGCTCCTTCCCTGAAAGGCCTTTTCATGTCCCCGAGCGCTTCCCTCTCTGTCCTCCGCCGTGCTCCTGCTGCTCGCGGGAGCTTTGGAGATCAGAGCGCCGGGAATGCAGGGGAATTCTCGGGACACTGGGGCAGAGCAGGGCTTTTTTAATCACCCAGACCTGGGAATACACCCTCGGCTCGGCCTGTGCCGCTGCAGAACCCGCTGGAGGAGCCTCCTCCACCGTCCCTTTGAGGGCGAGTAATGAGGAGCGCCAGGACGCGCTGGAGTCATTTCTTCCTGATCCAGCACGGGAAGCCTCGGGAGTGGTTCGGGGGCTCCTGGAGCCAACCCCGTGCCCCATCCAGCTGGGAATGACACGCCGGGGTGAGATGAAAAGCGTCAGAGTGCATGAAGAGGCGAAGCAGAGCCCTGCCAGTGCGCAGTCATCGCGCTCGGCTGTCTCCTAATGCCTGCCTTTGAAATGCTAATGCGCTTTTAAAGTAGGTAATTTTCATGTAACTTCTACCTACAGGACTCAAAGAAGGTGTTTATTACAATCCTGCCTGGCCTGGGGCACCGCTAATGAATTCCAAAGCCTTTCCATGACCGAATTCCAGCCCGGCTGCCCAGCCCGGGCTCCTCCCTGCACTTTGGGCCCGGCGTCCTGGCACACGGCAGGGCTGGCACGACACCTCCGTGCCCTGCTGTGTCGGGACGCCGGATCGGGAGAGGAGGAGCAGGACCAGCCCTCCCTGACCCACAGCCCCGGGGGTTTCGCTGGGCTCCCCCCCTGCGAGCCACCAGCCCTGCCGCAAATCCCAGGATCTGCGGAGCCGTGGGATGTTTCCTTTCATTTCATCCCCAAAGCGGGATTTCCATCTCGCCTTGGTTTCCATCCAACAGCACCTCCAGCACGCGTCCAACAAGCAGCTCCACCAGAACATTCCCGGAGCGCCATCACAACCCAGGGAATCCAGGGAATATTTGGATGGTTGCTCCAAAAGCCGGCTCCCCGCTCCAAGCGTCATCTGAATGTGGGCTTTCCCGGGGTGCTGGACACGCCGGGAATGCGTCAGAGCCTTCTTGGAGAAGGACGGGAGATGTTACTCCATGAGCATCTGGAGTCAGAGTGTCTGGGGGCTGCTCGGCAGGTCCTTGGCTCCCCTGGGAAGCAGCTCCGGGGTGGAGCAGGGCTCGGTCGGGCTCGGCCGGTTCAGGAGGTACCGGCGAGGCTTGGGACATGCAAAGAGCCAGCCCCGGGCTCCGTGCGGGATCAAAAAGCCTGGGAAAATGAGCGTCGGGAAGGTGCTGGTGCCCCGCGAGCCGCCCGCTTTGAAGAGGCGCTCCCCGAACGGGCGGCTCGGGGAGGAGGACTTCGAGGCGGTTTTGGTGGAGCTGAGGTTTGTCTGCTCAGCCCAGCCGTGCCTGGAGAACCCCGCAGCATTCCCGATCCCGTGGGTCTCGCAGGGATGCGGCCGGGGCTGCCCTCCCCTGCTGCAGCTGAGCCCGTCAGCTTTCTGGCTGACTGGGCTCCGCGTCCCGTTAATCGCGGGCGGCGGGGCCGCCCGAATCCCGCGTTCTGGTGTGAATTATGCGCACAAAACACGATTTGCTTTGCTAATGGCGTTTGGCCATTTCGGTGCCGGGGAACTTTTCAGAAATCATTACCATGCGCGCGGCTCTTTAGGTTTTTTCCTCTCTTCCGAGGCAATTTGTCAGAAGGGATTTTTTGACAATTTCACTGAACCATGCTCCAGAGCACGTTAACCCCTCCAGAGCTTCCTCCTCTGCTCTGCTTTCCCTGGGATTTGTTCCTGCTGCCTTAGCAGGGGCAGTGGGGAGCTGCAGGGATCAGTGGATGCACGGATAGCTCTCAGCTCATGGGGCTCCACATCCCAAATCCTCCCTGACATCCCCTGCACATCCCAATCCTCAGCTCGGCAGGTAATGAGGTTCTCTCCTCCCCCAGGGACACCCAAACAACGGGATAATTGCAGCAGGACTGGGAGGGATGGCTCCAGAAGCACTGAACTGGGGAGCATCCCTGAGCACCAGCTGCCTCCCAGCTCCTTGAGGAGGTTGGACGTGGAGAGGTCCCAGTTCTCATCCCCAAAAAAACCTCTACTTGAGGGAATTTTAGGATATGTGTGAATTCCAGGGTGGAGTCAGGCTTTCGGACAGCTGAAGCGGGAAAAGGGTTTGGGGTTATCCCAGTCACTCAGATTTTCCTAACAGCCTTTCATCCCTTTGGGCCTTCCAGGTGCTGGGTAATTCCCACTGCTGGGAAGGAGACTTGGAAACCTCCACCAGCCTCAGACGCATTCCAGGGCTTTGCTGCTTCGTGCAGGCCAAGACTTTTCCTTTGGGAACACAGGAGCCACTCCCTGGGGCTGAAGGTGGGGATGGAGGTGGCCAGGGAGGGAAGGGCTGCTGGGAACCCTCCGGAGCCAATCCCACCTATCCATGGGGTGTTGGAGGGCCCAGGAAAGCTGGGAATGCTGTGCCCCGTGTGCCTCGATCAGGGGAGGGAAGCGGGGATTTCCCTGCTGTTACTTTGCCTGAAAACTCATAAAATCAGGGAATGGTTTGGGTTGGAAGGGACCCGAAAGATCATCTGCACCCCACTAATTAAGGGGCTGTCTCAGCAAACCCTTCTCCCACCCGCTGCACACTGAGGATGTTTTTCCAGAGCTGGGGCTCCCGCAGCCACTGGTGCCGCTCTTTGGGAAGATCTTGGAATGTGCCAACCCCTCCTGTTGTTTCCTGAGAGTGGAAGTGTGTTCGGAATCTTCCCGGGGCCCTGTCCTACGCCTGCAGGAGCTGCTGGAATTCCCTCGGAGCACTCAGGGCCACTGACACCCACCCACGCTGCCAAATTTATCCACATTCCCATTGTCCAGTTCTGCAGGGCCTGGGCTGGTTTGGAATGACATCCCCAGGAGGATGAGGATCCTGGAGCAGGCAGTGAGGACATCCAACCTCAGAGCTGCTACAGCGGTGGCTGGTTTTGGGGGAGGGAGCCTCAGCTGAGCAGGGCCATCAGCCACGGGTCAGGTTGGAAAAAATTCCTCCCTGGGAGGGTGGGGAGGCCCTGGCACAGGGTGCCCAGAGAAGCTGTGGCTGCCCCTGGATCCCTGGCAGTGCCCAAGGCCAGGCTGGACGGGGCTTGGAGCAGCCTGGGACAGGGGGAGGTGTCCCTGCCATGGCAGGGGTGGGATGAGATGGGCTTTAAGGTCCCTTCTAACCCAAACCATTCCATAAATCTGTGACTTTGGGCAGTTTAGGAAGTTTCATTCAGAGCTCTGAGACATTCCAGTTACAGATTGATGCTGTTCCATTGATCTGAGAATGCTGGAGAGGGACTTTTTTCATGGGCAGGCAGAAATAAGACAAGGGGGAATGGCAGAGGGCAGGGATGGATGGAATATTGGGAAGGAATTCCTGGCTGTGAGGATGGGGAAGGGCTGGGATGGAATTCACAGAGAAGCTGTGGCTGCCCCTGGATCCCTGGCAGTGCCCAAGGCCAGGCTGGACGGGGCTTGGAGCAGCCTGGGACAGTGGGAGGTGTCCCTGCCATGGCAGGGATGGGATGAAATGAGCTTTAAGGTCCTTCCAACCCAACCCATTCCATGATTCTGTGATTCCCGAAGTTCCCAGATGGCTGTGCCATCCCTTTCCTCCTCACCTGCCGTGCCTTCCCCACCTCTCCTGTGCCAGCCTGCTCAGGGCTGCTCCCAGCCCTTGGTTATTCCTCATTATTCCAGGAATTCCTGTCACCTGCCGAGGTTATTTTCCAATGGGAACCCAAGGAGGTGAGTCTGGGTTTGATTGCTGAGCTCTTCCCTGAGCAATGTTTGTCACCTCCAGGGCTGCTCTTGGTCTCCCTGATTCCGGGTCTGTTGGGAGCTGGCCTGGGATGTGCTGGGGGCCGTTCCACCACCATGGGAAGGGGTTTGTCCTTGCAGATCCTTGAAACCCAGTGTCCTGCCCTGTGGAATCGCTGCTGGATCCAGCCCAGCCAGCAGCTCCAGGCTGGGTGAGTCGCCCGGAATTCTGCTGAGCTGAGAGCGCTGCAGGTACCTGGAGATGCCGCGGCTTTATCGGGCACTCTCCTTCCCCCATTCCCTGTCACTGTATCGAGCGTCCTCCTCGTTTGTGGAGTCCGGAATCCCAGCACTGCTGGAGCTCCAGCCCCTCCGGCACCGCGGGAGCTGCAGGACGGCGATGCACTGAGAGAGCATCAGATAAGAACCCCAGAATCCGCAGCCTCCTCCATCCCGCGCCTCCATCCCGCGGTTTCCCCTTACAGGTTCCCCAGTGAACCTCTCTGGGATCACATCCACTCAGGAAAACCAGGCCCCCGCTCACGGATTTCGATTTGTAACCCTCCCAGGGCCGTTTGCTGCTGCTGCGGCCACGGAGCTGGGCAGGGAAATGAGCTGGGAAAGCTCTCACGCCGTGAAAGCGCGGAAATATCGGGAATGTCTCACTTCTCTGCAGTGTCCCTCACTGGAGGGAACCAAATCCCTGCCCTGGCAGCTCTGGCAGGACAAATCCTGCCTTTCCCCAGGAACCTGGGGATTGTTGAGCTTTGGTTTCCAGCACAGGCTGTGGCCTCTCGACCCCACCACCCCCATGAAAAGCCTGGTGTGGTTTGGGAGCGCTGAGCTGTCCCCAAGGGCCTTGGGGACGTCAGGGATTTGCCTCTTCCCACCGTGCACCTTGGCAAGGTGACATCCATGAGGGCACCCAGCTCGTTGAAAGTTTTACCCAAATTAACCAACCCGTCATTAACCAATCCGTTAAGGGATTTCAAACACAATTCAAAGCCAACCATCTCTTCAAATCCTAAGTGAAATGAGTCGGATGGAACCCTTGGAAAACAGCCTGGACTAAAGGAATTTAGGAGGCCACCGGATTTCCAGTGCTGCTTATAGCACCAAAAATATTGATTTTTAAAATTTTCTTTTTTTAACATGAAAAGGCAAAATAATTTAGATTAAACTGAAGACCCCAGGCACCACAACACGGCCCAGGCCGGCTCCAAACCATCAGCAACCTCCTGCCCCATTTCCACATCTTTTTGGGTCGGTCCTTCTCTGGATTCTGTCCTTACAAAACAAGTGTGGGGAAGGACACGGAGATTCCGCTTTTCCCTGTGAAAATTTCGATTTTCACACTGTGGAGACATCCTGGTGTCGCATCCTCAGCCTGCAGAACTGAGGAAAGCTCCCAGAAAGCTGAGGGAATGCTCCTGGAAAGCAGCTGCAGATATTCCTTGGCACGCACAGCCGGATTGAGGGTTCAGGACTCCTCTCTGTCCCAGCTCCTCTTTTCCCGATGTCTTCGACGGCACCTCTGCCTCCAGCTGCTGCTGCCTCTTCGGATTCCTCGTGCCTTCCTGGACGTCTTCTCAATCCCTTCCTTCTTCATCTCTTGTGTCACTTCACTTCCATCCCTCCTCGCTGCTCCTCGCTGCCCACCTCTCCAGCCTCTCCACCCGCTCACCCCCGGCTGCTCTTAATCCCAGTGTCCCCAGAGGAAGCACCTGGAAGAGGAGCCCACGCTCTCAGCATTCCCACCTGCTGGAAGCTCCTCCGTGCCCGTTTTCCCTCAGGGAACAGCAGCCCCCTGCCCTCTCCGGGCAGCAGCTCCCTGTGACAGCTCGGGCTGCTGAGTTGCACAGTCAGGCGTTTGTCACTCGGCATCTTGATCGCTGTCACTTGGGTGATCCCGAGAGCTGCTCCCAGCCACGTCCCACTCCCCTGGGTCTCTGTCGCGTCCTCCCCGACGCGCTGGCGCAGGGATAATCACATCAGCGAGCTGGGGACGGGCTGGACGGGCAGCAGAGGTTCCTCTGGCCAGCAGCGAGCGATTAACGAGGACGGCACTAATTGGGGCGATGCCCCTGTGCCCGTCCCAGGTTTGCCGTGCTGATGGTCAGTAGCTGTGGGCAGAGCTGCTCTCCCTGGATTTCCGGGAGCTCCTCCACTGATAATGCACCGCAGGGGAAGGTTCTTCCCTTTGTTTGCCTTAAATGAGATGCAGGGTAATTTCATTTTGTTCCTACATAATGAGAAGTCGGCAATAATCACCCCGTAATCGCCTTTCCCGTGCTGGGCCTGGCTCTGCAAAGCTCTCCTCACGTCCCTCTTCACTCATCTCTCTTCAAGGCCAGACCTGTCATTGTTTAGTTCCATGCAAGAGAATCTTCTTCCCGCTGGGAATGATGTTCCCCCGCTCCCTGGTGCTCCCAGAGGCGCCGCACCCTCAGCACCCACCCAGGGCTTCTTCCCTGTCACCCCAGGTTTGTCACCTCCACCCTGGACATGTCACCAGTTCAGCAGGGCTCCGTTCTTGGGTGAAGCCTGCAGTTCCCTTTCGGGAGAGTCGAAGCAGAGCCCACGATTTTCCCCCCTGGCTTGTGCCTGGCTGCCAGGAGGGCCCCGTGCCCAGGGAGGGATCCTAGAAACCATAAAAACACAGAAAATCACCCAGTCCCACCCCTGCAATGGCAGGGACACCTCCCACTGCCCCAGGCTGCTCCAAGCCCCGTCCAGCCTGGCCTTGGGCACTGCCAGGGATCCAGGGGCAGCCACAGCTTCTCTGGGCACCCTGTGCCAGGGCCTCCCCACCCTCCCAGGGAACAATTCCTTCCCAATATCCCATCCATCCCTGCCCTCTGGCACTGGGAAGCCATTCCCTGTGTCCTGTCCCTCCATCCCTTGTCCCCAGTCCCTTCCCAGCTCTCCTGGAGCCCCTTTAGGCCCTGGAAGGGGCTCTGAGCTCTCCCTGGAGCCTTCTCCTCTCCAGGTGAACACCCCCAGCTCTGCCAGCCTGGCTTCACGGCAGAGGGGCTCCAGCCCTGGGAGGATCCTATCCCTGGATGGACAGGCCCGGGATGATCTCCGCGCTCACATTTGGGTCTCCAAGCACAGCAGGAGGGTGAGTCCAGCTCCAGCCGCACAGGGCACTGCCGGAGCAGCTGCCAGAGAGGGGATGAGGACCTGCAGCTCTCCCTGCCCACTCCGGGGAAGCCTGGAGCCAATTCCCGCTGCTCCGGCAGGACTGGGAGCCGCCCGCCCTGGCTGTGCCCAGAGCGCTCACACAGGAGGGACAACGCCTCGGGAATGTGCCTTAAGTGGGGAATTAAAGCGCGTTTGCTCCCCTGGAAGGCAGCGCGGGGTCTCCCCTCGGGGGAATTCTGTGTCCCTCTCCCCTGGGATGGCAGCGCTGCTGGCAGTGCCCTGCGCAGGGATGGCAGCGCAGGGCTGGCACCGGAGCCTGCGCAGGGAATCGTGTCCCAGCACCACGGGAATGGCAGCCACACTCCGAGGTGGTTTTGCCGGGAATATTCACAGCAAATTGCCTGGAAAAGGGGGTTTGGCAGAGCGACCTCACGGGAATTGGAGGGGGAGCAGGGCTGGAGGGGGTGCTGGGCTGGGCAGAGAGGTGTTTCTGCCATGCGGGCGTGAGTGAAGCGCTCCTGCTGTCCCCTGTCCACGTGCGGGGGGGGTCACCCGGCCAGGCCAGGCCAGGCCAGGGCAGGGCTGGGAAGGACTGAGGGGGTCACAGGCACCAACCGGGGCAGGAGGAGCCGGCAGCGCTGCCCAGGTGCCTCCGGGGGTGAAGGTGGGCGCAGGGCGAGAGCGAGGGCGATTCCCAGGGCTCGGGGCGATGGGATCGAATCCGACTGGAAGCTCACGGCATCCACGCTCCTCAAAGAGCCCTCAGGGGCTCAGCCACAGAGGTCTGGGGAGGCACAGAGTCGTTTTCTGGCTTCAAAGGGCCACCAGGGCCGGGTGGTGGCATGTCCCAGTGGCAGCCACAGCAGCAGAAGGGCTCGGTGCTGCTGATCGGATTTCTTCTGCAATTTCTTCAGCTGGATTTCTTCCAGGGGTCCCTCCTGCAGTTCTGAGGAGCCTGGGCAGCCCGGGAAGATGTGCTGGGCTGGGATTTGTGCCTGCCTGCCCGCCCCAGCAGTGCCTGGAGGCTATCGATGCCCGATCAATAACGAGCTGCCAAGCCCCGAGCTGGCCGAGGGGAGTTTCTGGTCCTTCTCCTCATGCAGGATAACAACCGTGTCCAGCCCTGGCTGCTGGCTTGGCTTCTCTTCGGTTTTTTTTTTCCCCTGAAATTTCATTGATTTCCTGTGCTGTTAATGGGCTGCTCGGTGCCGGGCAGGGTGGGCAGGGAAGGAGAGCGACGGGGGTTGTTGGACTGTTGGAATTCTGTGTCCTCGCAGGGCCAAGCAGAGCTGGAAAGGTCACAGCGCAGCCTCTGGGCACATCTGCCCGGCGTGCAGCCTCTGCCCGCTGCCAGGCAGCTCCTGCCGGGCCCTGGGCACTGCCCCTGTCCCCACAGCGGGCCGGGACACGGGCCCTCACTCCAGCGAGCCTTAAAGCAGGATTAGGGCAGGAGCCAGCGCAGCGGCGGCAGCCAGGGCTGGTGTGCCCAGCTGGTGCCACAGGGCCCCCGATGCCACCCCACTCGCCGGGTCCTGCAGCAGGGACATCCTGCTGGTGGCAGCGGGGCTTCGGGGTGTTCTGAGCTCCGAGCCCCGCGGCGGATGGAGCAAGAGGTGGGAATGCCCCCCGTTCTCCCCTCTTCCAAGCCAGGACGGTGCTTTCACCCCTCTCTGCCCGGCACAGCGAGCTGGGGGTGGGGAATGCAAACCTCTGATCAGACATTCCCCCCTTCTCCCTCCCAAAGAAGTCTAAAGTGCACCCGTCAGTCAACAGAGGGCTGAAACGCCGCTTTCATCAGCCGACAGGCCGGCACGGCGAGCTCAGGTGCGAGTCCAAAGCAAACAGCAAAGGGCAAAGTCGGGGCTGGGTGGATTTGTTTGCCGAGTGAAGGGTTTGAGCACAGGGATGATGCCACAGGTGAGGCGGGAGGGCCCCGGGCTGTGCAAATGCCAGCAGGGGAAGGAAAGGCGAGGTGGAAATGAAGAGGCCGCTGGAGAAGAGGGAAGAATGTGCCGGCTTTGCCAAGAGAGGATGTGAGAAGTGGCACCAAGTCCTGCCCCCCGAGTCCCTGGAGGCCCCGGCAATCCGGGATGCTGCCCCTTTAAAATGTGGGGTGAAAAAGACGCAAATGAGGAGCCGGCTGAAAATTAGTAGAGCAGAAAACTCCAAATGATGCAGAGCTAATTCCTTAAGTGTCAGACTGGCTGCCAGACCCTCCGCTTCTCAGCCCGCCGGCCCTGCAGCACCCCGGGGCGAGCAGGGGGGCTCCCGGGGCCACTCACTGCCCCCCGGGCCCGGGACCAGCCCCTGGGGTCCCCTGGGTCACTCTGTGCCACATCCGGGCTCCCCTCCCTGCCTGCAGCCCCGTGGCATCGCCCCCACCCCGGCGAGAGGGCAGGGGAAGTTTTTTAATATATTTTTATTGGCCTGTAAATTTCTTTGCTCTCCCCACCGGCTCGGATCGATGTTCGCAGTTTACCCGAGTCCCAGGCAGGCAGATTAAATCCTCTGCCTCTATCACACGAGATGGGCTTTTACTCCCCCTCTGATCACTCGGAAATAAACAGAGAGAGAGGAGAGGGGCGCAGGCGGGAGGCGGGGAGGGGGCGAACCCATTCCGGACCTGCTTATTCCCTGCCAGCCCCGCAGCTCCCGGTCATTAAACAAGTCACTCACCCCGCAAGCTGCTCCAGCCCGGCCTTCCCCGTGCCCCTGCCCTCCCGCTCGCTCTCCCTTTCCCCTCTCCTCTCTTCCTCCCACCCCCGTTATTTTTAAAAGAACAATAATAATTAGGCAGAGCAGCCTCTAACACAATCGTTTCAGCCTGAGCAGGCAATTAGGACAGGCGGAGTGAGGCTAATGAACGGTGCATTGGTTCCCCCGCCAGCCGTGCCCCCCACATCCCCGCAGACGCGTGGCTGCTCCGCCGAGCCGCTCTCCTGGCGCGGGCAAGGGCTGGCAGGGGGGCACGGTGCCCAGCGCAGCCAGCCCAGGGCGAGCCACGGGCCGGGGTGGGGACGGCCGAGCTGCCAGGCTGTGACTTTGGCACGAGTGACGGCCCCCGGGCATCCCCCGGCCCCGCGGGCTGGCAGCGCCCGGCCGCTGCTGGGCAGGGCAGGAGAGGCCACCCTGGGGTCAGCCAGCAGGGGAAGGGCCAGCCGGGGGCGTGGGGCACGGGGGGGACAGCGCGGGGATGGTGACCCCGCGCAGGGATGCTCCTGTAGGGACTGTGCACAGACACGGCGCCGGGAGCCGGGGCCAGGCAGCTGCGCTGAAATATTCATGCCAAGCTGGCTTTGAGGACAGCGGGATTTCTTGGAAACTCGCTGCGCCTCCTGAATGGAGCTGTCTGCTCGGCGCGGCTGCCTGGGCACATGAGGAGCCTCGGCCGGGGGACATTCCGGTGCCCGAGGGTGGGGAGCCTGGCCCAGGCTGCCGGTGGCCAGCCCTCGGGGAGGCCGCGGGGACCGTGCAGAGCCACAATCCCACGGCAGGGATGCTCTGGGAGCAGCTGGGCCCGAGCTGGGATAGACCATTATGGGATGGGGCTGCCCTGAAGGGACAGCAGTGTCCCTGCGTAGGCTGATGGGCAGGGAGGTGACAGGGAGGTGACAGGGAGGTGACAGGGAGGTGTTGGAGGCAGAATTCCCGGGCAGGTGACCCCAGAGGAGCTGCTGTGGCGGCTGCAGGGTGGGGACAGCGGCCGTGTGACGTTCCGGGAGCCGCCTCCTGCGCTGCGCCCCGGAGTTTGGGATGGGAGCCCGGGGCTGAGCCCCCTCCCTTCCAGGGAGCTGAGACCCCCCCAGCACAGGGCTGGTGCTTGTCCTGGTGCTCCCAGCTCCGCAGCCTGACCCACGTGTGGGGCTGCGGCCGTGGGTGTGCGCTGGGAGGGGGGGACACTGGGGATTTGGGGTTCTGAGCGCCCTGATGGCCCCAGCTGGCCCTGGGCTGCCCCAAACACAAGTATCCCTGGTTTTCCTGAACTGCTGGGATCTTTTGGCCCCCTGACATCCGGCATTGAGACCTGGTTGCTGTCGGTGCACAGCTCCAGCTCCTCCCACCACCACACATCCCAAATCCCGCTGTAATTTGCTGTCCCTCAGGCCGCTCCCTATTACTGCTCTCCAAATGTCTCTCTCCCAGTCTCCATGGTGTTAAATTATATTTCCCCAGCTGGATTACTTTGCATTTGTTCAGAATGAATTTCATTTGGCTATTTCCTTCCTAGGCCTGACCCTTCTTTCCCGGTGCATTATCTTTTAGCTCTTTGTCCTCACCAGGATTTGCAGCACCTTCCCATTTCATATCCTCTGCAAATTTAATTAACAGGCTCTTTACCCTCCCTCTTTCAGATCAAATGAAGATGTTAAAGGAGAGCAGACCTGGCACAGATCTCACCGCTAACCACTAACAACAATACAAGTACCTTGCACTTAAATTATGCGCTTCCCATCAGAAGATTTCAAGGGCCTGTGCTGCAGAAGGATAATTATTAAAGCTGGGAACTCCGCTCCGCTGGGGAATTTAATATTTGAGGTCTGCCTCGGGGCATGTGTCTTGTTGACTGCTGTGTTACCACCAGCCTTGACAGGCCTGGGATCGATGGCCCTGTGGTGCTGTTGTCCCGGTCCCTGTCCCTGTCCCGGTCCCTGTCCCTGTCCCTGTCCCGGTCCCTGTCCCTGTCCCGCTGCTCTGGCCCCACAGAGCTCCCTGGATGAGGGACCCCCAGCTGGACCCCGGCGTGAGGAGGAGCCAAGCAGCGACCCGGCGCTGGTTCAGCAGCGTCACCTGCTGTGGTGTCAGCAAATGCCTCAGGGAAACACTGAAATTTGGCTGGATTGGGAAATTCAAGGTGCTTCAGCCTCGGCCGTGGCCAGGGGATGCGGACAGAGGGGACGTGGACAGGGTGGGGGCACACGGGCTGTGATTCAGCTGCCCTTGGAACGTGGGAAGAGGGACTCCCAGGGCTCCTGGAGCCGGAGCAGGGACGGCTCCTGGTGGGAATCACTGCCCTGGGGATGAGCAGTGCCCCTGCTCAGGGCTGAGCTCTGAGGGTGGGGCAATCCCACCTTGTTTTCCCTTCACCACAGCCTGGAAACTTCCCCTTCCTCCTGCACCCTGCATGGGGATCACAGGCTGGATCTTCCCACGGGGATAGAGGGAGGCCAACCCCCAAAAACATCTCTAAAATCCTGCTTTTGCTTCATTTTAACGGTGGAAAAAAACGGTTTGTGAAACTGTGGGGCAACTGCAGCATGAAAGGGATTTGCGGGATGCGTTTGCAGAGTTCTCCACGCAGCAGTGGCCTCTCTTTTTTCCTGTTCTCCAGCATTTACCAGCGGAATGTTCTCCTCGTGTCAGCGTTACCTGCGTGATGAATAATGCACGCTGCTCCCGCTCTGTGTGCCTGCGTTCCCAAATCCCAGCTGCGTTCTGTGCCTGCACACAAACCTCCAACCAAATCTGCTGCTGGGATCTCCTCCAGGGCCACCACCGTGGCCACAGCATCCTGCTGGGGGGGGTGCCCTAAAAAGGGGATTTTCTGTGCTCCCTGCTCCCACTTCCTCAATAAAAATTGTCCTCAGACCACAGGAACTGAGTGCTCAGGCTGCCAAGAGGAAAATTCCAGGGGTGCAAAGAGGATTCAGCATCCCTGTAGAGCCTCTCCCTAAGACTGGACGGCAGGGCTGGAAAAACCTGGCTCTTGGAAGGTGCTTATTTGTGCCTTGCTGGTAATGCTCCCAAAGTCCCCCCGTGCTCCAGGCTCCTGCCTTGCAGGAGGAATTCTGTTATTCCCTGGCTGTGCAGTCCTTGAGCCCGGCATTAGTCCCTGTGGCATTTTCCTCTCCTGATAAGTCAGCTCATACCCTTGATTGTCACGGCAATATTTCAGCGAGGCTGAGCGGGAATTCAGCTGCTCTCCACAGCAGAAGGAAAATAACCCCCAGTGCTGTTCCAGGGGAACATTGATACGGCACCAAACAGGGGGAAGGGACTGTGAAATCCCAGCTGGAAACTGGGACTGTGAAATCCCAGCTGGAATTTGGGACTGCATCCCCAGCACTGAGCTCCCAAATGCCCCCTCCAAAGAGCAGCGGGATTAAGAACCCAAATTCCTCGTAGGATGAACCATCCTCCATCCAGGAAAGAAATGAGCTGGCACTGCTGGGAGCTGAATTTTCTGGGGGTCAGATTTTCCAGAGAAGCTGTGGCTGCCCCTGGATCCCTGGGAGTGTCCAAGGCCAGGTTGGACGGGGCTTGGAGCAGCCTGGGATAGTGGGAGGTGTCCCTGCCCATGGCAGGGGTGGGATGGGATGGGATTTAAGAATTCCAACCCAAACCAGCCTGGGATTCCCTGATTCTATTCCATGACCTGCCCCGGGTAGTTCCTGCAGTACCGGGCTCTAACCCTAATTGATACCTGATGAGTTAACCCCTAATCAGCAGCTCCCATTCCCATTTCTCTTTTCCACGTGGGTTTCCTCGCTCTGTCACGAGGAGTTGGGACCCTTTGCTGTTTTCCCTGCCTTTTGTCTAAGCCAAATTTTCAGCACCCCCCGAATTTTCGCTCAGGCAGTGAATCAGCTGAGCTGATGAGAGCCGGTGCCCCCGCTCTTCCCCCC
The DNA here is from genome assembly GCA_013397775.1 of Eulacestoma nigropectus. NCBI lineage: Eukaryota > Metazoa > Chordata > Aves > Passeriformes > Eulacestoma > Eulacestoma nigropectus. The sequence goes on from VZTE01002394.1 coordinate 69,240, forward strand.
AGTTCTCCCACCTTTTCCAGCACAATCCATTTCCTCCACGGCTGCAATCCCCACCCTCATCCGTGGCCAGGGCCACTCTGGCGCTCGTGCCATACTGGAGGTGGGAGATAGAGCACATCAAAGTCACGATTTTCCCCGTTTCTTGCCGTTCTCTGCACGATTTATTATCAGGGAGTGGTGCCAATCTCGCGCTGCCAGGGCTGGGAAGGCGCTGCCCCTGCTGCTGCTTTGGATTAATTCCATCCAGGTAAAGTTGTCTGGGCTGTGAATTGTCCCTTTCCCGGTGCCCAGTCTGCTCAGCCAGGTTATCACTCCTCGGGAGCAGAAGCAGCCAACTCCTCCCGAGGCTGGGAAATGCGCGTGGAAACACCCTGTGGTATTTCCAAAAAAAACCCTGTGGGTTTTCTCTTGAGAGGAGGGAAACTGGAAATCAGGGAGCTGCAGGAATGAGGTGGGGAGCCTCCAAGAGCAGCTCCTCGCTGGGTGAAGGGTGGGCAAGCTCAGCTCTGTGGGAATCTCTCGGATTCTCAGTGCCCTGAATTCCAGTTTGTCCTGGTAAATTATTAATCCAGCAATAAAAACATTCCCCCTTTTCCCGGCCTCAAAGCCCCGCTCGGGGTCTCCCGTGGCTTTTATCTCCTGCTCCATCCCAGAGGAGGCATGGAGGTGATGGGATGGTCCCAGGGGAGCAGCCAGGGATGCGTTTGTGTCCCTGAGCTGCTGTTTTCCGTGTCCTGCATCCCAGGAAAAGCTGCCCAGGCTCAGCTCAGTCCTGGGGTGTCCCAGCAGTGAGGCCACGGCCATGTCACTGCCAGAGGGCAGCTGGAATTTGGGAGCAGCTGGCACCCAGAGGTGCAAAGTGCCCCATGGGAATGTCACCTGGGGGGTCTGGGCTCACTCCCACACCTCCCAGTGAGGCCAAGAAATTCCCTGGATCTGAGGAACCGAAGCTTTCTTGGCCAGGTGCAATTAAAGCCCCTGGATCCTTTCCCTGGACCGTGTCCCTGGAGAAGCTCTGCTGGGGAAGGTGGGGAACGCTGTGGGAACAACAGGAGCGGGAATGGGAACCACCAGCAGGACCATGGAATGGCAGAGCAGGGAGAAGATGGATGGGGCTTGGAGCAACCTGGGCTGTTGTGGAGCTGTCCCTGCCCACAGCAGGGTGGGAACGGGGTGGGATTTCAGGCCCCTTCCAAGCCAAACCAGTCTGGATTCCGTGGCTGGGAGCCTCTGCTCCAGAGTCCTGGATCTGCGGGTGCCTCCACCCAGTGTCTGCACCCCAGGATGAGGGGGAGCACATCTCCCTGGGAAACACGAGGGCAGCTTCCCAAATGCCCTGGGAATGCTCCTTTTCCAGCACCTACGGAGCCCCGGGATGCCGAGTGCTTCACCCCTGCCTGGAGCCGGGCTCTGCCATCCCCACCCTGCTCCCACCCCACTGCTGCACTCTGTGCCGAGCTGCTCTTCCTGGGAGCAGTGAGATCCCGTTTGGTGCGAATTATACGGGAAAAAATCACCCTGACACCCCAGACAGACCCCGGGGAGCATCCAGGTGACCTGAGCTGCTCCCAGACCCTCCTTTTTGCATCCTTGCACTCTTTTTTATCTACAAAGCTGCTCTGGTGATGTCCCTCTCTGAGCAGCAGCCCCAGATGTGGGAAAACTCCGCTGCCCTCCCTGAGCTCGGCAGAAAGAAAAGCTTTTCCCAGGAATTCTCTGCAGAAGGAATGAGAGCAAAGTAATGCCCAGGCTGGCGGGTGGAGGGGGAAGAGCTCTGCCTCCCACGGAGAGGAATCAGCAGTATCGGGATTTTCCCCGCGTGGTGCCACTGCTCAGGGAGGAGGCTTTGGAGTGGGTCCTGTGGGAGGCTTGAGGAAGGAAAACATCTCCATGGTAAAAGGAGATGGGAATTTTTTGGGGGGTTGGAGATGGGGAATTACGCATGGGGAGAGGGGAGTTTAGCGGGAGCTGCCGTAAAGGAAGGAAAATGCTGGGACAGGGCATGGATTTCTCCTCCAAGAGAGACGGAGAGGGATTATTTACAAGTGCCAGGACGCAGGGAATGGCTTCCCACTGCCAGAGGGCAGGGATGGATGGGATATTGGGGAGGAATTGTTCCCTGGGAGGGTGGGGAGGCCCTGGCACAGGGTGCCCAGAGAAGCTGTGGGCTCTCAGGTGCTTTTATGCTCTGGAGAGCTGAGTTTTCCCTCCTGAGCGCCAGGATGATGGGAACGCCGAAGTCCTGCCCTGGCCAAGGCTCGGGAATGCTCCAGGAGCGTTCGGGGCCGTCCTTGGGAGGGGACCCCTCAGCGGTGCCCGTGTCTCTGGTGATGCCAGGTGATGTTCTGCCCTGGCAACACGAGGAGGGCTGGCATCTGCTCTGCTTTCTGCCTGGCTGCCTCCGCAGCTCGCCGGGCTCCCCCTGTGCCGGGGCGACACACCGGGGCCACGATCCGAGGCGACACGAGCGCCGGTGTCGGTGAGACGGGGCTGAGCGCGGCAAGCGGCTGCAAAGGGGGGGGAAAATCGCGGCTGCTGAGCTGCCAGAGGGCAGGGAGGGACAGGGAGTGACAGAGAGGGGCAGGGAGGGACAGAGAGGGGCAGGGAGGGACAGGGGAGGGACAGGGAGGGACATCTGAACACCTGGAGAAGGGGAGGAGGAAAGGCAGCACACACGAAGCTTCTGGCTCAGCAAATGATCCAGCAGTGGATCCGGCCGGAGTGTGGGATAAGGGGATGCCAAAGTGCACTGCAGGTCCCATCCTTGGGGAGGGAAGTCGGGGAAAATCCTCGCTCCGATTTCAAACGGCAAGCAGAGATCATGGAATTACAGGATCATGGAATGGGTTGGGTTGGAAGGAGCCTTAAAGCTCATCCAGTGCCACCCTGCCATGGGCAGGGACAACTCCCACTGTCCCAGGCTGCTCCAAGCCCCGTCCAGCCTGGCCTTGGGCACTGCCAGGGATCCAGGGGCAGCCACAGCTTCTCTGGGCACCCTGTGCCAGGAACAATTCCTTCCCAATATCCCATCCATCCCTGCCCTCTGGCACTGGGAAGCCATTCCCCCTTGTCCTGTCCCTCCATCCCTTGTTCCCAGTCCCTCTCCAGCTCTCCTGGAGCCCCTTTAGGCGCTGGAAGGGGCTCTGAGCTCTCCCTGGATCCTTCTCCTCTCCAGGTGAGCACCCCCAGCTCTCCCAGCCTGGCTCCAGAGGGGCTCCAGCCCTCGGAACAGCTCCATGGCCTCCTCTGGATTCGCTCCAGCAGCTCCAGCTCCTTCCTGTGCTGGGCCCCCAGAGCTGGGGTCTCACAGGACAGAGCAGAGGGGGACAATCCCCTCCCTTGAGCTGCTCATCCACCAGCTGCTGGCTCTGCTCCGCGTTCCAGCGGGAATCCGCGGCTCTCCGGGATTCCGGGAGGTGGGAAGGGCTGGGAAGGGCGGGAAGGCTGAGCTCGTGCCTGCGCACCCGTAATGAGGGTGATTGAAGGCTGAGAGCAGGATGATCCAGAACAATATCAGTGAGTGGTTTTAGTGTCAGCAATCTTCAAACTCGCTGTCAAAGGGAACATTTAAACGATTTTCCTGCTACTCCAACGCATCCAGGTTATATTTATATCCGGAGAAAACTGGTGCTATAAATGTCAGGTTTGGAGAAGGGCTGGCTGCATCCATCAGAGCAGGAATTAGGAAGGAGGGAGCAATGATGGATCGTTGCCAGCTGACGGACCTGCCTGCACAGAACATCCCCGAGGCCTGATCCACGGCGGGGAATGTCCCAGCCCGGGAATATCCCAGCGTTTGGGACATCCTGTGTTTGGGGGGACAGCAGGAAAGACCCTGGGCTGGCCAGAGCTTGGAGCTGGAGGTGCCTGAAGTGTTCAAAGCCAGATTTCAGCCAAACGCAGGAGAACTATAAAAAAAAAAAAAATCGGAGAATTCTGTTTTGCTGGAGTGAGAATAAAAATAAAAGAGGTTGTAAAGAATCCTTGCGCTTCCCGCTGTCCGGAGGCTCCAGGCTTTCTCCCAGGCTGCTTCTCAGGGTAGTTCCCAGTGCTTTCCAGGCACCCTCTGTGGTGTTTTCCCCCTGTCTCCAGCCTGGCTGGGAATCTGCTCCCTGTCCTTCCTCACTTCTCTGCCTTTGGCCTGGTGCTGCCCCTCGAAAACCCCGGGAATCCCGATGTTCCTGCTGCCACCCCTGCAGCTGAAAGGGGAGCCTGGTCCTTCTCCATCCCAGGGGATTCCGTCCCTTTGGATCTCTGCAGAAAGTTCTCGTTTGGGCTCCCAGCCCTGCCCGGGCTGGCAGGATTCCCAAAGTCCTGGTGGGCACTGCCAGCACCTGGTCCTAAATTATCCCCTCTCAGGAGTCTCCCTTCTCCATCCAGCTCCGTCAGAGCTGGATTCCTGTTCCCCAGAAGTGGGGGAAGGTGGGAGACGCCAGGGAATCTGTCAGAAAGAGAGGAAATCGGGAGCTGGAGCAGCACAGGAGGTGCAGATGTTGGGAGGGTGGAGAGGCAGCACTTGGACCTCGTTATCCCGCCAGGAATGGCCTGGCAGCTGCTTTGGGGGGATCCAGAGCGGGCGGAGGGTGTGAGGTGTGAGGGCGTGTGGGGAGGTGAGACACACACGGGGAATTTCCAGAGCTCTGTGAATTCCTGGGATGGCTGCGGGAAGCCAGAAAGTCCTTTGGGGTCTCTCAGGTAATGAGGGATGATCCTCCAGGAATTTGCTGTCCTGGAGCTGAGCCTGTCGGGAAGGACATCCTGCAGCTCAGTTTGGACGCCCCTCAGTGGGAAAGGTTGGATGCTTTTGTCCCAAGGCCTTTTCCCAGTCCTGCCATCTGTGATGATTTCCTCAGGACGAGGCTTTGCATCGAAGCCCAGAACCTGGGATTCCATCCCACATCCAGTGTCACCATCCCATATTCAGTGTCACCACCCCACATCCGATGTCACCACCCCATATCCGATGTCACCATCCCACACCTGATGTCACCATCCCACACTCAATGTCACCATCCCACACTCAATGTCACCATCCCATATCTGCTGTCACCATCCCATATCTGATGTCACCACCCCATATCTGATGTCACCATCCCACACCTGATGTCACCATCCCACACTCAATGTCACCATCCCACACTCAATGTCACCATCCCATATCTGCTGTCACCATCCCATATCTGATGTCACCACCCCATATCTGCTGTCACCATCCCACATCCGATGTCACCACCCCACCCTGGGCCAGCACAGACCCTCCCGGGTGGTTCAGCTGCTCCAAGCACGCCGTGGAATTCGCTTTTCCCCGGCAAACTTCTGGCCACACCCCGTCCTGCCTGCCCTTTTCCAGCCGGGATGAGGCTGGAATAAATGGAATAAATGGTTGCTGTTGCCAATCTGACAGAAATATGATGACGTTTTCAAACATAACGCGGGGCAAACCGGCGCAGCAGCATCACAGGGCTCCTGACCCGCTGAGATCCCGTTAATTGCTGGGCAGAAAATACAAATAAACAAGGGAAAAATTGACATTCCCAAGAACCTTTGGCGAATCAGCGGGAAATCGCTCCCAGCTCGGCTCACGGGTTCTGCTGCCAAGCCCAGGAGCGGGGCAAGGTCAGCACCGGAGGGCACGAGGGGGTTCCCGGGGCAGAGGAACAGGAGCCCGGGTGTGCCCCGAGCCTCCCCCAGCTCTGCCTCCCCCATCCCTCCCTCCACGGATGCGCTGGTGCCTCCTGCTCCGAGCCATCTGCCCCTACAAAACGCTCTGGGAACGGAGCCCAGGCAATCCCGGGAGCTGTGGGAAGGGAAAAGGGAGGGCTGGGGCACACGGCAGCGCTGCAGGAGCCTCCCCTTTGGGGAGCACCGGATTTCTGCCCACGGGAATCCCCTCTGCCCACATCCTGGGAATCCCAGCTGGATCCTGGCCGTGCTGGGATGGAGCAGCCCCGCTCCCATCGCAGCCAAACTGCCCCAGCCCATCCCTGCTGCTTATCCACCCCACACAGTGAGTGCAGGGCAACCAGGGATTGGGATCACAGAATCCCAGAATGGTGTGGATTGGGAAAAGCCCATCCAGTCCCACTCCCCTCCACTTCCACTACCCCAGAGTGCTCCAAGCCCCGTCCAACCCAGCCTTGGACACTTCCAGGGTGATCAGCTTCCAAAAAAAAAAAAAAAAAGAGGTGAAAGGGTAGCTTTGATCAGTCTGGGGAATAAAACTCTGATCTCTGGTTCAGGAATTAAAGCAAAAGCAGAGCCAGAGCGGGATATTGGTGAATTCGGAATAGATGGAGAGGTCTAGAGGGCCATTAACCCCCACACCCCAGGGCTGGGGCAAGTTCCACTTGTGGGAATCTTAACTCTTTATTTTCCCTCAGGAAAAAGTGAATTTTAGTTCAAAGATTTGTTGGAGGGAAGGGGCAGCACCGGGATTTTCTGTCAGGCCTTCAGTGCCTGGATAAAGGCAGCGACACCCGGCCTTGGGCCATGGATGGATGGAAGGAGGGATCATCTCTGCACTGATCTGGGGTCAAAGAAGAAAAATCATTTTAAAACCAGTTTTTAATGACTGTTCCCCACAATTGAGCCAGCACTGCCAGCTGGCAGGTGGAGCAAGAGGGAAAAGGGATCTGAGGCAGGATCTGGGTCCTGCCCGTGCCCCAGCCCTGGGCAGGGCGAGTTTCTCTGTGGGATTTGGGATTTGGCACATCCCCACACTTCTGCTTCCTCCTCCCAGCTCAGGGTGTTTTGGGGGCCTCCCTTCTGTGGTGCTGCTGAGGGGGATGGAGGACGGGGATGGAAAACAGGGATGGAGGATGGGGATGGAGGAGAGGGATGGAAAACAGGGATGGAGGACAGGAATGAAGGACAGGGATGAAGGACAGGGATGGAGGATGGGGATGGAGGAGAGGGATGAAGGACAGGGATGGAGGAGAGGGATGAAGGACAGGGATGGAGGACAGGGATGGAGGAGAGGGATGGAGGAGAGGGATGAAGGACAGGGATGGAGGAGAGGGATGGAGGACAGGGATGGAGGACAGGGATGAAGGACAGGGATGGAGGACAGGGATGAAGGACAGGGATGGAGGACAGGGATGGAGGAGAGGGATGAAGGACAGGGATGGAGGAGAGGGATGGAGGACAGGGATGGAGGACAGGGATGGAGGACAGGGATGAAGGACAGGGCCTGAGGACAGGCCGAGTGCCACAGGATCCCTCTCCAACAGGGAACAGGAATAAAGACCAGGCAAAGAGACACCACGATCCCTCCCAATCACCCCCATCCTCCTCCAAACCTCAGCTCAGGCCCCTCCCGGGCCAGGCATCATTACGGCGTTGTTAATCACCCTCTCGGGCTCCTCTCCAGCCCATGTGCCCCTGATCCCGGGGATTTTTAACCCACCTGTGTTCCCGCACCCCTCGCCCTTCCCCTCGACACAGCAGCGAGCTCAGGAGAGCCCGGCTCTGCTTTCCTGCAGCACCGCGGAATCCGAGACGGCACCGAGAGGGGCGAAGGATTCCTGGAGCCTGGGAGCGTTTGATGGCATCAGATAGCGCTGAAGGTGGAGAGGGAGGCTTGAAACCAGACCCCGGAGGCTCCCGCCTGCATTCGGTGGCTGCCAGGGTCAGGTTTCAGCAGGAAAAGCGGAGGAATTGTCGCCGTCCCTTCAGGACACGCAGCTCCCGCGGAGGGGGGAAGCACCACCCTGCCCTTCCCAGCTCTCCGGACACTGCCCAGGCACTGGGATGTTCCCGGCAGTGTTTCCCACACCTCCACCCTGCCGTGCTCCTCCCGGGCTTGGTTTTTGGTGTTCCCAGCCATCCCAACCTCCCCACCAGCACCGGGGGCTGCGGGACATCCCAATCCCGATGCTGTGGGAAGAACGGGCTCCCCGGAGCCCTGCGGGGCTCTGGGTTCACCCACATCACTCTGCTCCAGAGCGGGAGGGGAGGCTCAGCCCAGGTCTGTGCCCTCGGCCCAGCTCCCGTGGGGCTGCTGGAGACATCCAGGATCCCATGGGATTTTCTCCTTTCTCTGCTGGAGCTTCGTCCTGTTCACGGGGCTTTTGCCTTCCCGGTGCCACAGACAGCCAGGGCACTTCCAGCCATGCCAGGGATGCCAGCCTCAGCACGGGAATGCCGCAGGGATCAGTGCTTCCCCTGACCTGAGCTTCCCGCCGAGTCTTGGTTTTGTTAGGGAGAGAATGGATTAGGGACTCCCATTTCTTGGTTGTAATCCTATTTCAGAAGGTACTCGGAATCCCTCCTGAGCAGGGAGGACCTGCCTCCCGCTCCTTTCCCAGCTGGTATCCCTGGCACCTCTACCCTTCCCAGGGCTTCTGGCACCCACAGGGACCTGGAGCGGGTGGGAACACCCTCCCTTCCCTAGGAATTGCACTGGGAGAAGCCTTCCCACACCACGGCTCAGCTCTGGTGCTGTACTTTCATTTCAGGCTCTGGTTCTGACCCAGTCTGAGTAGGGAGCGCTGGTCTTGCCTCCACTGAGGTATCTCCCACCTTCCCAAAGCCTCCTGCATTCAGGGGTTTTTGTCAGTCCCTCAGTGCTTTGTCCCAATCCTTCCCTTCCAGCAGTTGAAGCATCAGAGGAGCGAAGTTGGAGCACATCCCTCACCCCTCTCTGCTCCCTCCCCGTCCCTCCCCACCTTTCTCCAGGCTTTTATCCCAAGTTTCCCTCCGGCACACCCGCCCCATGTCCTCCCTGGCGTGCTGGTTTCTGGAAGGGCTCACATTTCCTGTCATTGGCTCTTTCCAGAGGGCTGGAAAAATTGGGAAATTAGAATGTCTTGTCAGCCACAGGAGAAACCACAGCATTGCTGGGATGGCAAAGCATTCCATGGGGAGTAGCAGCAATCCCAGGATTGTCCCACAAAACCTTTCCTGGCCTTTCCTTGCTCAGGGCTGGGACCCACAGCTCCAGGGAGAGGTGAGGAGCTCCGGACACCTCCACGCCTCTTTCCATGGAATTCCCTCATAATTTTTTTAGGCAGGAGGGGGTTACTGCCATTGTCAATCCATGGGAAGGAGTGTTTATCCATGGGAAGGAGTGTTTATCCATGGGAAGGAGTGTTTTCCAGAGCTCTCCTCTCAGTGCAGCTGACTCGGTGATGTTCTGGTGCCCATTTAGGAGGGAACACTCCGGGATGTTTCCAGAAAAATGAGTTAATGCCTTCCCACATCCAAAAGTCCTGGTGGTCCTCAGAATCCTCCAGAAATCCCTGGATGCAGGGCAATTCCGTGCTCAGACTGAGAAGCCCTAAGGACATGTGGGACCACAGGATTCAGACCCCTCCACTGGGATTTGCTCGAACTCCTGCTGAGGAACGGGAACGTGGCAGGACCGGCCCGGAGCTGCCCAAAGCCAGGGAGTTTTCCCCCAGCTGCAAAGCCCGGTGGATCTTTCCAGCTGCTCTGGGAAATCTCATTTTCCATCTGCCCGGCAACTGGGAGTGTCCCAGTGCAGGGCAGGGAACGCTGAGCCTTTGCAGAGCGCGGTGGCTCCGTTCCCGAATCCTGTAAATCTCCAGCTGGGCTCCGAGGCAGGTGTGAAATACAGGATGCTCCTCGTGTGTCCTGGAGCTGGGCAGGATTTACTCCGCGCCAGGCTCTGGATGCACATTTCTTATCTCAGCCCCGAGATTTATGGAGTCCCCGAGATTTATTCCGCCTGTAAAACGCTGTTAAATGCGGGGCTGGGCTGTGCAATGGCCATTGTTTGGGAATGCTTTGTGTCCGCTGGCAGAAAAACGGGCACGGCCCTCCCCGAGTGGCTGCCGGGTGGGAAGAGGCACGGGAGGGATGTGAGGAGCCGAGTGCTGCTGCCAGAGGGGTGGAGAGGGGCTGGGGTGCACCAGCGTCCCATCCTGGTCCTGCTGAGGAGGGATGTGGGAGAGGGGGGTGTCCAAGGAAAGGGGGAAGCACGGAGGGGGCGAGGGAATGGTGCAAATCCCGGTCCTGGGGCTGCTGGAGCTGCACCTCCATCCCTCCCTGCTCCTCTGGAAAGGGGACAATGGGGACAATGAGCCAGAGAGGCCAGAAAATGGGGAATTCTGGGGAAAGGGGACAGTGAAGACCCCGGTCCTGGGCTGCACCTCCATCCCACCCTGCTGCTCCTGAAAGGGACACTTGGACAAGGGGGTACCGAGCCAGAGAGGCCAAAAAATGGGGAATTTTGTGGAAAAGGTATGGAGGGAGTGAGGGGCTGGTGAAAATCCCAATCCTGGGGCTGCTGGAGCTGCACCTCCATCCCTCCCTGCTCCTGCTGGAAGGGACACTCGGGCAAGGGGATAATGAGCCAAGAAATGGGGAATTCTGTGGAAAATGGACGGTGAAGACCCCGGCCCTGGGCTGCACCTCCATCCCACCCTGCTCCTCCGGAAAGGGGACAATGGGGACAATGAGCCAGAGAGGCCAGAAAATGGGGAATTCTGGGGAAAATGGATGCAGAGAGTGAAGGGCTGGTGAAAATCCCAGTCCTGTCGCTGCTGGGCACGCACTTCCAACCCTCCCTGCTCCTGTTGAACGGGGACATTTGGACAAGGGGATACCAGATAGGCCAGGAAATGGGGAATTCTGTGGAAAAAGGTGGGGAGAGAGTGAGGGGCTGGTGAAAATCCCAGCCCTGTGGTGCTGGGGCTGCACCATCACCCTGCTCCTGCTGAAAGGGACACTTGGGGAAGGGGACACCAAGGCAGAGAGGCAAAAAAATAGGGAATTCTGAGGAAGAGGGATGGAGGGAGTGAGGGGCTGGTGAAAATCATGGTCCTGGGGCTGCTGGGGATGCACGTCCATCCCTCCCTGCTCCTGCTGCAGAGGGCACTTGGGCAAAGGGATACCAAGCCCAGAAATGGGGAATTCTGTGGAAAAGGGAAGGAGGGAGCGAGGGGCTCATTAAAATCCCAATCCTGGGCCTGCTGGAGCTGCACCACCACCCTGCTCCTGCTGCAGAGGGACACTTGGGGAAGGGGGTACCAAGCCAGAGAGGCCAAAAAATGGGGAATTCTGGGGAAAAGGGATGGAGGGAGCGAGGGGCCAGCAGCAAACCCAGCCTGGCACTGCATCAGCTCAATTCTGCCGCACAGCACCCACTCCGGGGAGGATTCCCGTGCAGGACGAGGGCAGAGGGGCAGCGGGAAGAGCTTCCCGAGGCCCGGCTGTGGCCACCCCGCTCCCCGGGCTCGGCGCTGGCCGGGGGAGGCGGCGCCGGCGCTGGCGGCAGAAAAGGCTCTTTTGATGGAAACGAAAATGTTCGCTTTTGAAAAACCTGGAGTCGGGGAACGAGCCTGGGGGTTTCCATGGAAACCCAGGGCTGAGCCGTGCCGCAGCAGGAGCCGCAGCCACGGCGGCTCTGAGGGCTCGGGGACACCCCGGGGCTCACCGGCACCGCCGGGCGCATCCCGGGAAACCAACCGCGCGTCCCAGCAGCGCCGGGAAAAGGGATCGGCTGCTGGGAAGGGCTCGGTTTGCGCTGCTGGGAGCGGGCTGGAGGCAGAACCCGGCCGTGCTCAGCAGAGCAGGGGCCACCAGCCCCGCGTAAACAAATCCTGCGGAGTGACAGCAGCGGGAGCCGCGCCGCCGATTGGCTCCCGCTCCTATCTCCGGGAAGATCGATGGAACAAATTAGAGCGGGCGGAACCACGCGGGAGAGAGCCCTGCAAACCCCAATTACCCCAGAGCTAATTAATGTGTTTTTAAACAAACATCGTGGCAGCGCTTCAAACGGTGTTGAGGCGGCCGCAGAAGTTTCACGAGGGCGGCGGAGCAATTCCTTAGCCCGGGGCGATGGGGTGGGAAGGATCCCAAAAGAAGAGTGGGGAGGGAAAACAACTGCGCGGTCCAAGCACAGCTGGGGGAAAGCGGGAGCTCTTCCCAGCGCACAGCGCAGGGGCCGCGCTCCCCCAGCATCCCGCAGGGCTGCGGATCGATAGTCCCAGAGAAAACCAGGGAATGGGGAAGAAAAGGAGGAAAATGCACCGCAGCGGCTCGCCCGGCCCTTGTAGGAAGAAGCAGACAAAGGGATGCAAAGCCCAACGTCCCTGAAAGGACGGTGACCCGGAAGGCTGACCCCTGAACAAAACGGGATCCTTGGGAAAACAATGGCACTGGAACACGGCGCTGGTGGCTCCCGGGACCGCCCGACAATGCGGGAGCATCATCCCAGGCCGGGGCGAAGGAAAACACAGGAAGCCCGGTACCCCTGGACACCTCCAGGACATCATCCTGCCCGGCCAGCTGGACACAGCCCGGGCAGCAGCTGGAAACCCCCCCAGCCACAGCACCGGGGAACATTCCAGCAACAGGAGCACAATCCTTGAAAGCCCAATTGGAGCCTCCCTGGGAAGAGCCAGCCACCACATCTCCAGATGTTCAATTACAGACCAGCGGAGCTGTTTGCCTGCCTTGGAGATGGAAAAGAAAAAAGCTGCATGAAGGAATTGGGAGAAAATCATCTGCCAGCCCTGAATCCGTGCATGGATCCATCAGGCTTGGGATAAAAATAAAGAGGGAGCCCAGGGTGAGCACGGAGCAGGCACCAGGAGCTGGGCATTGCACAAGAAACATTCACTGTGGATCCTGAAAAGCTTCCAAGCTCACAGCAGCCTAAAGGGGCTTCAAGAGAGCTGGAGAGGGACTGGGGACAAGGGGTGGAGGGACAGGACACAGGGAATGGCTTCCCACTGCCAGAGGGCAGGGATGGATGGGATATTGGGCAGGAATTGTTCCCTGGGAGGGTGGGGAGGCCCTGGCACAGGGTGCCCAGAGAAGCTGTGGCTGCCCCTGGATCCCTGGCAGTGCCCAAGGCCAGGCTGGACGGGGCTTGGAGCAGCCTGGGGCAGTGGGAGGTGTCCCTGCCATGGCAGGGGGTGGGATGGGATGAGCTTTAAGTTCCCTTCCCACCCAAAGCATTCCATGATCCTGAGATTTCCCCAGACTTCCCTGGCTCCTGCCATGTGATTCACAGACAATTCCCACGAGGGTTGTTGTGTTTTTTGCTCAACCCAGCTTGGCACATTTTTCTCCCAAGAATTTGTCGAGGCTTTTAGCACTGACACACTTTTCCAGGCTGAGGGGGGAGTCTGCGGTTGGGGAAGGAGGATCCTGGAACTGCCCCGTGTTGGTGGCCCAGGCCCTCAGCCAAAGCATGGAGATGGCAGCTGAGCCCCTGCTGGGAGTCCTCTGTCCCTCCTTAACCCAGCAAGGCCTTGTTTATCCCTGGAAAAGTAGCTGGAGCATCTCCAGGAGGGATTTCACTGCCCAGTGATGGGGTACTGGGTTGGATGGGCCCCAGTCCTGCAGCCCGGATGTGATGGACACGGGGAATGGTGGATCCAGCCCCAGTCCTGCAGCCCGGATGTGATGGACACGGGGAATGCTGGATCCAGCCCCAGTCCTGCAGCCCGGATGTGATGGACACGGGGAATGCTGGATCCAGCCCCAGTCCTGCAGCCTGGATGTGATGGACACGGGGAATGCTGGATCCAGCCCCAGTCCTGCAGCCGAACCCTGAAGTCCCCTGGGGTCAGTCCCTACTCAAACAGGGTTGGTGTTGGAGGCACCTCTGGCTTGGCTCCCCTTCCCTCCTGAAGGTCCTTGCCTGGTGCAGGGGACCACCCAGTCCCCAGAAATCCCATTTTTGGGTTATGCCCCCAATTCCTGGTGCACGGGACCACCCAATCCCCAGAAATCCCATTTTGGGGTCATGTCCCCACTTCCAAGCTCCCTGCCAGGACACCAAGGATAAGCTCCCAGCTCCAGGCGCTGCCAGCGCAGGCACCCATCCCCAATCTCGGTGCAGCCTCTCCTCGCTCCCAAATCTGCCGGTCCCAGCCAGCCCGGGGTCCCCATCCCGCCCGGGATCGGATCCGCAGGGATGGGATCGCTGGGAAGAGGCGGCCCCAGGCAGGCGAGGGAGATGTCACAGCTCGGGCATGCCGGGCTCGTTCCTGCCCGATCCAGAGGAGCGGTCAGGCCTCAGTGAGAGCCAGCGCCGCGCTCCCGCGGCAGCCCATCAGCGGGGTTTTAGCCGGCTGCTCCCTGTTTGGGATAACTGATGGGAGCAGGCCGGGAGAGAGGCAGCAGGAAGGCCCGGGAAGGAGGATTTGTGCTCTGGCTGCTGTGGGGGAGTGCGATCCCACGCTGTTCCTCGCCGCCTTTCTCAGCGCCTTGTTCATCTCCTTCCCTCCTGCTCCGGCAGCGATGGCCCAGGCGGAGCAGGAAGCAGCTGGGGCCTGGATTACCTGGGACAATTCCGTGCCCTGTCAAAGCCCTGGAAGGAGCAGGAAGGAAGCAGCACAATGGCCCGGGGCTGGAGGAAGGGTCCGTGCAGGAAGGGACCCCTCCCTCCTTCCCATCCCTCCCGTGTCTGGGGACCTTCCCCAAGCATCCCTTCCCTTGGATGCCGGCCACACCGGAGGAGGGGGATGTGAACCTCATTTCCTCATTTCCCTGTGCTCCAGGTGCTGCAGGATTCCAGCCCTGGAAGCACAGGTGAGCAGCTCAGCCTCGGGGCTCCCCGAGGAGATGCTGTTCCACGAGCCGATCCTGCAGGAAGCTCCGTGGCAGGGGTTGGGAGACACTCAGGAGCAGGCGGTGGTGGTGCCCTGGGCAGGTGGCACTGCCAGTCTGTCCCACTCAACCCATGGGTGACAAGGATACGTGCCAGGGGAGGTTCGGATTGGATGTCAGGAAAAATTCCCTCTCCAAAAGGTTTGGAGCGGGCTGCCCAGGGATTTGAAAGCCGCGGGGATGTGGCACTTGGGGACGTGGTCAGTGGTGTGGCCTTGGCAGTGCTGGGGGAATGGCTGGACTTGCTGATCCCCAAGGTTTTTCCAGCATAACCAATTCCATGTCCCCCTGTGCAGCCAGGCTGGACTCTCTCTCCTGCAGCCCTGGTGGGCACTGCAGTCCCCACGTCCCTGTCCATGTCCCTTCCAGGTGGCCTCTTCCCCGTGCTCCATCCCATCCTCCCTCTTCTGTTCCTCCCTCTCCCTCCCCGTGCTCATCCACAGGGCTCCCTCTGCCTCCGAGCCGCCCCCGGGGGCCTCTCCCTCTGCTCGGCTCAGGTCGTTACTCCCCAAATTTCCTCTGAAACACTGGCAAAGCCTCCCGAGGAAATGGAGCACTCCAGGCAGGGATCCTGCTCACCTCCACCAGGCTCCCTCCTTCCCTGCCTCCCCTCGGCCCCCCCAGGCGCTGCAGAGCTGGGAATTCAGGTGTTTGCCTGGATGGCTCCCAATAAGGAGCATCAAACGGGAACAGAGCACAAAAGGCACCCGGGGGAAAAGAAAAGCTCCTCATGCATTGCTAAGAGGGCTGAGGGGGAACAGAGCCTGGCTGAGAGCGGGGAAGGAGCAGGATTCCAGCAGGATTCCGGCAGGATTCCAGCAGGATTCACCCGCTCCGCGTCGGCACAAGCAGGCGGTGGGAAGCGATGGATCCGGGGGTGGTCTCCCAGGATCCGTGCGAGCAGCGCTTGCCCCGGCCTGCCCCTGCCCCGGGACACAGAGGCAGCCAGTGGTGGAGCAGAGCTGCTGCTGCTGCCTGTGGGAATCTCCGATTGCTTCCTGAAGCGTGCTCGGATAAATGGCACCGTGGGAATTCAGAGCGGGAAGCCGGGGACAAGCTCAGCGCGGCTCTCAAAGGCTTGGCTTTGCTGGGATCGGCGCCGGAGGACTCCAAGGACGTGTCATGATCCTCTGAGGAGAGCCAGCAGATATTTGCTGGGATTTGTCCGTCCCTTCCCACTCGCGTTCCCCTGGGGCAGCTCTGGCTGTTGTTTCCCGTTCGGAGCCGGAGCAGAGGACGAGCCGGGAGCTCACACGGATCAAACCCCGCTGCACTGCCCCGGAGCCTGTGCCAGGGAAGGACGGCAGTGCCAGCCGCCCCTCCTGCCCCGTCACGCCTCGCTGGGGTTTAGAATCCCAGATCCTGAGCGCTCACATCCAGTTCCTCCAGCAGCGCCCGGAGCCTGCGGAAGGAACTCTTCCAGTGAAGCGTCCAACGCTCCGAGCTACTCAGCCACGGCCACAGCAGAGGTCACTTCATTCCAGGACATCTGGCCCTGTCCTCAACCTCCTCCAGCCCAGTGCCACCCCCAGCCCCTTCCCAACCCTGCTTCCCACCCTCTCCTCCCCTCTCTTTGCTCCTGGATGGACCAGCCGCTCCTCCTCCCCTCTCCCACAGCCTCACCCACAGCCTGCTCTGACATCCAAGCGTTATTTAATGTCTGTTTTGCTTCTTGGAAATGCAGTTTGGTGGCTGGAGATGGGGAGGGAACCACGTGAGCAGCAGCAGCAGCATCCCCACGGATCCCTGGTGGGCGCTCAGCCCCTTCCCCGGCGCTCCAGGGAGCGAGAGGCAGCCAGGCCTTGGAGCACCCTGCCTTCCAAGGGTTAATGCCTGCTGCAGAGTCCCTGCTTCTTCCCTCCTGGCATTTCCCATCCCTCCACCTGGACAGCACTTGGGGGTGGAGTGGGCACCCCCAAACCCCTCACCCCGCTGTCCGTGAGCTCAGGACCCGGGAGGGGGAGCAGAGGGAGGACCAGAGCATCGCTTTCCCCAGTCCAGGAGCCCTGAAGGCACAGGCAGGTTAATTTAGCATGAACCGAACGCTCCTGCAACACAAAAGCCCTGCAGCGACAGGGCCCAGGTGCTGCTCCAGGATTTGTTCGGGAGCAGGAACGCTGAGGTGGAGCGGCGCTGCCCTGGCTTTGGGTGCTGGAGCGCCCCGGAGCCGTGCCTGGGAAGCAGCAGGGATGGAGGAGGCAGCAAGGGTCACCCAGGGAGCCTGGGAGAGGGGCTGCGGGCGGTCCCTGGTGGGAGCAGAGCACGGAAATGGGAGGCCGGAGGGGAGGGATGCTGCCAAGAGCTGTCCCAGCATCCCTGACAGGAGGCGGAGGGGACAAATTCCCGGCTCATCCTGAGGGATCCAGGAGCAGGGTGTGGGCTCTGCCCCAGGGACACTGCCCAGCCTCACCCTCCTGGGGCACATCCAGCTCCGGGGGGTGCAGAGCAGCATGAAACACTCACTTGTACCATAAAATCATCATCCCACCATGCAGGGCAAGGCAGGCTCTGGGCAGGGCCAAGGGAAGGATGTGACAGCGACAAAAGAGCACTGCAAACCAGCGGCAGCGGCTTCCAGCCGGGAATCCGAGCAGGATCAGCCCGGGGCTGAGGCAGCAGCAGCACCAGGGGCAGGGAATGGGGCTGAGCCACTGCTCAGCTCCGCTTTGCTGAGTGAACCCAGCACTGCAGACACGGCAGCAGCGGCTGGAAAGGTTCACTGGAGGTCCGGGTGTGTGAGAGAGAAGCGACAGGCTGGGAGAGCTGGGGGTGCTCACCTGCAGAGGAAAAGGATCCAGGGAGAGCTCAGAGCCCCTTCCAGGGCCTAGAAGGGCTCCAGGAGAGCTGGAGAGGGACTGGGGACAAGGGATGGAGGGACAGGACACAGGGAATGGCTTCCCACTGCCAGAGGGCAGGGATGGATGGGATTTTGGGAAGGAATTGTTCCCTGGGAGGGTGGGCAGGCCCTGGCACAGGGTGCCCAGAGAAGCTGTGGCTGCCCCTGGATCCCTGGCAGTGCCCAAGGCCAGGCTGGACGGGGCTTGGAGCAGCCTGGGACAGTGGGAGGTGTCCCTGCCCATGGCAGGGGTGGGATGGGATGAGATTTAAGGTCCATGTGCCAGGGCCTCACCACCCTCATAGGGAACAATTCCTTCCCAATATCCCATCCATCCCTGCCCTCTGGCACTGGGAAGCCATTCCCTGGGTCCTGTCCCTCCATCCCCTGTAAATCCTCTCTCTCCATCTTTCCTGCAGCTCCTTCAGGCCCTGCAAGGCCACAGTGAGGTCACCCCAAAGCTTCTCCTCTCCAGGCTGAACAATCCCAGCTCTCCCAGCCTTTCCTCCCAGCAGAGCTGCTCCATCCCTCTGCTCCTCCTGGTGCCTCCTCTGGCCTGGCTGCAGCAGCTCCAGGTCCCTCCTGTGCTGGGCCCCAGGGCTGGGGCAGCTCTGCAGGTGGGGTCTCACCTGAGGGGGCACTGGGACAGATTTTATCGAGGTCCCCCCTCTTCTCCAGGCTGAACAGGTTCCTCGAGCCACTCCTCAGCACAGAGATGCTCCACACCGTTTTCAATCCCATTTTTCCTGTTGCCCAGGAGAGGAATTTCCTTTTGGACCCATCGCGAGCTCATTTCCCAACGAGTCTCTGACGAGGGACATTGCCCAAAAGCTTTTTGAAAATCCCAGCAGGGCCTGTTGACCAGATCCCCCCGTGCCCCTATTGGTCCCTTCAGTGAACATCCACGGATTCCTGATGCACAATTTCCTTCCCCAGACACTGAAGGAGCGTTTTCCTATTAGACCCCATTTATTCAGGTACCCAACAGCTCCATTTCCATTTTCCTGACACAAACTCTGACCCCCTGCTCTGTGAGACTCCACATTCCATTTAATCCTTAAACAAAACCCCACACAACCCCCTCGGGCCACATTTGATCCCTTCCCTCACTTTGCCACCGAGCCCATTTCCAGCACTGGGTTTTACATCAGGAGATGGGAAATATCATCTTTTCTTTCTGTTCCACTTTTTTGGGTGAATCTCCCTGGTTCTGGCAATTAGTTCCTATTCACACCATCAATTTGCTCTAAACTCCCTCTCCTAATGGCACTTCCGTCTGAATCAATTCCTCTGATTCCCTATTATCACCCTGCAGTGGTACCTGAGGCTCAGCCCGCCTTGGGGACCCCGCCAGCCCCATTTTCTCCCTCTTTCCCCTCTCTCTTTAATTCCCTTCCAGACTCTCCAGCTGAGTTATCCCCCTCCCTCCCTCCCTCCCTGGGCCTGGGTTTGTCTCCTGCCAGCCCCGGTGTTTTCCCGGGATTTACAGCCTGGCTGCGTTCTCAATTAGCAGGTTCCTTCCAGCTTTTGTGGCTTCCAAGTCACAACATTTTCGAGGCTGCGGCAACAGTTTAGAGACTGCACATGGAAAACAGGTATTAAAACAGGCATTAACTGCATCGAGATCTCCTCAGCCTCGGAATTCCCAGCTTCTGGGATGGCTCCACAAGCCTTGGAGGCAGATTCGGCTTCAGACCACGCTCCCTAAATCACCTTTCCTGGAGCATCCCAGGGAACAGAAATCCCTCCTGCCTTTCACCCCCTACCTCGGGTACTCCTCTTGCATCCAATTGGAATCGCATGTCCTTCCAACCCCTCCCCCTGATTTTCCCTCCTCCTCCTCCAGCTCCTCGGGAGTTGGGCAAGGCTGGAGAGCCCTCCCTGGTCAGATTCACCCCTTTCCCAGGACAAATCCCCTCCGGGACCAGGCGGAGCCTGGTGGGAGCAGGAGGGGGTGAGGAATCCTTTGCAGCCGGGCCTGCCGAGCTGGGATGAAACATCCTGGAGCAAAGGATGGCCCCCGGAGGGGAGGTTTGGGATGTCAGGCTGGAATTTTGGGCATCCAGGACCCTCTTTCCCAACCTCCCAGTGAGGCCCTGCTGGGATGGCTCCGGGTGCGATCCCTGGGCTGGAATATCAGGGCACTCACTGGGCTGCTGGGGGGAGGGTTTGGCTTGGAAAGGCATCCCTGGGGCTCTCCCACTCCGGGAATTTACCTTGGAAAGGCATCCCTGGGGCTCTCCCACTCCGGGAATTTACCTTGGAAAGGCATCCCTGGGGCTCTCCCACGCCGGGAATTTACCTTGGAAAGGCATCCCTGGGGCTCTCCCACGCCGGGAGTTTGGTGCTGACCATGCACCGAACTCTGGATCTCCCTGCAGCCTCTGCCGGGGTCTCTCCCGAGCTTCCAGGCTGATCCTGACCGCAGCTCCGCTCCTGCCGCCTCTCCCCTCTCTCCCTGCCCAGATTTGTTAGTTCAGGAAATGAAGCCGAACATCTCTTAGGAAAAGCCTGGAAACTGCCTGGAGACGGGGCTGGCGAGGCCGGGCGAGGCTCGATGGAGCATTTCCAGGCTCGATGGAGCATTTCGAGAGGCAGGAGATAAATGCCTGGGAACATAACAGGGAGTTGTTCGCTGTGGTGGGAAGGGAGTCTCTTGTGAGAGTCCATTCGCACCTGATCGAGACTGGAATTGCTGGAATTGTTTTCGACCCTGGAATTGCAAAGCAAACAGGGTGGGAATGATGCCTTGAGGGGCTACCGAGAAACAGAGACCAGGCAGGAGTAAGGGAATAAAGGGGGATGTTTATCTGAAAGGCCTTCAAAGGTGCACCCTGGGGAGCCAAAGGCCACATCCAAGCTGGACCCCAAGCTGGGCCCCGAGTCATGAGTTCTTCACACTTTGATAGGTTTGGTTCATTTGCAGATCAGCATCAATTCACCAATTGAAACTTGAGCTAATGATGGAATTTCTTCAATTTCTCCACCTCTCCAGAGGCCCTGGTTTGCACCTTTTGGGCCTGGGACAGCCTGAGTGTCCTTGAACAACGAGCTGGGAGAGGCTTTGTTGTGTCTGTCTGGCACAAGAGAGCAGCAGCCAACAGGCTCCAAGGAACTCCAGAGTCCCACACCGGGCAGTGCAGGATTTAAAAATATAAAAGCCAGAACCGGAGGCATCATAAAGGCTGGGAAGCAGCAGAGACTCGGCCAAGCTCGGCCCTGGGAGGACGGGTGGCTCAAGCAGTGGCCACGAGAAATCCTCCCCTTCTCCCTCCAAGCTCCACTCAAAGCCAAGCAGGACAAAATTCAGGAGCTGTGACCCACAGCAAAGCCAAAGCCAATTCATCCCGAGGTCGTAAATACAATTAGGGAAGCATCCGTGGACATAATTCCTGAGGAGAGGGGGTCAGGACATCCCAGGAATGGGAATTCCCTCCTTGGCAAGGTGGGTGACTTGGCAAGGTGGGAGCACCGAGCCGGAGCTGGTGGCTTTGCCGAAGCCATTTGGACATCAGGAATGCGAGGGAATGTCTCCGGGTGTTCGCTCTGCTCCCGAGGCGCTCCAAAGAATAATGGCACTGATCTTGGAGGGATTTCAAGCAGCTGAAATTAGAATGAATGCTGTTTTTAATTTGGACTAACGAGCTTAAAGAGCAAAATGAAAGACTCCCAGCAATTTTGCAGAGTCAAGACACCACGAAACGGGGGAACGTCAGAATCTGATCTCTGCAATGTTTCCCATCTGATCTGCAGAGAGAGCAAACAAGCCCCAGTGTTTGAGTCGGATTAAATGGTTAATTATTACTGCTATTGTTGAACTCTGACAGTGTGGCAAATCAGTGATGGATGGGAGAGAAATAAAGCCAGGCTGGCTGGGAGCAGCCTGCAGCGCTCGGGAGAGCTCCGGGGGCTCGCAGCGTCACAGCTGGATTTATCCGTGTCACCCCACCGCTCCCGAGGGACACGGGGACCTTCACAACGGGCCTGGCTGGAGGAGGGGATGGCCTGGGGGCCAGGCACGGGCTGAGTGTTAAAAACAACCTCAAACACGAGCAATACCCACATTTATGGGGATGCTCCCTGCTCAGCAGAGCTCTGTCTGTGGCACAGAACCCTCCCGAGGGATTTGCTGGACGCTGACATTGTCCCCTGAGCCGCCACTCTGGCGCTGAGTTAAAATTAAACCACCTCCTGCCTTGCCACAGCAGACAACAAGGTTTGTTGGGAGAGCATCTGGCCGTATTTTCGAACAACAAAATGTGCAATTACAAGAGTGGCGAGGTGCAAAAAGGAAAACGGATGTCCCCAGCTGTGGCACAAAGGCTGTTGATGTGCCAGCCCCCGTGCCAGCCCCTGATTTCTGCAGAGCCAGGTCTGCGCAGCTGCTGCTTGAGCTCCCTCACACAAGGGGGGAAATAAAGGGCTGGGTGAGGGCCTGGGGACGATGCTGCCCACGGAGGCACCTCGGGTGCTGAGATTCCTTTTCCTCACACAGCAGCTCCCGGCTGGCACCGCGGGGCTGTGGCTGAGCGGTTCCCGGTGTCACGGTGTGGCACAGGCAGCGAGAGGGCACGGTGACGTGCGATGTGGGCAGGAGGACAACCCCCAGCACTCCAGCCCTCAACTCCCCTGTGCAGGGCCAGGCCTTCACCCCACTGATCCCATAAACCCCTCCTGAACAGTGTCACAGTGTCACAGTGTCACTCTCAAAGGGATCATCCCCTTGGACGGTGGCTCCAGACTCTTCCAGGGGGAATTCAACTGTTCTTCCTGTGGAGCTGAGTTAAGTCTGGCAGGAACCTCCAACACCTCCAACCAGGCCTCGATGGTGCCTCTCACCACCTTCCAGTGGAGGTTTCTGGCTCGATTTGTTGCAAAGAAAATCCTTAAAGTAAACCGCGGTGTTTAAAGTGGACACCAACATTCCAAGGGTTTTCCAGTTTGCCAGGACAGTGGTGCTGGGGTGAGATGAACTTCCAGGTGTTTGGGGAGCTGGGATAACTCCCTGATGACATCCCAAGGGCTCTTTGGGAGGTGTTAACTGGCCTGTGCCAGGCCAGGCCACCCCAGGAATCGCCCCTGGCATTTTTTTTGTCAGGACGGGGAGGAGGCACATCCTGATTCCTTATGACAAGGATCCGAGTGTGGCTGGAAATCCCTCCCTTCCCTCCCAGCTCCATCCACATCCCTTGTCCTTCCCTCACTCCTGAACTCTCCCAAACACTCCAGGAAGCAGAGAGAGCCTGGGCATGGAGCAGAGGGAGGGATGTGCCTGGAGCTGGGGCCCTTCCCACCTTTGGAAGAGGCAGCTCCGAGCGGGGACCGCGCTTGTTCCAGCTTGAGGTGATGCAGAAGCATCTCCATCCTCCTGGAATCCCTCTTTTCCTCATTCCCAAGCCCTCCTCCAGGAGCCAGGAGCCTCCTTCCCGCTCACATCCCGCTGGGGGAAGCCATCGAGGTGAGGATGGGGAGCCGGGTGGGACCTGCCAGGCTCTCAGGGCCAGCAGGGCGGGGAGGCTTGAAACAATCCAATTTAGCCGGTGCTGCTCCCAGGGACATGAATAATGGGAAGCTGATGCTAAACTGGAGCCATAATTTTCATACCAGTGCAAACAGATCCAAATTGTGATAAAAGGTTTTCATCTGCCGAGGCTTGGAGAGGCCCCCGCGCGCTGATTTACGGCGCCTCTTAACGTCGCATCTGACAGCGCTTTGCAAACAAAATGTTCTGCCCGTAAACTCGCAGGGAGCGACTTCGGGAGGCTGGGGGGGGGGAGGGGGGAGGGAAGGGGTGAGGGGGGGGCGGCCGGGGCACTGCGGCTCCAGGTCTTTCCCAATCTTCCCACCAGGGCAGCCGGAGAGGCTGCGGGAAGGCAGGAGGAAGGTGAGGCTGAAGATCCCGAGGAAAGCGTCCGTCTCCTCCTGCCCACATCCGCGGGATGTCCCAATGGCAATTCCCATCCCGGAGGGGCGTCCGTGCGGGCTCCTGCCCTCCCGAGTCAGCAGGAGCAGGGAATTGGCTGCTCTGGC
>VZTE01002394.1:97752-112280 GCA_013397775.1 Eulacestoma nigropectus
AGGGGATGGAGCAGAGAGGGGATGGAGCAGAGGGGATGGAGCAGAGAGGGGATGGAGCAGAGAGGGGATGGAACAGGCAGGGATGGAGCAGAGAGGGGATGGAGCAGGCAGGGATGGAGCAGGCAGAGGATGAAGCAGATGGGATGAAGAGATAGAGGATGAAGGAGACACAGGGATGAAGCAGGCAGAGGATGGAGAGGCAGGGAACGAAGCAGGCAGGGAATGAGGCAGGCAGGGGATGAAGCAGGAAGATGATGAAGAGGCAGGGAATGACCCAGGCTGATTTTAGTCCAAGCAGCCAAGCGCTGCTGCTGCTGCTGAAGTTTCCCTGGGCTGATTTCTCCAGGGCTGGCCCAGATCCCTGCATGCTGCCTGAGCCTGCAGGGGCTGGAACTCACAGGCAGCCCAGGTGAGGAGCTCCAGCAGGACCCTGGGCAGCTGAGGGGCACAGAGGGTGGCACAGAGGGTGGCACAGCTGAGGGGAAGGGGGAAGCAGCCACAGGGAGAAGAGCAGGCCCTTGGAGAGGCTGTGGGACACGCAGGGACACGGTGACACCCACGGGCTCTGCACACCAGTGTCCCTCCCGTCCCGCTCCCGGGGCTGCTCGTTTGATTAATGGCCCCTCTGGACAGCTGGAGAAATGGTTGGACTTGGCAGTGCAGCAGCAGAGGTTGGCAATCATGTGAAAAATAAGGAAAAGGGTTCAGCGAAACCCTGGCACTGTGAAATGAATGGAATTAATTCAAAGGCAGCCAGGCCGCAGTGTCACCCACGTCACGGGCAGGCAGTGCCCTGCTCGGGGAGAGAGCGGAGCCCGGGAATGCGGGCATGGCCCCGTGGCCACCCCATCGATCCGGCAGGAGCCCGGCTGTGGATGAACCGGGGAGCCTGGGAAGTGCCGGGAGCCGCGGCTGGCAGCTCGTGGGGAACAGGGGTGGGAGCGGACGTGGGAGAAATGCCGAGGGCTGGGATGCAGAGCGCGGGAACGGGGCAGTGCTGAGGCACAGCCTGAGGGACAACGGCACCCGTGGTGCTGCAGGGAGAGACGGGGACACTGGGGACGACGAGGAACTGCCCCAGATTTCATCGAATTCCACCTCTGGATGACGGGAGCAGGGTGGCAGGTGACCCACGAGCGGGCTGTGTCCCCTGCAGGCGCTGCAGCCGTGGTGACACAGAGCGGGGACGTGCGTGGGCAGCGGGGTCAGGCTGCAGCCAGGAGCTGCCGTGACAATATTTGCTGCTGCTGCCGTGTTTGTCACCTCAGAGCAGCTCCGAGTTCCTGGCTGGGCACAAAATGATTCTATTTCGCAGGAACGGAGAGAAAAGCCCAGAGCAAAAAACCCATCGAGGGACAAAGGGGAGCTGTCGGCACTTTGAAAATGAAAAGGAAAGCGGCACCGAGCAGTTCCCGGGGTGCCGGGTGGGCTCCTCCAGCAGGATCTGCGGCACAGCTGGAGGGATGCAGGGATCCAGGTGGGGATGGGGTGTGGTGGGGTGAGGGCTGGGCCATCTCATGCTGGAGGATCCCTCCCATAAAACCTCCAAGTGCAACCCAGCAGGGCCGGAGGGAGCACAGGAAGTTCCTGGGATGGTCCCTGCTGCACTTCCCAGGAGGCCTCCTTGGACCTGAGCTGGGAAATCCATCCTCTCTCCTGGGAGCTGGTGGCTGCCACAGGATCCTTCCTGTGGTTCCGGGTGCTGGCTCTGGGGTCCAAGGAGCTGGTGCTTGTAGGGAAGGAGGTGTTTCCCTTCCCAGGCATCACAGATCCAGTGATTTTTCCTTGAAACTTTAGGGGAATTGTGCCCTTTGGATGGGCAGGGAGTGGCTGCGATATCCAGCTGTAAGTCCACGTATTGTGGATGATTTTAATTCATTAGTGAGAAGCAGAGAGACCAAAACACTTGGAAAAGGAGGAAGGAGGATTTGACTAAGGTTGGCAGCTTTTAGATCCATAACAACCTCACTGCGGGGGTTGGACAGGAGGAAAACCTTCCCTGGACACAAAACCCCCAGGAAAACTCCATCCTTGCCATGGGAAACCCAAACCAAACCCACCCAGACCATGGAAATTCACTCAGGGAAGTGGTGGGATCATCACCCCTCCGAGTGTTCACAAAACGTGAGCTTGGGGACACCTGGCAGTGCTGAAGGTTGGGACTCCATGGCATTGGAGGTCTTTTCCAACCGTAATAATTCCATGTTTCCAAGCACAGCTCCGCTTCTGCAGGGGGGCTTTGTGTGATCCCACTGTCCCCTCTCCCAGCAGCATTCCAGGTGCCGGCAGGGTTCAGGTGAGGAGCTGCAGCACTGCCATGAACCCTGAGAGCTCCACTTCCAGCTGGAAAAATCCCGCTCCTGGTGCTTTCCTGTGCACTGGGAAATCGAAACACCCCCGAGATCCAGGGCCGTGCACAGGGATGTGCACAGGGGTGCCGGGATGGGGGGAATTCCCTCTGGATCAGCCGGTTCCCGTGCAGAGGTGGCAATGGGAGCACGAAGGAGTCAGCAGCAGAAGGATGGACATTTCAAGCTGAACATCCCAGTTTTTCCAGCTGAGAAATGGGAAGTGACAAAAGCCGGGCTCCTCTTGCCGAGGCAGGAGATGTTCCTGGCACGGGCAGCCCACTCAGCATTCCTCGGGGACACGTTCCCTGCTCCAGGCCCTGCCCCGGAGCTGCTGCCACCGCGGCACAGGCAGCACCCGAGAATCCCTTTTCCCTCGCAGGGATTTGCTCCTGCGGCCAGCGAGGTGTGGGACGAGTGCGGATCCCGGCGTCGCTCCCGGGAAAGGCCCCTCTGGTGACAGCACAGCAGGTTCCGGGTGCTCCGCGTGCTCCACGCTCCAGGTTGGGCAGGAATTTTGTGCCTTTAGCCTGGAGCACTCGGTTTAGCCCCGGAAAAACAGGGCTGAAAACTCCAGAGATATCCAAGCCTTCTGCAGAAACTCCAGAAGAGACAAGGATCTGTCTGGGATCTGGACACGGAGGCTGAATTTTCCACCCTTATCCCGCTCCTCCAGTCACTCATACTGGGATGTACTGGTGCGTTTGGAGGCTGCAGCCTCTGCTCCCAGGGAACAGGGACAGGAGGAGAGGGAACGGCCTCAGGCTGGGCCAGGGGAGGCTCAGGCTGGACATCAGCAGGAATGTCCCCATGGAAAGGGTGCTCAGGCCTTGGCAGGGGCTGCCCAGGGAGGTTTGGAGTCCCCATCCCTGGAGGTGTCCAGGGAAGGGCTGGAGGTGGCACTCAGGGCTCTGGGCTGGGGACAAGGTGGGGATGGGGCACAGCTTGGACTCCATGGCCTGGGAGGGCTTTTCCAACCTCAGTGATCCTGGGATTTGGGGATTCTGTGCTTCCACATTCCCCATCCTTACACGATGAGAGGAAGAGAAATGGCAGAGGATCCATGGGTGGAGATGTTCTCCTGGAATGGGCAGGAGCTGCTCCCCATGAGCAGCCTCTGTTTGGAGCTCCCTGGGATCCCAGGCTTCAGGAGCCAGGAGCTGCTCCAGTTAAAAGGCATTTCCAGGCTTTTCTTGGGAAGATGTGGTGAACTCTTCCTGGCTGAAGAGCACACACAAGGAATCGGTGCCCAAAATCCAGGCTCTGGGGAAGCTCCAGGAACTCCTCTGACCCTCTGATTCCCCAGTTCAAAGGCCTGTGATGTTCTCAGCACTCCGGGCCGCGTTGGGAACTGACCAGAAATTCCACCTCACTTGTTTATAATCAGCTCCGAGTTTTCTCCGGGATCCCTGGAAGCTGCCAAGGGGACACGGTTGTTTATCCACCAGAGCTTTGCAAACACGGAATGCAGGGGGAAGGGGCTGGGAGGCTGCAAATGCAGCTTCCCCATCCAAATGTTTGCTCTCCCTTTTCCCCTTGGGTCTGCAGAGTGTGGAAAGAGGGTTAGGGAAGAGCGTCCCTGCCTTGGTCACATTCCCATAGGAAGCATCTGCTGCTCAACATATGGTGCGGAATAAAACCCATCCCAGAAACACAAACGCAGCCTCTTCCTTGGTTTCTGCTCCACAGAAAATTCAGGAAGGGGTTCTGGGAGGAGGGGAGGCGGCCTGTGGGGCGTGGGTGGCACAGCGGACTCAGAGGGGAGCTGCTGGGAGCGGGATGGGTGGAACTCTGCGTGGAGCCGCCAGCTGAAGGTCAGGAGCGAGCTCTGAGCTATCCCAGCTGTGCCAGCTTCCCAGGAAAACAGAGCATGAGGAGAAGGAGGAGCAGGGGCTCTCCAATGTGGAGAACTCCTTTTGGGCACAGGGCCGTGGCTGCCGCTCAGACTTTGGTGTCCTTATCCATCACCAAGAGGTGGGAACACGTTTTCCACGGAAGCTTGGCCTGGAGTGTCCAGGGATGTGACTCGGCACCCCCAGAGCCTCTGGCCCCGTTTGGGAACAGCCCCAGAGCTGTCCCCTCACCCCTGTCCTTGTCTGGGCACAGCCGTGCTGTGAGAGCCACCCCTGGCACCCCAGAGCCAAGGGGGGACACCCCTGTCCCCTCCTCCATCCCACACTGCCTTGGACCAACCCTAAACATCTCCTGAGGAGGGATTTCTGTCCCCTCAGTGCTGGTGGCCCCATCCCTGCTCCTCTCCCACAGGGTGACCCCACCTCCGTCCCTCCCTGCCCCATCCATTGGCATTTTTGGGACCTTTTCCCAGTTACAGGTTTAGGAATTTACAATAATCTCGTTGCTCTGACTGAACAGAGGGCCCAGCTTAGCAGAGAGGGGTTTCCAGCTGCCAGTAGGGAATAAAAAAATTCCCTTTTCTTAAGCAAAGTAAAAAAAAAGACCTGGATAAAACAGGGAAGTGCAGTGTCCGGACATGGGAATTCCAGGGGTGCTGCTCCCCACAGTCTTTTCCCCCCTGTCCAAAGAAAAGCTTTGATTGCCAGAGCCAGGCACAGCACAAATTCCTGGGGCAGTGATGGCATCTGGGAAGGACAAGAGGGATGGGGAGGCCACGGGGAATGTCGTCCCTGCTCCCACGTGGAGCCCTGGGATGTGGGATCCTTGCCCTGGGAGCAGGGAAACCCGAACATCCCAAAAGGCTCCGAATCCCTCTTTCCTCCATAGGGAAGAGCTCTGAGCCAATCCCTCCCTGCTCCTGCTGGGAAGCTTTTGCACAGCCCCACCGATCTCCTGATGGCTTCAGCAGTTTTTTCCCATTTCTCCTGAAAATCCACTCGGGAATAGTTTATCCCGTTTGCTCCTGCGCCAACCCCGGCCTGCAGCTTAAATAACAGCTCCGTGCTGACGTTCGCCCTTCCCTCCCTCTGTCTCCCCAAAATATTTATGGAGAGCTCTCCCATCCCTGAGCCATCGTTTTCCTGGGACAAGCACCAAGGGCCAGTGCCATGGTTTATCCATGAGCTGAGCCAGGAGGAGTTCCCTGCAGTGCCAGCGGCTCTGGAAAACTCCTGCTCGGAGCGGCCTCAGGTGCACAGGGAGGGAGCTATCCCACAGCTCCACAGGCCCCTGGAATTCCAGCTCAGAGGGGCAGATCCTGCTTTTAATAGGAATTTGGTGGGCACAGGGCACCCCTGCACTGGTTTCTAGCAGGTGGGATGCCTGGAAAGGGGCTCTGGGCGGGAATTCCAGCGGGAAAGGAGGGTAATTCCATGCTGTCCCATCTCACAGGCTGCCCTGGCTCCTCCTGCCATAGATTCCCTGTCTCCACGGGCTCTGGCTGGGTTGGATGTGCCTTCCCTCGGCAGGGATCCACCTGGATACTGCCCTTACAGCTGTCCACGCTTCCTCCTGGCTGCTCATCCCTTCTTCCTTTTGAAATCCCTCCTCCCTGGATCATGAGATCGGATCCGGGACGATGTGGGTGCTTCCAGCCTTCCCCGGCGTCATCGCTGATCCTGCCCCACATCCCGCACTCGATCCCTGAATCCCTGCACAGCTGGGACAGAGTTAATTCCCTCTCAGCAGCTGTTCCGGAGCTGTGCTTTGGATTGGGAATGGGAAGGCTGTGGATAACACACCGATGTTTGGGGTTTTTATTAACTCATGTTTATCCCGAGTCAAGGACGTCTTTTTTCTTGTCTCCCTCTCTGCCAGTGAGGAAAAGAACCTGGGACAGGTGACCTGGACTGACAAAGGGAATTCCACACCTGGAACTTCATATCCAGGGTATAAACTGGGGGAGTTACTGGGGCCTGGCATCAGTCAGGGGGTGGTGAGTGATTGTTTTGTGCATCACTTGGTTTTTTCCATTATTATTCTTCTACTATTCTTCTTCTTATTATTATTTATTATTATTAATTATTACTATTTACCATTATTATTTACCATTATTATTTACCATTATTGCTGTATTTTACCTAATTTTCAATTATTCCACTGTTCTTATCCCAACACACAACTTCTATTTTGATTCTCCCCATTCCACCGGGGTGGGTCACATCTGGGAGGCTTCTCCAAGCTGCCCAGCCTTGCCCAGGCTGGATTCCCAATAATTCCCTTCTCCTGCGCCATGTGCCCACAGGAATTTTTCCCTGGGATGAAGAAGTGACTGGCCAGAAACAGGGAAAAATGAGGATCTGGAGAAAAGACAACTTGAGACCTGACCTGAGCAAGAGGCCGGGCTTTAGGACAGACTTTAAAGGAAATTGTAATTAAAAGCACTGAAATAAATAGAAAAAGGGATTAAATCCCACATGGATTTACCAAAGGCACTCCATGGCAGGTTGGCTTTTTTTTTTTAGGAAAGCAGCTGCTTTCCCAGACAAAAGAATTCCAGGAGATCTCATCTCCCTGAACCTCAGTCAAGCATTTGATGTAAGGCACAGGAGAAATTAATTAAACTGGTGAGGATGGGGATTAATGGAGAAAGGAACCTGGGAAAGCTGGGAAATGCCCGGAGGGGAGGTGGCAATGGATGGAGTTAAAGCAGCAAGCTCGGAGCTGCAGGCAGGCTGCTAATGGAGTTCCTCAAAGATCCATTTGGGCTCTGATTTTCCCTAATATTTCCGCTAATGATCTTTGCACGAAAGGTACGAGGCTGCTGGTAAAACCTGCCGGAGATTCAAAGGAGAAGCCGGTGGTGGCAGCAGTGGAATATCAAACAGAGGAGACCGGGTGACCTCAAAGGCTGCGGGAAGAGGCCTGGAAGGGGATTCAAGAGTACCAGTGTGGGGTCAGGGACTCAGGAGCTGATCCAGGAGCTCCAGAGCAGCTCCAGTGAATGAAAAGCACGAGGAGCTGCTGGGGAGTCACTCGGGGAAGGGCCATAAACTCAGCTGGGATCAGAGGGGAAAAGTGATGGTGAGCTGAGCTCCAGGAGCTCCTGGGGAGAGAAACCCCTCAGCTCCAGAACCAGTCTTGCCACTCCTGCCCCCTCCAGGGCTCTTTGGAAGGATTTGGCCTCTCTGCCCATCAGGATTGCTCCGCTACCCCAGAGGGGATGGAGGAGAATCCTCGGAGCTGAGGAGTGATGTGGCACAAAG
The DNA here is from genome assembly GCA_013397775.1 of Eulacestoma nigropectus. Lineage (NCBI taxonomy): Eukaryota > Metazoa > Chordata > Aves > Passeriformes > Eulacestoma > Eulacestoma nigropectus. Next base: position 105,221 of record VZTE01002394.1, read on the forward strand.
GAGAACAGGGCCGGACAAGCCACGAGTCCTGGAATAACAGAGGGAGGAGGAAAAGTCCCAGCAATGGATATCGAAGATTTGTGTGACTCTGGGAGGGCTCTGGGACCCCCCAAGTTCTCCAGCCCTGTGGCCACACAGAGATGTGCACCCCATGCTCCAGGTTTGCACAAATTCAGCAGGAATTTCCCCATGGAAAGGGTGCTCAGGCCTTGGCAGGGGCTGCCCAGGGAGGTTTGGAGTCCCCATCCCTGGAGGTGCCCAAGGAAGGGCTGGAGGTGGCACTCAGGGCTCTGGGCTGGGAACAAGGTGGGGCTGGGGCACAGCTTGGACTCGATGGCCTTGAGGTCTTTCCCAACCTCAGTGGCTCTGGGATTCTGGGAATGAGGCAGCTGGGGTAGCGCTGGATCACTGCTCTCTTCCCCGCCTGCTGCCAGAGGCTTGGCACCGAGCCGGGTGGGAAGGACATTCACCAAAACATGTCACCTCCTCTGTCACCTCCTCTGTCACCTCCTCTGTCACCTCCTCTGTCACTTGTCTCTGCTCCAAACCTCTCGTGACGAGGTGGCCCAGTGCCAGTGTGGCCAGCGGCCAAATCCCCTCCCTGGCCGCTCCTTGGGAGCAGCCGTGGGGGACAAAGCCCCGGTGGGCCCGTGCAGGCCACAGGTCCCTGACACCCCTTCGGAGACGTCCCCTCTCCCGGCTGCCCGAGCGCGGGCCGTGCTGCCACGCGGGGTGAGGTGACGAGGCTGAGGCGGCAGCGCTCGATGGAGCTGACGGCTCCGGAGATCCATCGCGGGTGGCGGGGCACGCACGGCCCGCGCCGAGCGCGGCACATCCCGGAGCTGGCGCCAGCTGTTCCTGCTTCCGCTCCATCGCTCCCTGCAGCGGCTCCCCGGCACTGGCAGCAGCTCCTGCGCGGTCGGGAGCGCGGGATGGCAGCTCCTGGAGGGGCCTGGGCGCCTGGCGGGCTGGTGACAGCGACGGCCCCTCTGCCAGGGCAGGGCGGGAGCTGGATGTGGGATGGATGGAGAGGGAGAAGGCAGGAGAGGGTTCCAGGGGCTCACAGGGAGGGGATGGGTTGGCGGAAAAACGCCCGCCCTGGGCAGAAGGTGCTCCTGCCTCCAGGAGAACTCCGGAAAAGAGGCCCAAGGCCTTCACCTCCTCCCTGCAGGGCCTCTCCCGCCTTCCCTGGAGGACATTCACTCCACGTTTTCGGCTGGAAACAGCCCCACCACGACTCCAGAGATCCCAAACTGCCGCCAGCCTCGTTCAAACCAACCCACCCTGGGCTGCCTGGGCCCTGCTCAGGGGAGAGGAGAATTTCCCCAACATCCTGAGGGAACAGTTTGGTCCTGGGGGATGCACATCAGCTGGAAAAGGAGCTCCAGGAACCTGCTGAGCCTCACCCTAAGTTATCCTTAGGATCTTCCAGCTGCCAGCTCAGCAACGCCATCCCTGTTTACCTCAGGGAGAGCTTGGGAATGGGTGTGGGTTGCGGGATGTAGCCCTGGTGCCGAGGACAAACCGCATCCCTGTCCCCTCCTGCAGCTTCCCTGGCACCCACCATTCCCATTCCCAGTGGGATGACCCAGCTGCTGCTGCAGTGCAGCGCTTTTCCCTGACACTTCAGCGTTTCTCCACGTTCCTGCTGTTATCCCAGCATCCAGAAATGGGAGCTGAGACCCTCGAAACCTGGCTGGGGAGTCAATCCCCCCCAATCCCAGCTGCATCACTTGCTGTGTATCCCAAGGAAGTGAGAAGGAGCAGGGAGGTCGTTCCGTGGATAAAGAATTCCACAACCACCCCGCTGTGCCTGGAGTGGAGAGATGTGCCCTGAGAACGGGGAAAAGCCGGGAACGAGCCCTTCCAAGCCTTTCCAGCCCATCCTGCAGAGCTGACTGTTTTGCCACAGCGTTAAATATTGATCCGTGGGCTGGGAGGCTCTGGGATGACGTCTGTGCTGGAGCAGGGAAGGGACTGCCTGGAACGAGGCAGGGCTCGGAGTGACGCAGGGACCTGCCAGCAGTGACACCTTGTCACCTCCGTGCGCTCGCCCCGGCACAGGGGGACGGCGTTCCTCGGGGCCAAGCCCCAGCAGCGTTGTCCTCCCCCTTCCCTGCTCCCGCCTTTCCCGTGGAAATCCAGCCCTTTCCCTGCAGAAGGGCTGCTCCTCTCCCATCCATAATTCCCTCTCCTCGCTCTCTGCTCGTGCTTGGCTGCCGCTCTCAGGCAACCTCAGCGCATCCCAGTCCAAGGGCTGCTGATTCCTGCTTTTCTCCAGCTGGAAAAAAAGGAATGGATGGGCTGACACGCCAGTCCTGCAGGCACGCTCCTGCCCGGCTCCGAGGATGGGGTGGGACAGCAGGAAGCCACCGTGGGAATGCTGCGTGTGCCCCACAGTGCTGTGCTCATCCCATTGCCGGTGGATGCGCTGGGAATGGGAATGGTGTCTCCTCGGCTTCATGGGCATGGCAGGCCTGCGAGTGCATGGATGGCCAGGAATGAAATTCCAGGATTTCCCATGGGATTTGGGCTCCTGGCCGGCTGCTGCCCAGGTTCCCGGCTGGATCCATCGCCGGGAGGATGCAGGGAGCAGGGAAGCTCCTGGCTTGGGGCTGGCTGGGACACAGCCCTGGCTCCCTCTTAGGCAGGGGCTGCGTTTTCCAGCTGCCAGCAATTTCCATGAAAAACTTCATCAGCGCAGTCCAAACACGTTGGCTGAAACTGTGCAATTGAGGGGGGGGGAAGAGATATTTTAAGCGATGTCTTGGTCCACAGATAGGAAACCTGGGAGCCTGGAGGAGGAGATGTGGGAAATGGGGAATTTTAAAGGGGATGCTGGAGGGGCTGGAGAGCTTGTGAGGGTGGCTGAGCCCACAGAGGGGTGAAGACAAAACGTGGTGGTGACAAAGGGACCCAAACCTCGGTGTGGGGACGGGCACTGCAGTTGCGAGGAGCTGCCGCACGCGGAAATTCCCAGCTTGGGAATACAGGGAGAGATCTGACACCACCCTGAGCGAATCCCGGGAGAAAGGAGCCCCGGCTGCTGCCAGCCAGGCTCCGTTCCGCTCATTCCTGGCAATGTGCAAACACAGTTTTGCTGTGACAGGTCCAGTTCCTGATAACATTTCTCTCTCCTAACTGGATTGTGCTCTGGAATGAAGTGACCCAGGAGCTCATCAGTCCCACGACGCTGGAGCCGTCCTTGGGAGGCAGCTTTGGAGCCAGACTCGGAGCTTCCAGGGTGCCCGGCTTGGAAACGATGGAGCTGCAGCACCGGTGAGATCCAAGGCGCTCCGAGCACATTTCTTGCCCAAGAGATCAACATTCCATGGCCTGTCCTGAAACAAGGGGATTTTCTGGGGGTAGATTATCCCAGAGATTCCTCAGCATGTGGTCAGCCACGGGACGACGCTGTGGGTGCAGCCAGGACACGGGGGCTGAGCTGGATCCTGCAGGATGAGGGGGTGCAGCTCCAGAGCTCCTTCCCCTCTCCTGACCAGGTGAGCCATGGAATAAAATGCCCAGAAAAGCCACGGCTGCCCCTGGATCCCTGGAAGTGTCCAAGGCCAGGTTTTAATGGGCTTGGAGCAGCCTGGGATAGTGGAAGGTGTCCCTGCCCATGGATCTGATCCTTAAAGTCCCTTCCCACCAAAACCATTCCATGATTCCATGACCCAGCCACTGCCACAGCCCCAAACGCCTCCAGCCCAGGGCATTCCTTGGAGCACACATCCTCTCTCAAACCATTTAGGATTTTATCTTTTGTGGTGATTTTGCCCAAATCAAAGGAAAAAAAAAACCAAACTAAAATACGTCTATTCCCATCTTATTTTATTTTAATAGGATTAAGTACCCTCGTGCTATCGAAATGTCTGTTTCAACATTTGCAGGCTGAGGAATTTCTCTCTCTGTTCCAAATGACATTTGGGAACAAAATTGAATCTAAGTGATCCTTCTACTCGTGTTTGAAACAGTCCAAATTGCAGTGACGTATTCGGGCTTTGTTGACACGGAACATTTGGATTAATCCAAAAGAAACACTTCCCGAACTTCATCTCCAGAAAACACTCAGACTTTGATGGGCCTGTTTCATTTGCAAATGAAGGGAGGAAAAAAAGCCAGGGAGAAAAAGTCCCATCCTCAGCATTTCCTGGGAAATTGCAGCTCCTTTCCTTCCCTGTGGTCTCTGAGGACGCGGGATGTGCTCCGGGGAGGAACCAGCTGGATCCCAGCCATGGGATCATGGGCAGCTGGGGCTGCTGGTGCTGGGCAGGGTGGGGGGGATGCAGTGCAGGTGGCACTGGGCACACTGGGACCCTGGGGCACTCCCGGGGCCTGGGGTGGCCCCGTGCCCAGCAGTGGGACCGCCCAGTCTGACCCGAGTTGGATTTCAGCAGAAGCCCAGAGAAACTGGGAGTGCCCAAGGCCAGGCTGGATGGGGCTTGGAGCAGCCTGGGATAGTGGGAGGTGTCCGTGCCCATGGCAGGGGGTGGGAAGAGATGAGCTTTAACATCCCTTCCAACCCAACCCATCCCATGATCCCATGAACCCATGATCCTATGATCTCATGATTCCTTGATTCCATGATCCCATGATTCCATAGTCCCATGATTCCATGGTCCCATGATCCCATGATTCCATGAACCCATGATCCTGTGATCTCATGATCCCATGAACCCATGATCCCATGATCCCATGATTCCATGATTCCATGACCCTGTGATCTCATGATCCCATGATTCCATGATTCCATGATCCCATGATCCCATGGTCCTATGATCCCATGATGCCATGAACCCATGATCCCATGATCCCATGATTCCATGATTCCATGATCCCATGATTCCATGGTCCCATGATCCCATGATTCCATGAACCCATGATCCTATGATCCCACAATCCCACGATCCCATGATCCCATGATAAGCTGTCCCTGATAAGCCACCCACCCTTCTCCCAGCCATCAGACCCAGCTCCTACAAGCTTGGCCACCAGTGGATCAGCCATCACCACATTCCAATTGATGGGAAGCTTTGGAGACCCCTTCAGCCACGCTCGGAGCACTTCAGGAGGATTTACAGCAACCGGAATCTTGTGCCCTGCAGGGAACAGCAGCCAGTGATGGATGAGGGGAGTATCTCTGCTGCTGCGGGGCAGTCTCGGGGCTGCTCTCCCGCTCCGTGGGTGGTGTTTGCTTCTCCGTGTCCTCCATCCATCAGCTGTGAGCTCTGTGTGCCAGGGCACGGCTGATGAGGAGACATTCCACAGAATCCCAGGATCACTGCGGTTGGAAAAGCCCTCCCAGGCCATCGAGTCCAAGCTGTGCCCCATGCCCACCTTGTCCCCAGCCCAGAGCTCTCAGTGCCACCTCCAGCCCTTCCTTGGACACCTCCAGGGATGGGCACTCCAAACCTCCCTGGGCAGCCCCTGCCAAGGCCTGAGCACCCTTTCCATGGGGAAATTCCTGCTGATGTCCAACCTGAGCCTCCCCTGGCCCAGCCTGAGGCCGTTCCCTCTCCTCCTGTCCCTGTTCCCTGGGAGCAGAGCCCGACCCGCCCCGGCTGCCCCCTCCTGTCAGGGAGTTGTGCAGAGCCACAAGGTCCCCCCTGAGCCTCCTTTTCTCCAGGCTGAGCCCCTTTCCCAGCTCCCTCAGCCGCTCCTGGGGCTCCAGCCCCTTCCCCAGCTCCGTTCCCTTCCCTGGACACGCTCCAGCCCCTCCAGGTCTCTCTGGCCAGGAGGGCCCAGAACTGGACACAGCCCTCGAGGTGCCCCAGCAGGGCCAGCACAGGGGACGGGCACTGCCCTGGTCCTGCTGTCACCCTGCCTTTGATCCAGGCCAGGTGCCCACGGCCTCCTTGCCCACCTGGGCACCCCTGGGCACCCCTGGGCTCATTTCTTCTCAAATCTGGTGCTGCTTTAACCCGCTCAGTTAAATCCTCTGGAATTAACAAACCAGCAAGGCACAGACCCTGCATGGTGTCCCCTCCCTGTCCCCTCATCCCTGGGCTGCTGCTGGGAGACTGAGCAGGAAAAGGTGGCATTTTTGGGGTGGGATGAGGGGAGCCTGACATATTCCCTCACTGACAGGGCAGCTTCCAGCAGGTCACTGAACACGGAGCAGGTGAAGAGCAGACAGCAGAACTGCTGGGAGCTGTGATGGGTTGGGAGCTGTGATGGGCTGGGAGCTCTGATGGGTTGGGACGTGATGTCCTGGGGACAGGGGGACAGTGACTCACTGCAACCTGCCGGGGAGGGGGAGGGAAGGCAGATGAACTCATGCTGCCAAAGAGGGGAAGGGGAATCAGGCGGGTTTTACAAATATACCAGGGGAGTCTCAAATACTGGCGAGAAAGTAGGAGCCATTAATAAATTAGGAGGAAGATTAAATTAATGATGACTCTCAAATGGCTGCAGCGCTGCAGAGCCTTCTAAAATCTGCCTTTAACCAAGAAAAAGGAAAAGAAAAAGAAGGGGAAGGGAAGAGAAGCTAAAGAGTTTCTGTGGACAATAAGAAAACAAAGGAAATCTGGTCAAATTGTCATGTTTGAATTTAAGGAAAGGTGAACAGGGCTGAGCAGGGCTGGGGGCAGGCAGAGGGCCCGGGGTGGGACCAGGCTTGTGGAATAAAGCAGAGCCCCACAGCGGAGTCGTGCAAGTTACAGAGGAGCAGGAAATTACCCGAGGGGTTGGGAAGAGGAAGCGCAGCAGCCTGCGTGAAAGGACAGCGATCCCAGCAGCGATAACTGCACGGCTCCGTCCTCAACCCAACAACGGAGCCGAGGGCCAGCGAGACTTCTGGAAAATAAAGGAGTGGGGCAGCATCCCAGGGGACTGTGGGGACAGAGGGGGCCAGCACAGCACCCACAGCCTCTGCAGGTGGGTTTGCTCCGGGACTTACCCCCGGAATTCCTGCCCAGGGAATTGAGGAGAAGGCCCTTCCCTTCCCTTGCCTGAACTTCCCTTCCTTGAACTTTCCTGCCCTTCCCTGCCCTTCCCTGAACTTCCCAGAACTTCCCAGAACTTCCCTTCCTGGAACTTCCCTCCACTTCCCTCCACT
>VZTE01002394.1:130122-172857 GCA_013397775.1 Eulacestoma nigropectus
GGAGCCAGACCCATGGACATCCCCGGAGCCAGACCCATGGACACCCCCGGAGCCAGACCCATGGACATCCCCGGAGCCGGGCCCACGGACACCCCCGCAGCCGGACTCATGGACAGCCAGGGAGGGAAGCAAAGCTGGGAATGGAACCCAAGGCCACAGAGAAACAGGAGGCAGAGCACAGGGCAGAGCTTGCCGAGCCCCCCCGGAGACAAGGATTGCACAGGGAGCCTGGATTTGCACAGGAGGACACACGCTGCCACCAGGCTTGTGATCCCAGAGGTTTAGGCACCACCTGGAACCTGCTAATCTCCAGGAATTCCCGTGGTCCAGCGCTGTTGGGGCACCACCAGTGGTTTCACTGTGCAGAGGCAGAACTCAGCCTCAAGGCACAGCCGTGTGTCCTGGGCAGCATCCCCGGGCATCCCTGCCCTGCTCCCACTGGGCATTCCAGGCCACATTCCAGCCTCCCCTGGCACCCTCAGCAGGAGCCACAAGCCCAGCCACCAGTCCTGGTCTCCTGTGGAGCCTGAAATCCCCGAGCACACAGAGGCAAAGCCATGAGAGGCTGGAGATGCCGTGAGCCCCCGTGCCAGGAGTGCTCTGTGCACCCAACCCTGCCCCTGGGGGAGCCCAGCACCCGAGGGCACCACAGCTCCCTGCTCCCGGCACAGCCGGGACGCTGAGCACCAGTTACACCAGTCCACGGTCTGGTGTCCTCACACGCCAGCCACCCCCTACCCCAGGTGTCACCAAGCCTTGGCCAGGCGTCCTTGGCACGGGCAGCACCTCTCACGAGGCTTCTGAGGCCGGAATTCGGCACTTCCGTGCAGAGCCGAGCGTCCCTCCATGAGCCATCCCGGTCACGAGCCATTCCTTGATTCCCACCCCGATTTGGGACAGCACAGAGAGCCCTGGGGCACGTCACTGCCTGCTGCCACGAGCAGAGCCAGCCTGGTGCTGGTGCTGGGGTGGAAGCGGGAGCTCGAGGCCGCTCGGACTTCCAGATGTCCCTGGGGTTCCCAAAAATCCTCTCCGTGTCTCCCCCACCATGGCGCTCTCTCTGATGGAGGGAGATGCCAAAGAGGTCTGGGGACCTGAGACATGTGGGGCACCCCCTTCCCACTCTGTGCACACAATTCCCTCATCCCAAAAGCAGGGCAGAGCCCTGAGCCCAGGGAAGAGGCAAACCAGAGCACCATGGTGGGGTTTCTGCCCCGGCCAACGCTCCCTCCTGCCACCAGCTTGGGACTGTCACACCCCCCGTCACCCTGGCACAGCTTTCACACACAGGATGCAGGGAAGGCTCCAGACAATGCTGGGAATGCGTGACACGGGCATGGACGAAGGGGCAAAGTCAGCAGCCAACCATTGTGTGAGCACATCTTGCCCTAAAACAGCCCCCAGTGACTGTCCCCAAATCCTCCGCTGGGGGCTGAGGCAGCCCAGTTTTCCCCCTGGGACCTGTGCCCGCATTCCATCCCTGGCGCCCACGGAAGCCGGGATATCCTGGTGGGAGCCACATGGACATACCTGATGGCAGCCCCCCTTCACAGCCTGCTCCGCTCGGGGGACTCTGATGAGGGGCAGAAAAAGGACGACAGGGTCACGTCAGTGCACAGCCACGGCCTCCACACCCCCTTCAGCATGTGCCACCCCCGTCACACTGCTCCGAGCCCTGTCCCCCTTGTCCCCGCCACCTCCTTGGCCTCTCCTGGCCCTGCTCCAGCCTCCTGGAGGCCGCTTGGCCACGGCTGCCCCTCCCTCACTCCTTGCTCCAGCTTTATCCTGATCCTCCCTGGAGCCGTGGCCCTTGCTGGACTCACACGGGGACGCTCAAAGCCGCCTGGGTGGTGACACCAGAAGCTCAGGCATGCAGAGGGGCTGTGCACACGGATACACACGGATACACACATGGATACGCACATGGATACGCACATGGATACATCCCAGCGGGATGCTCCGCCCTGCTCACACTGCGCGGGACACAGCCCTGCTCACACAGGGGGGCGCGGCCCTGCTCACACAGGGGGGCGCGGCCCTGCTCACACAGGGGGGCGCGGCCCTGCTCACACAGGGGGGCGCGGCCCTGCTCACACAGGGGGGCGCGGCCCTGCTCACACAGGGGGGCGCGGCCCTGCTCACACAGGGGGGCGCGGCCCTGCTCACACAGGGGGGCGCGGCCCTGCTCACACAGGGGGGCGCGGCCCTGCTCACACAGGGGGGCGCGGCCCTGCTCACACAGGGGGGCGCGGCCCTGCTCACACAGGGGGGCGCGGCCCTGCTCACACAGGGGGGCGCGGCCCTGCTCACACAGGGGGGCGCGGCCCTGCTCACACAGGGGGGCGCGGCCCTGCTCACACAGGGGGGCGCGGCCCTGCTCACACAGGGGGGCGCGGCCCTGCTCACACAGGGGGGCGCGGCCCTGCTCACACAGGGGGGCGCGGCCCTGCTCACACAGGGGGGCGCGGCCCTGCTCACACAGGGGGGCGCGGCCCTGCTCACACAGGGGGGCGCGGCCCTGCTCACACAGGGGGGCGCGGCCCTGCTCACACAGGGGGGCGCGGCCCTGCTCACACAGGGGGGCGCGGCCCTGCTCACACAGGGGGGCGCGGCCCTGCTCACACAGGGGGGCGCGGCCCTGCTCACACAGGGGGGCGCGGCCCTGCTCACACAGGGGGGCGCGGCCCTGCTCACACAGGGGGGCGCGGCCCTGCTCACACAGGGGGGCGCGGCCCTGCTCACACAGGGGGGCGCGGCCCTGCTCACACAGGGGGGCGCGGCCCTGCTCACACAGGGGGGCGCGGCCCTGCTCACACAGGGGGGCGCGGCCCTGCTCACACAGGGGGGCGCGGCCCTGCTCACACAGGGGGGCGCGGCCCTGCTCACACAGGGGGGCGCGGCCCTGCTCACACAGGGGGGCGCGGCCCTGCTCACACAGGGGGGCGCGGCCCTGCTCACACAGGGGGGCGCGGCCCTGCTCACACAGGGGGGCGCGGCCCTGCTCACACAGGGGGGCGCGGCCCTGCTCACACAGGGGGGCGCGGCCCTGCTCACACAGGGGGGCGCGGCCCTGCTCACACAGGGGGGCGCGGCCCTGCTCACACAGGGGGGCGCGGCCCTGCTCACACAGGGGGGCGCGGCCCTGCTCACACAGGGGGGCGCGGCCCTGCTCACACAGGGGGGCGCGGCCCTGCTCACACAGGGGGGCGCGGCCCTGCTCACACAGGGGGGCGCGGCCCTGCTCACACAGGGGGGCGCGGCCCTGCTCACACAGGGGGGCGCGGCCCTGCTCACACAGGGGGGCACGGCCCTGCTCACACAGCTCGGGGCACGGCCATGCTCACACTGCGCGGACAGAAGCAGCAGCACAAAAGCAGCACAGGGGGACACGGCAGCAGCACGGGCAGCACCAGGGCACAGCTTGGCAGGGCACGTCCCGGGGGCTGTCCCACTTCCTGGGGAATTGCCTCCTTCCTCTCCCCCAGCTCAGCTGGAACGTGGGATACCAAACCAGAGGCTCAACAGCTCTGTTTTTTCATCCCTGCTCTGTGCGAGTCGAAGCAGAGAATGGAGCCTGAATCCAAGAGGATCCATCAGGTTTTCCTCTCAGGACCACAGGATGCCCCAGTGGCCACGCAATGGCTTGGTCGCTCTGAGGTCGTGTTCTGTGGTCTTTCACTTCTGTCCAAGAGGAATTATCACCATCCTTTCCTCACTAACTTTCCTCCTGGGCATCCTTTCCTCTCCCAGAAAGGCCCTGGTGCTCTGTGCTCCCGAGGGAATGGATGGGAGCCATTCCCTCTTCCTGAGGCAGAAAGAGCTTTGCCGAGCCCACGGAGGGGACTGGCAGGGCTGAAATAAAATCCACCTCTGCAGGGAACAAAGCCACGGAGATTTCCCCGTGCCAGCAGCAGCTTGGGAATGGCAGGATCAAGCAGGAACGCTGTGTTCAGGGGCTTTTATTCTGCTTTTCCCATTGTCTGCTCCTGGCACTGGAGCCTTTTTCCAGCGTTGTCCCCTCGCTTGCGGGGCCACTGAGGAGCGGGTTCTGTGCCATGAGCCCGGAACGGGGCAGGGTGGAATTCCTGAATAGCTGGGACCGAGGGAAAACACGACCCCATGGCCTAATTCCCAGCACACGCTGGTGGCTCAGGGATGTGCCACCAATCAAGCACAAATTCGTCTTTGCTGGGAATTTCGCCCATCGATTTTCCCCGATTTGGTGGGGTGGTGAGGAGACAGCCCGCACCTCGGGGTGCACAAAGGGCACCCGGGATTTCGGGTCCCTCCTCCACCCAAAACGCACTTTCGTGCCTCTGAAGCCCCCGAATGTGACAACATTCCCAGGGGATGAAGAGGATGGCCACGCCCTCTGCAGCACCACGGCGTCCTGGCCACGCCAAGTTGTGCAGCTGCTGGGTTCTCCTGAGCTTTGGCCCATCCTGGTCATCCTCATTCCAGGCCTCCAGACCGTGCTTCCCAGCCATGGAAGCGGTTGCTTGGGAATTCACAACCCTCACAGCCTCCTGGCTTCCCGCTTCCTGCAGCTTTGCCTCCCCCTGGCACCCCCTTCTCAGCTGCCTCGGGGCGCTCTCCTCCTTAGCGATGGATCCGGGGCAGGAAAAGTTGGATCCCTTTGGGTTTTCGGGGGGCATGGTTGGGGTTTTACACCGGGATGCCCTCAAAGATGCCCCCTGGAGCCGTGGCACTGCTCCCATGCTGTTCCCGTCCCCTGCTCCTCGGGAAGGAGGCAGTGCCAGGCTGGCTCCTCCGGGAACAGGCACACATCGGTGCTGCTGCTGATTATTCCTGTCTCCCTCTCTCCCCGCCCAGGGCAGGAGCTCATCCCGTCACAGCCGCCCCTCTAAAACCTTACTGGGGGATTCCAGCAGAGCTCTGGGGCACTTTGGGAACAAGACAAAAGCAGCAGCCTCAGCCAGCAGCGCTTCCATCTCCTGCAGGAGGCGGGCAGAGGTTCCCTTGCTCTCTGCAAGCCTGGCAGCTCCAAGCAGAGGCTCAGAGCCAGCCCCGAGCACGTTTTTTATGCCACCCCAGCCTGCTTTGGTCCTCCCGTGTTCTTCCACTTGCGTCAGACGGCGGCACCGTGCAGTGCCAGGAGAGCAGGGATGGATGAGGCAGCACAGGAGAAGGCTTGGAAGGGAGGGGATGTGCTGGAGCAGCTCTGGGAGGGGAGGCAGTGGGGCTGTGACAGAGCAGAGCACGGCAGAGGATGCAGAGAAGCTCGGGAAAGGGGAGGATGGAAGCACAGCATGCCAGGAGGGACGGGAGAGGCTCGGCGGTGTGGAGAAACGGGGAATGGGAGTGTGGGGAGAGCAGCTGGGAGGAAAACCGGATGCCTTCCCAAAGCTGGGATCAGAAAAAACCTTCTTGGCCTCCACTGGCCGCTCGTTCCACCCAGCTGCCCCAAAAGCAGAGCCCCAAAGCCCTGACCTGTGCTGGCCCTGGGGACAGGGGGATGGAGCAGGGCCCACAGGTCTGTCCTCAGCCAGGGAAGGAGGCAGCTTGGCCACCGAGCTGTGGACACCTGGAAATGCCCCTTCTCCCCTTCCAAGCCCTCAGGGCTCTGCAGACCCCTCTGGGAAGTCCCTGACGGTGGTGGCCTCCCATGACATCCTCTCCCAGCAGCACTGTCCCCCCTCCCTGGGCAACAAGGCCTCCCTTCCTACCCCTCAGCTCCTGGCAGTCGGCACCATTCCCTACTCCACCATCCCTGGAGCCGTTCTCCTGCACTTCCAGGAACCATTCCCGGGAATCCTGCTCCCCGCTGCCCATGGCAGAGCTGCTCACGGGCCCCATCCTGCCGTGCCAGTGTTCTCCACAGGTGCCACTCCCCGCAGCGCCGCTCCCCAAAGCCGTGTCCCCGCAGGTGCAGCCCCCCAGGTGTGTCCCCCACAGCCGTGTCCCCGCAGGTGCAGCCCCCCAGGTGTGTCCCCCACAGCCGTGTCCCCCACGGCGCGCTCCCCGAGGCCCAGCTCTCCCACGGCGCTGCTCCCCACGGGTGCCGCTCCCCGCAGCGCCATTCCCGGGAAGCGCTGTCCCCCACGGCGCCGCTGCCTCCAGGTAGGGGTCCCCCAGGGTGCCACGTCCCCCAGGTGCCATGTTCTGTGCTGCTGCCACCTCCAGGTGCTGCCTCCCCCCGCTGCTGCCATCCCTGCAGGCAGCGCTGCTGCGGTGGAGCCATTTCCTCCAGGTTCCATGTTCTACAGCGCTGCTCCCTCCAGATACCACTTCCCTGCGGAGCTGCTTCCTCCAGGCACCGGCGCTGCTGCTCCTCCCTCCTCAGACACCCAAAGGAAAGCTGGTGGGATTGTGCAGCCCAGCATCCCATGTTCTTACACGGCAGCCCCATTGCTATTCTATCCTATCCCATCCCATCCTATCCCATCCCATCCTATCCTATCCTATCCCATCCCATCCTATCCTATCCCATCCTATCCTATCCTATCCTATCCCATCCTATCCTATCCTATCCTATCCTATCCTATCCTATCCTNACCCCATCCTATCCCATCCCACCCCATCCCATCCCATCCCATCCCATCCCATCTCACCCCATCCCATCCCATCCCATCCCATCCCATCCCATCCCATCCTCCACGCCTGTGAATGAATGCCCTGCATTATCCCACCCCTTCATTCCCCCCTCTCCGTGCCAGGCCCGGTAGCCTGGAGAGGTCCCCTCACACTGGCACGAGAGATGCTCATCATCCCAGCCCTGGCCAGCTCAGCGGGAGCTTCCTGCAGGGAACGGGAGCTCCGTGGCTCATTCCCAACACGTTTTCCCCTGGCCAGGGCTGTTGGGAGAGGGGAGCAGTGCTGCTGGAGCCTTCACAGGGCTCAAAGTCCCCCTGCACAGTCCCCACGTGAGGGGGGCACAGCCAGGGCATTATCCCAGCAGGGAATCATGGAATATCCTGAGCTGAAGGGACCCCCAAGGATCACGAGTCCAAGGCCTGGCCCTGCACAGGCACCCCAACAGTCCCACCCTGGGCATCCCTGGCAGCGCTGTCCAAATGCTCCTGGAGCTCTGGCAGCCTCAGGGCCATGCCCATTCCCTGGGGAGCCTGGGCAGTGCCCAGCACCTCTGGGGGAAGAACCTTTCCCTGATCTCCATCCCAAACCTCCCCCTCCAGCCATTCCCTCCTTCCCTGAGCTCTGCCCTCAGCTCCTCTGCTGCAGCTGGAGCAGCCCAGTGCCCTCAGCCGCTCCTCGGGTGGCCCCTCCAGACCCTTCCCCATCCCATGGCCCCTCCTTTGGACACTCTGGAACAGCTTTGGATCTCTCTGATATTGGGGCACCCAAACTGCCCCAGCCCGGAGCAGAGCGGGACAATCCCTCCCTGGGCTGATCCCCGGGGACACCCTTTGGAAACAGGACCCCTCCCACAGCTCCTCACCCATTCCTGGCCCCTGATTCGCGTGCGGACCAGCCCAGAGCTCACCCATGTCCCTGTGCAGGCCCTGGCGGAGCTGCTGGAGCGCTGCCCGGCCCCACAGCGCTGCTGCAGGCACCGATGGGCACGGAAAGCTCGGGAGCTGGGACACGGGAACATGGGGAGCTGGGACACGGGAACATCGGGATCTGGGAGCATGGAAAGCTCGGGAGCTGGGGCACGGGAATATCAGGAGCTGGGACACGGGAATATCGGGAGCTGGGACACGGGAATATCGGGAGCTGGGACACGGGAACATCGGGAGCTGGGACACGGGAACATCGGGAGCTGGGGCACGGGAATATCGGGAGCTGGGGCACGGGAACATGGGGAGCTGGGGCACGGGAATATCGGGAGCTGGGGCACGGGAATATCGGGAGCTGGGAGCATGGAAAGCTCGGGAGCTGAGGCACGGGAATATCGGGAGCTGGGGCACGGGAATATCGGGAGCTGGGAGCATGGAAAGCTCGGGAGCTGGGGCACGGGAATATCGGGAGCTGGGGCACGGGAATATCGGGAGCTGGGAGCATGGAAAGCTCGGGAGCTGAGGCACGGGAATATCGGGAGCTGGGGCACGGGAATATCGGGAGCTGGGAGCATGGAAAGCTCGGGAGCTGGGGCACGGGAATATCGGGAGCTGGGGCACGGGAATATCGGGAGCTGGGAGCATGGAAAGCTCGGGAGCTGAGGCACGGGAATATCGGGAGCTGGGGCACGGGAATATCGGGAGCTGGGAGCAT
Organism: Eulacestoma nigropectus; assembly: GCA_013397775.1. NCBI lineage: Eukaryota > Metazoa > Chordata > Aves > Passeriformes > Eulacestoma > Eulacestoma nigropectus. The sequence goes on from VZTE01002394.1 coordinate 138,316, forward strand.
GGAAAGCTCGGGAGCTGGGGCACGGGAATATCGGGAGCTGGGGCACGGGAATATCGGGAGCTGGGAGCATGGAAAGCTCGGGAGCTGAGGCACGGGAATATCGGGAGCTGGGGCACGGGAATATCGGGAGCTGGGAGCATGGAAAACTCGGGAGCTGGGGCACGGGAATATCGGGAGCTGGGGCACGGGAATATCGGGAGCTGGGAGCGCAGGCACGGAGCTCCCCGCCGTCCCCGTCAGCCCCGGCTTTCCGCAGCCGCAGCTCCGTCCCCCGCTCCCGGTGCAGACGGTTTGCAGGACCGCTCCTAGCGCTACAACACCCAGCCAGACGGCTGCGGGACCAACCCTAGCGCTACAACACCCAGACAGATGGCTTCCCAAACTTCCCTCCCTCGCTCCAGATGGCTCCCGGTATCGGAGCCCGACCCGGCACTGCCCACCGAGGTGGCGACTGCGGCTCCGGGCCACACCTCCGGCTCCCGGGGCAAGAGCGAGCAACACCCGCTCTTCCAGCGAACCCCGAGAGCTCCGCGGGCTGCTGCCGGCGCACAGACGGGTTTCTGCTGGGCTCCGGCGCCAGGAGATGGAACACACGCACACAGCATCTCCCCCGGCCCCTCCGGCCCCGCTGGCTCTGCCCTCGTGCTGAACAACTCCAGCTCCGGGCAGCACAGGCAGCTCGCCCCGAAGTTAAGGGGCTGTCAGCCCCCGGATCAGCCCCCGGCCCCTGGAGGACATTCCAACACTCCCGAGCTGCAAAAAGCTTCCCAGCTCCTGCCCAGGGGATCCCGGCACTACCCAGGAATGGGTGGGGACAGATGCACCCACCAGGCTCAGCATGGCCGGCACAGGTGGGGCTGAGGCGCTTTGCCCGGCTCCCAGGGGATGTGTTCTTCTCTTTCCCCGCTCCCAGGGAATGTGTTCTTCCCTTGCCCAGCTCCCAGGGGATGTGATTTTCTTTCCCTGGCTCCCAGGGGATCTCTTTTTCCTTTCCCTGCTCCCAAGGGATGTGCTCTTCCCTTGCCCAGCTCCCAGGGGATCTGTTTTTCCTTGCCCAGCTCCCAGGGGATCTGTTCTTCCTTTCCCCGCTCCCAGGGGATGTGTTTTTCCCTTGCCCAGCTCCCAGGGGATCTGTTCTTCCTTTCCCCGCTCCCAGGGGATCTGTTTTTCCTTTCCCCGCTCCCAGGGGATCTGTTTTTCCTTTCCCAGCTCCCAGGGGATCTGTTCTTCCCTTTCCCCGCTCCCAGGGGATCTGCTCTTCCCGCGTGTGCCGGAGCCGGAGCTGGAGGAGCCACCTCCCTGCTGCAGTCACACCACGGGCACTGCGTGACAGCGGCCACATCGCCACAGCAAGGGCAGGCAGAGCACCCAGATGGATGTTCCCGGACACCGAGCGTGTCTCCGCAGGGCTCAGCGACACACTCCGGGCTCCCCAAATCCCCGTCACCCCCCAGCTTCCCTGTGATACCCAGAGAAACAAATCCAACCCCCCCATAACAGATTTTGTGCTCGTGGTGCCTCCCCCATGATCTCCTGCCCTGGCACAGAGGGGCTTCAGCCTTCGCTGGACTATAAGAAGCACAATTATTACGTTAAACTGCTGAATAATTATGTTAAGAAGCACCTTAATAGGATTACAGGGTTCAAAGGTTAGGAGATGCCAAAATTAGGATTGTCCAGGCAGCCTTAATTCTCCTCCTGAAAGTGCTTTGTGATGCAGGCCAGAGTCACACTCCGGCGGGAAATATTTCCCTTGGGGTCACTTTGTGGCTTCCAGGGAGAGGACAGAACCACCTGGGAGAGATAACCGGGAAGAAGCTGCTTTGTCCCTGAGACTCTGCCCCAGAGGCTGCAGAAATTGGGGAAGGTGCAAAGAAAGGGTCAAGAGAAGACAGAAAATTCCTCCTCTAAAGAGGGGCTGGAGGATGGGGGGGGTTGCTGTCCTAATGAGAAAAAACAGCAATTTCCTCTCCTCCTTCTGGCAATAAAATATCTGGGCACATTTCGCTGGCACTCCTCAAAGTATTTGGTACCGGGCACACGCCCTCTGTGACAAATCGGGTCCTTGCAGCTAAAACTCGCAGCAGCCAAAAGCAAAGGCGAGGAATGAGCATTGCTGGGCAATCCTCCTCACTCACGTTGCATGAAACAAACCAGTCCAGCTCCAGGATGAAATCCTGGATCCATTAATATCCCAACATTATCCTACAGACAAGAGACATTCCGCAAATACCCGCCAGAGAGAGGTTGGGGAGTCCGAATCAACCCACGGAATAACCAAACCCCCCTCCCAGCTCCTGCGACATCCAGGTGAGCAGCAACGCCTGAGGCTCCTTTAGGAGCGCGCAAAGGTCCTAAAAACGTGGAATTGCGGGCAGTGGAGCTGCCCTCGCTCCTTCCCCGCCCCAGGAGCAGGGACGGGTGGGAGCACAGGGCTCTCCCGGCTCCGGCACGGGCTGCTGATGGTTATGTAAATCCCACGGGAGCGCGGCTCCACCTGCCATCCCCGGGGGCTGCCAGCTCATGCGTGCCTTGGATGCGCATTCCTGCTGCCCAAATTCCTCCGCGATTGCTCTCGCCCGCATTCCCACCTCGGCTCTGCTGATGGATGCGCGGGATTTCTCCCGTGGGGGTCTGTGGGGGTGACCTGTCCCCCCCGCCAGGAAGGGGTTCCCTGGGGACACGGGAATGGCCATCCCGGAGCTCCCTGGGAACACGGGAATGGCCATCCCGGAGCTCCCTGGGGACACGGGAATGGCCATCCCAGAGCTCCCTGGGGACACGGGAATGGCCATCCCGGAGCTCCGTGGGGACACGGGAATGGCCATCCCAGAGCTCCCTGGGGACACGGGAATGGCCATCCCGGAGCTCCCTGGCACGCTCCGGATACCCTGTGCTGCCCGCTGATGTGACCACAGGGGGCCAGGCCACCAGGAGCAGCGTCACCAGTGCCACTCTGGCCACCCGCTGACCTGGTGACACGGTGCCCACAGCCCAGGTGCCCTTCCCAGCCCTCTGGTGCACGTCACTCTCAGCTGGACCTGGGTGAGGGACAAGTGGTGGCCCTGGTGGCACCGGGCCCTGGGCAGCTGCCAGTCCCTATTATCAGGGGTTGGTGACACACAGTGGCCCTCTTACCCCGTGTCCCCAAAGTCCCCAGCTCCCAGAGCATCACTCGTGGTTCCAGAGGGGCTGGAGACCTGGGCCATGGCAGGACTGTGCCCTGTGGGGCTGGGGACAGTCCCCCCACCCGGCACGGGGGTGTCACAGCAGCAAAGGAACCCGAGCACATCGTCCTGGAGCTTTGCCTCGTGCCTGAGCCTGTGAAGGCCAGCTCTGATCCTCCCCGACCTGTCCCCTCTGCCCCGGGCTGGGGGGAGCACAGAGGGTCCCCTCCAGCCCCATCCCACCCAAACCATGGGATTGCACCCCCCATCCCTGGGGCTGGCCTGGGCACCCTCCTCCTGCTGCATCCCAGCGCTCATCCCGCACCTCCAAGGGTTAATCTGCCTCTCCAGAGCTTCTCAAAGCTAATTAGAAAGAGCCTGGGCGAGTGTGGTGGCAGACACCGCTGCACTTATCTCCCCACTTCCGGGGCTCTGCCCTTATCATTTAATTAAAGCTGCAGCCGTGCTTCCCTGGCTGGCAGCAGCTCATCACGGAGGGCACTGGAGCTTGAGGCAGCCGCTGCCAACTCGCCAGGAAGAGCAGGAAAAGGGAGGGAACAGGCCCCGGGAAGGACAAGCAAAGGGAGAAGGAGATAAAGGAAGAGTCCCTTTGTGCTGGAGGCTCAGGGGACTGGGAATGCAGCGAGGGACCCCGGTGTGCCGCCCCTGTGCTGTGCGTGGGGGGACGTGGGGACAGCTCTGCTCCAGGTGGGCCTGGGCGATGTCACAGCCCGGGAATGAGCCAAGGAAGTGCCTTGGTGGGAGGTGCTTCAGGCTGGCTCCATCTCCCAGCACTCCCAAAGCAGCTCTGCTACAGAATCCCGGAGTCATTCATGTTGGAAAAGCTCTCCAAGATCATCGAATCCAACCTGTGCCCGATGCCCACCTTGTCCCCAGCCCAGAGCCCTGAGTGCCACCTCCAGCCCTTCCCATGGCACCTCCAGGGATGGGGACTCCAAACCTCCCTGGGCAGCCCCTGCCAAGGCCTGAGCACCCTTTCCATGGGGAAATTCCTGCTGATGTCCAACCTGAGCCTCCCCTGGCCCAGCCTGAGGCCGTTCCCTCTCCTCCTGTCCCTGTTCCCTGGGAGCAGAGCCCGACCGCCCCCGGCTGCCCCCTCCTGTCAGGGAGTTGTGCAGAGCCACAAGGTCCCCCCTGAGCCTCCTTTTCTCCAGGCTGAGCCCCTTTCCCAGCTCCCTCAGCCTCTCCTGGGGCTCCAGCCCCTTCCCCAGCTCCGTTCCCTGCCCTGGACACGCTCCAGCCCCTCCAGGTCTCTCTGGCTGGGAGGGCCCAGAACTGGACACAGCCCTCGAGGTGCCCCAGCAGGGCCAGCACAGGGGACGGGCACTGCCCTGGTCCTGCTGTCACCCTGCCTTTGATCCAGGCCAGGTGCCCACGGCCTCCTTGCCCACCTGGGCACCCCTGGGCACGCCTGGTCTCCCAGCACGGCACCCTCAGGTGCACCCTGACCCCAGAGCCCCAGAGCAGAGCCAGCCATGCTCAACCCTCCCAGAGGAAAAAGACAATCCCTGCCATGCTGGGCCCAGCATCCCAAAGAAAACTGGGGACCACAGAGCGCTGGGAAATGTCCAGGATCGAGGCCACCAAGCAACTGGATGGATGTAAATCAAGGAGCAGGATGGATGCCCATGGAGCAACAGCAGCAAACTCTTGCTGGTCTCCAGAAGAGGACATGGATCACAGAATCATGGAATCACAGACTGGTCTGGGTTTGAAGGAACCTTAAAACTCATCTTGTTCCCGTGGGCTGGGACACCTCCCACTATCCCAGGCTGCTCCAAGCCCCGTCCAACCTGGCCTTGGGCTCTTCCAGGGATGGAGCAGCCACAGCTTCTCTGGGCAACCTCGGAGCCTCACCCACCCTCACAGGGAAGGACTTTTTTCCTAATATCCAATCTAAACCTACTCTCTGTCAGTTGGAATCCATTCCCCTGATGGATAAACCCTGGGAATGCCGTTGTCTGGAGGCCAGTGTGGGCGCGGCTCCCCAGGGATGTGTTCTGGAGCACTTTCAGTGCACATTTTGGGACAAGCAGCCCCCGACCGCTGCTGGCAGCTCCCACAGCAAATGCCACCCCCCTCTCCCAAAGGGTGGTTAAGCTAATGGGTCCTGAAAGGAAATTTCCATAATCACTTTGTTAGCAGGGCTGAGGCAGCACGGCTTGTTCTCCAAAACCAGCTGGAACACCTCCGCTACAACTTAGGCAAAACATAAAAAAAGAAATCAACCTGAGGGAAACCCAGCATGGAAAATTGACGCCGTGGCGTCGGAAAGCAGCTGAGGTGATAAGCGATCGGAAAGGAGCCTGCACAACACAAAATGTCAGAGCCCGAGGCTGCGCAGTGCAGGGAATGATCCTCACTGCAGGCTCCGGGAGCCGCTCCGAAGGCACGGCCCGGCTGGAGCTGTGTGTGTGTGCCTGGCCTGCTCCGAGCGCGGGGAACGGAGCCACGGGAGCAGCGCGGTGGGAATGGGAGCACCAGCCTGGGGAAGGGGCTCAGCCTGCGGAAAAGGAGGCTCAGGGGGGACCTTGTGGCTCTGCACAACTCCCTGACAGGAGGGGGCAGCCGGGGGAAATCGGGAGCTGCTCCCAGGGACAGGAGGAGTGGCCTCAAGTTGCGGCAGGAGAGGTTCAAGTTGGACATCAGGGAAAATTTCTTCACTGAAGGATGGTCAAGACCTGGCACAGCTGCCCAGGGCAGTGCTGGAGTCACCCTGGGAGGATTTCAATTCCCTGTGGATGTGGCATTTGGGGACATGGCTTAGCGGTGGCCTTGGCAGTGTTGGGGGAATGACTGGATTTGATGATCCCAGACGTTTTTCCCAACCTTAATTCCATGATTCTGTGCAAAGGGCGGTCCTCTCCCACCCCCTGCTCACATCCTAATCACATAAGCCAGTATTAACAGGCAATATTTGAATTATTTTTAATTCATTTTCGGCTCTCTCACCTCACCTCCAGCCACGGGGAGCACTCCAAGGAGCACCAGTTCAGGCGCACGGGGATTTGGGAATGCTGGCCCGGCTTTGTGAGCCCTCTCGGTGTTTGCTCCTTGGTGGCTGCCTCTCATTGTTCCCGGGTATTAAAGCTCTTGTGTCAAGGAGAAAAGAAGTGGCGTTCGCATGTCTGCCTTTGAACAAAACCATTGTTCGGCTCCATCAACAATTTAATAATCCTTCCCTGGCAGGACAATGGACGGGGGGAAATTGTTGGTGCAGGGGGGCCGGGAGCCACAGAGCCAAGTGCTGTTCCCGGCCTTTGAAGTCACGGAGGTGTTTAAGTGACAAAAGAAACCACAAGTTTATGAAAAGGGCTCCTCTCAACGAGGGGCTCTGCGAACAAAGGGAGCCGGGACCACTCGGAGGGAAGCAGAGCAAGGAGAAGGAAGAGCCCTTGGAAGAGAGTCAAGCCAAACCCCAGGGAAACCGGGAGAGGAAATGACAGTATGGATTTACACGGGGACGCTTTGTTTCCTCGCCACGGATCTTTCCTGGGCTGCTTCCGAGGAAAGGGGGCACCCTCACCTCATTCCAGCTCCTCTACAGCCTCTCCTGAGCCTGCCTGAGCTGTCCTGCGGACACCGAGGGGGAAGAGGCAGATCCCTGCCGGAATTTTTGGCAGCTGTTTGAAGGCTCAGGGGATGGGCACTAAACGCAGGGTGAGGCTCTGGGGCTGCGCTGAGGGAGAAATGTCTGTCCCTGCCGGTTCCCAAACCCCGCCCAGGATCCCAAACCCGGCCCCAGGGAACCAAACCCACCTGAAATCCAACATACAGCAGCCCTGGGAGCGTTAGAGCAGGGATACAGCCGGGAAACCTTGGGGGAATGATCCCACAACAAATGAGGCCGATTCTCTGCTGATTGCGCAGAGATCCCGAGCCCGAACCCCTGGACTGCCCAGCCCCTTTCTCTGCAGTGCAGCCGTGCCACAAAGCAGCTGAAAATGCTCCTTATTGACGCCTCCAACGCCCACAGACTCCCAGGCTGAAAATCTGCAGTGGGAGCACCACGGGGAGAGGTTTTGTGGCTGGCACGTGGCAGGAGCAGCACCGGTCACATCCTCCTGTGGTGCGGGCAAAAACCACCCCAAGAAATCAACCCTGGCGCTTGAATTGGGCCGTTTTCCCTCCTGCTGTGATTCCCCACTCAGCACTGAAAGGATCTGCTGCCCTAATGGCCGGGATCAGGGAGAAATCCCCTTCTCCTGGAAAAGCAGGAGGGATCAGCGCCGAAGCATCCGGCTGAAGGAGCAAACACGGGATATGGGGAGGTTTAGGAACGGGGCAGCCTGGTCATGGCTCATTTGGGAAAAAACCCCGATCCTGAAGAATGTTGCTGTGCCCTGTGTTTGTTATCAGGATGGCAGCAAGAAGCCCTTGCGGGAAAGCGCGGAAAAGACGGATAATCGCTTCCGATAGGGAATATCAACCTCCAGCTACCCCTGGGTGCTGCAGTTTACAGGCTGCTGGAGGAGAGACGCAATAAAGTTTGCACCACTCGAGGGAGGCCTGCCAGAGGCAGTCCTAAAGGCTGCCATGAATAAAACACGCTTTAAAGAGCCAGCCAGGATTACAAAATCCTAAAATCCAGGCGGGACAAGTGGGATACATCATCCCCTCCAGGTCAGAGGCAGGTTGGCAAAGGGGATTTGCCAGCTCTGCAACCCCCAGAGCACAGCGCCAGGGAGCAGCAGGATGATCACGAGAAGATTTGGATTTCCCGGTCCAGCAGAGATGGATGAGAATTTCCAGAATCGGTCCAAGGGCATCATTTTTAGCGGTTATTTTTCCAAAGGGAGGAGATGACAAGAGCAGGTCTGCTCCTCACGCGAGGGAAAACCCGTGTGCAGGTAGAGAGCTCCGAGGGACCCTCGATGGGAGAGGTCCGGGCCAGCAATTGACCCTCTGAAGGAAGCCGTTCATCATCATTAAAGAGCTCCGCGTCCCGGGGGACCCGGAGGCAAAACAAGCCCGGCGCTGCCGTCCCGGTGCGGGTTAGCACGGGGAGGAAACAGGGCTCCGGGAATGACAAATGGAATGCGCGTGGGCGGCTGGGTTTACCTGCAGCCCGAGCACGGGAAGGGCTCGGGATCTGCTCCTCAGGGAGGCTGATAGGGGAACAATAGCCTGCGAGTGGCATTGTTTGCAGGAAAGGCGAGATATTTGCCTTTTCTCACTGATGTTGCTGCGTCTCAGTGGGGGCCCCTTCCTGTGTGGCTAATAAGCAGCAAGACGCCAGACGTGGAATACAAAAATTCCTTTGGCTTTGATTCGTTTTCTTTCCGGATAGAGTCAGCCTTACTTTTGTCAAGATCCCTGTTGTCTCGGTAATTTCATCTGGAGATCCTCAAGGAGCAGAGATCTCCGCATCGCTCCGAGTTTAATATCTCGGTTTGAGCTGGCAGATATTCCAGCAATAATTCATACAGCTGAAGAAACAGGGCGGGGGGAGAAAAAGATTACTTCTGTCTAATTGGCATTACACTAATTACCAGCAAAATACATCAGGCAAATATCACATCTCCTCAGTCTCTGTCATTTTGCATTCCCTGCTCCATTTTCTTTTTCCTCGGCAGCGATAAAACAACGCGGCAGCCATTCCGACACCCCTGAGCACGGATCACATCCTGACCCCCTCCTCCTTTTCCTGCTGCCTCCTTGTTTCCTCACGTCCAGGCAGGTTGTTCTAACCCAGACGCACACGGCTGATGCAGAACTGCTGTTCCCAGGAACCTCTGCATTCCAGCACCTTGCTCTTCCCTGCTGGATCCCTTTCCCAGCCTCTCCCGTGCTCCTTGTCCAGAGGGTTCATGGCCACACATGGAGGAACATTTTATATCTGAACAATACAGAACACAGACTGCAAAGAGAGTCACAGCTTTCACCCGTGGGCCACCTGAGCTGATTTATTCCCGACTCACAGCATCCCTGCCAGTTTACTCCAAATTACTGGAAAAGTGACATTATTTTAGCCCGACAGCACCGGTCTCGTGCTGGAGTAAAGGTGCCAAGTGGGAATCCAAGCATGTCCAAGAGCAGAGTCCTCATCCTCCAGCCCATTCTGACGTGAGCCTGTTTTCTCCTGGATCGGAGCAGCTCCCTGACAGACAAGAGCCCTGGAACAGAGCACTTCAGGGGATCCTTCCCTGTTCTTGTCCCCCGAGCCCAGGAATGAGATCTGGCTGTTAGTTTATAGGGATACAGCCCTGGAAGGAGCATCCAGGTAGGACTCAGTATCCATGACACCCTGGGAGGTTCCATGCTCCCACCAGTGAGGCTCAGCCCTCCTTTTCCACAAGGATTGAGGCTGAGACGCCTCACAGGGATCATTTGGGAACCTTGTACTCAGTGCAGAGGCACAGCCCCCTCTCCATCCCACTGGGGACAACAAGCACGGACAATGTCTCCTGGGAAAACGGAGCCTTCCAGCCACGGACACATAAACTTCCCCCATTCCTGCCTGTTGGAAACTTCTTACCCTGCTCAGAGGTGCTGGAAAGGGAGCCCAGCTCCAGCCACGCTGGCCAGGGAGCAAGGACTGAGCACCACGTGGCCGCCGCTGTGTCCCTGAGCGAAGCGTGGCCGCCTCAGCTCCTGGGAAATGAGCCCTGGATGCTGTTGGGAAGCTGAGCTGTCGGAAAGCAGAGGCAAACGCCGGGGCTGCCATGGTTTGATAACCTCTGAGGCACAGCAGCCCATCCCTGGGATGGCTGGCCACATCCATGACTAATGGGAGATTTATGGAGTGTCCTCTCTGCCGGGGAAGAGGAGCGCTGGCGTTCCAGCCACTTAACAGAGGGGACTTCAAATCAGGATGGATGAGAGCCCGTGGGAAGGAGACAGCAAGAGAGATTCTTTAATGGTGAGAGCACAAAGGATCAAATCCCAGGGAAGAGCCAACAACTGAGGCTGACATCTGACCTGTCTCAACAGCAGAGCTGCCATTGATTTCACCGGGGACAGGGATGAATCCCTTATCCTCTATCTCCTGCCAGCGAGAGGGATTTTCCATGTGAGAGATCCACACCTGACCGATCCTTCAAACTCAGCCACCTGCTATTTTTATGAGGAAGAAACTGCGGCGTGGAGTCCACGAGAAGCTCAGACGGGAGATTCGTAAGCTCCTCTGGCGTTAGGTTTAAATCCCACGCTAATGCAGGTCCCTTGCACGGGCAGAGGCACTGCCAGGCGGGTTTATGGAGACATTCCGGAGCACTGGGAGGCAGATAAAGGGGGAATAACTGCGGTAGATCACACAGGAGCTGGAAATGGCACGTCAAATTACTTCAAAAGGAGCTTTCTAAGGAAGCAGGTCTTTGAAAACAACAAATAGTCTGGGGCTGCTGAGGGATCCTGCCTGTCTGTTGCTTTTACACTCGGTGGCTTTTTCTGGTTTAGACGTGCTCGAAAGCTGAATGCCAAGCTCAGAATCCCTGCCTCCCGCAGAATCCCGGCTTCCTGCAAGTTCAGCTCTTTGTGGAGCCACGGAGCAGGCAGGGTGGGAAAACTGCTCTGTCTGGAGACCAAAAGTGGCCAAAAAAAGTGGCCCAGCAAAACCTCAGCCTGGTCACTCCCCTGTCCAGCTGGCCATGGAGCTGTGCTGGGACAGCAGGGTGGCACAAGGACAGGGATGAGCCAGCCAAGAGGGACAGGAGGGACCTGCCTATTCTGCTTCCAAAACACACAGAGTGTTGTGGCTCATCAACAGAAATCATCATTCCCACTCCTGGCCGTCCCCACCTGTCCAAAGGAACGGCAGCAGCTCCCAAGTTCAAATTCGTATTTTAAAATGTGCTGGAAAACACAAAAGAAGAGCCTGGAGCAGCTTCACCCAACCCCTCGCTCCAAGGAAACGTCCTCCCTGGAGAGGAGCGTGGTACAGGCAAAGAAGGGCCCCACCCTCCTGTTCCCATTGCGGATCTAATTTGGAAAACTCTTCCTGGAACTGGGTTTAACGAACCCGAGCTGAAGCCACGAATAGTCGGAGGCTGACGTAAACTATTTTTGGAAAATCAACTTTCTACCAAAGAAGGGCTGTTGAGATTTGGCCCAGAGATAAGAATAGCTGTTCGTGACCATTTGCATGGGCATTTGCATCGGAATTTGCAACCATTGCCAGGGAAAAGGAAAATGCCAAGTCCTGTGTGGGTTGGGTTCCCTGTTTTAATGTCACTGGGGTCGTGGTCTGCCAGGTGAGAATCCGTTCCCAGGCCTGCTGAGGTGGAATGTGATGGAAAATGTTCCTGCCTTGGACTAGAGGAGTTCCATGACACGGTTTGGCCTCCCTTGTTGGGGAGATGGGAAATTCTCCTTTCCCTGGGACAGCAGAAGTCGCCTTCCCTCAATGAGCTCATTTATAATTCTTAGCTAAAAACTTCTATATTCCCATCTGTTTGGAGCTGATTCCCTTAAGGAAAGCTTGACATGGACCTAAGAGTGGTCCCAAGGAGCGGGGTGAGTTTGGGGTCAGCAGCTCCCAGCGTGTTCCCCAGCCCTGGGGTCTCTGCAGGACTGCCTGGAAAATCCGCACAGGGAGGGCAGGGTCACCTCCCTGAGCCGTGCACTCACCAAGCACAGGGACAGCAGCGTCCTGGGGAGGGCTTCCAGAGGGAAAGAGGAGTAAAGATTAGGAAAAATGATTAAAATTGTCTCCATCCAGTAAATTCAGAGCAGGAGGAAGGTGAAGGACACAACACGAGCGAGAGGACATTCACGGATTTCCACCGGCTTGCCACGGACAGCAAGAGGGAATGGAGGAGATCCCAGCCCAGCCCAGGATGGCAAGGAACAGCGGGAAAACTCCCAAAATCCAATCCTGACTGCAGCAGGCACACACAGAGCCATGGGGACCTGGATATTCTCCAAAGAAGGCACCTTCCCACTGAAATACGGAGTTTTTGTCTCTTGGGCGTTGACGCCGAGTGCCTGCACTGCCCAGACCATTCACAATCCCACCTCATGGGCTCAGGGATGGGAAGGGGGGGACAAAAAACAACCAGAATCCGACAGGGAAATTTGAGTTCTTCAAACAGCTCCTCTAAAGATATCCAGGATCCGCCAAGGATCTTCGGACAACTCGAGGACAACCTTACGTGTGCGCTACCACATAATCTGCGAGGCAAGAGATGAATTATTACAGCTATTTTGGACAACGTCGGAAGCGAGGAGCAGCCTTCTTAGAAGGCCTTGAGAGGATTAAAGGTGCTCTCTGGAGCTGGGAGCGATGTGCTCGTTCCTGGGGCAGGGGAACAGCCGTGCCCTGTTTACCCCGGGCTCCTGGGGACGATGAAGGAAGGTGACCTGGCTGGCGTGGCAGGACGTCTGCTCTGCCCTGAGCAGCTCTGGCGTAAGAGCTTACCCAGAAAATATGGAAAATAAGGAAACAGGGCTGGAATTACAGCTCAGGCAGAAATGTTGAAAGCGGGATGGGGTAATCCAGGGCAATTTGCAATCTGCTGGATGTTTTCTCTCCTGATAAAAATCTTTTCCCAGCGGTGATTAAGCAAATTGGGAGCCGGCTTTGGGGATGAACCAACATTAAGTGTGGAAAGGAGAGAAGTTCCCGATTTCTTCTGGAGAAATGCAGGTACTGAAGATCACTGAGGGACGCAGGGAGAATTTCCAGAGGCAGATGAGGAGCAGAACATAGTCACAAAAGAATGTGGACACCCTAAACCCGGGCAGGACTGGGAACTGCTGCTCAGGACAAAAGGAATTCCAGCCCTGAAGTGTTAAAAAGGGCTGAAGATCAGTTAGAAAAACCCCAAACCCACAATGTCTCAGCTAGAGAGGAGTCCAAGCAGCAGCTAGGCCCGAGCTCAGCTGGGCAGATGTGTGAGTCTGCAAGGACCAGGAACAGCACGGGTGGAATCCCACATCCCACATCCCAGACAAAGGCATTCCTCAGCCTCTGCAACAAAGCAGAAGTGCTGCAGGGTACATTTGCAAAAAAACCCCAACTCCACAGACTGCAAATGCGCCTGGAACTCTTTCTGCAAGACAAAAGGGACATTTACAGATAATGTAGGGAAAAGAGAATAGGTTTTGAGATCTAGAGGAGCCTCTGTGCCAGGGAAGGAGACAGAATGTAATTTTTTTTGTCCCATCTGTTGGCTTCGAGGGATTGAACAACAATCGCAGTGAGAACCTTAAAAAGCAGCTCATGACTGGCACTAAAGCAGAGGCAGGAGGCAGCGACTGCCCAGGGCTGCAAATCCATCCTCGTGTTGAGCAGGAAAAAGGGATGGTTGGCTCGGGCATCCTCTGAGCCATCCACCTTCCCAAGGTGCTCAGAGCCGGGGGAGCTCAGCATTGAGAAAACTCCAGAGAGACCTCGGAGCCCCTTCCAGGGCCTAAAGGGGCTCCAGGAGAGCTGGAGAGGGACTGGGGATGAGGGATGGAGGGACAGGACAAGGGGGAATGGCTTCCCCCTGCCAGAGGGCAGGGATGGACAGGATATTGGGAAGGAATTCATTACCATAAAGGCGGGGAGGCCCTGGCACAGGGTGCTCAGAGCAGCTGTGGCTGCCCCTGGATCCCTGGCAGTGCCCAAGGCCAGGCTGGAGCAACCTGGGATAGGGAAAGGTGTCCCTGCCATGGCAGGAGGTGGCACTGGATGGGTTTTAAGGTCCTTTCCAAGCCAAGCCATTCTGTGATCCCACAGCACTGCAGGGTGCCCGCACAGCCCGGTGCAGCCGTATTTCCGTGCCACGGTCACACTGCGAGCACAAACACTCCCAGCCACATCATCCCTGCACCTGGAGCTGCTGTGGATGTCACCAAGTGCTGCTGGGGGGCTCTGGGCCATCACCTGGACACATCCACCCCACCAAAAGCTTGGTGGCAAATTGGAGACCACGCAGAGAGGAAAATGAGCTGAAGGAAGGGAAGGCTTGAACTATAATCAGAAATGGAGGAAAGAGGAGGAGGGAAACTTCTCCCCAGACTGCCTCTGCAAGGGTTGCCAAAAAGCACCACACACATCCAAGATGTGCCAGATGTTGCTGCTGCCCAGGAACGAGGCTGCAGGTCTGTGGTGGTGGCAGCAGCAGATGGCAATGGCTGGGAGGAGCGCGAGGAAGGGTGGGAGGAGAGGAAGAGAGACCCAGCTGCCAAAATCTCTTGCCTTGGCTCTGCTCACAGGGAGGGACTTGACTCGGTTTTCTTTCAAAGAGGTCTTTAAATGTTGAGTTGCCTGAATGGGATCTCCGAGTACGCACCAGGAGAGGGAATTCTGGTGTTGTGGGACTCCGTGGGAAGAAAAGGGAGGAGCTGAAGCAGGATTTAAGTGTAGACTGGTGAAACTGGGGGCAGAGAGGACCTGCCACTGGGAGGGCTCACCTGGGGTCTCACACTCTGTGCTAACCAAGTGGGAAATTCCCAAAGGGATGCTCCCAGCAGAAATCACGGGCTGGGATTTCATGGCCGTGTCACGCATGGGTAAGACAAGCTGCTCCTTTCGGCTTTGCAACGCATCCCTCTAAATCTTCCCCGAAACCAAGGAAAACCTGGACTGGCGGGGTTTTATTGAGCCCAGCAGCCAAACGCGGGAAGCGGCGTCTCCATCCGTCCGCTCCAGCTGTGCCGAGGTGTTGGGAGGGGCTGGGACAGCACCGGGGAAGGCTGGGCTTGGCAAAGCCCCAGCGATGAACCAGGCAGGAGGGTTTGAAACCAGCTCTGCCACAAAGTTCCAAAGCCGAGCTCTGCTCCCGCCTCGGACGTCAGCAGCAGTGCAGGCTCCGGCATCTGGGAGCAGCAGGATTCCTGCCTCGTGCCTCTGGAACACCAGGATCCCGGCACGGCAGAGGGAGGAGCTGCCAACTCATCCAGGGTCACCCAGAGAGAGCAGCCACCTCTGAAAAATGCAAATTGCAATTTCCTATTTCATTCCCCACCTATGGCGGAGTTTCTTCCCTGGAACTGTGAGGATAAACTCGTGAACATCTGGGAAGTGCGGATCCTACGGCACGGAGAGCGTTGGGAAAGCTCACGAGGTGGTTGTTAATTCCATACTCCGAGCAGGGTTGTAACTGCATGCATTAAAAATGGCATGGGGTCCCCACTTGAAATAACAGCCATGAAACAGATTTTGGGGGCGGAAAAACACGCATCAGAAATGCCTCATCCAATAAATCACAATCTCGGATACGTTCGCACCGCACAGGGACAGAGGGAAAACAGGCTCTGCGTAACAGTTCCTAAATTGCTCATATTTGGTCCTGAAATCCTGCTAAATTCCCTCCACGGCCGGCGGAGAGCGGCTGGCACTGTCCCCACCCAAGCCCAGCGTGCGTTAGGGCAGGGCAGAGCCTCCACGGAGCACCAGCGCTCCCGGGCTCCTTCCAACCCAAGCAAATCTGGGATCCGGGGGGAACAGATGTCTTTGGGAAAAGCAGCGGGTGGCCAAGCGGGAGGCTGAGCTCCGCTCCCAGCTCAGCGTGCCCCACCGAACAGCCCAGGGAAATGTCGGGGAGGAAACAGTGGGCAGTGAGGGGAATGACAAACGCTCGGGATGACCGAGGAGCTGCCACGGCAGCGCCAAGCTCCTGGAGGAGTCTTCACCAGAACTGGTGTAACTCCTCCTGCAAAGGGCCTGGCTCAGCCCCTGCAATAGAGCATTTTACTGCAGTCTGCACAGCAGAAAGGGTCCAAAAAAGGAGGACACTGAGATGTGTGTTAATCAAGTGAAGAACCATCTACAAAGAAAAGGCATGGATCTGTCTTCCAGTTGAAAAGCTATAAATAGCCTTGCATACTTGCTTATCAGATTGGTTCGGCTGCAGGGATAATCTCCTGGAGAAAGCAATGGAAGCCCTGTTATGTTGGATATTTATAACCAGATGAAAGCCGAGAAAATGCACAGTCGTGTCAGCTTCGCGCTCGTGCCGCGGGATGGGGGTGCGGGATCCAGCGCGTCCCCGCGGTTTAACAGAAGGTCAAGAACGGCTTAGTCTGCCCAGCTTCCCAGAAACCCAAGATCCCATCGCTTTGAGGGGTTGGTGCTGCTGATGAAGCCAAGGCAAGGACATGGTGGGACAGTCCCCGAAAGGTCACGATGGTCCCACGTCATTCCTTCTTTGTAGGAAGCAAGACATGACCCTTCTCTGGACAAACGGGGTCTGGTTGGAAGTAGAGGGGGCAGGGGACGGAGCAAACACAACACCCCCAGTGCCTCCCAATCCCCAAATCACCTTTCCCAGTGCCAGGGTCCCCTCACAGTCTGCTTAGAGAATCACGACTCTGACCCCAGCCCCTCAGGTCCCCTGAACTGCCGCACCAGATTGTCTGCAGAGCACCAGGAGCAGCTCTGGATTATGCTGGTGGATTCCCCAGAGCCTTGGCCTGCCACGGCCTCTGCACCCAGTGCAGGTCAGGACAGCTGCTGGAGCCCCTGGAGCCTGGTTCCCAAGCACTGCCATGGGAAGGGAGCCAATTCTGGGGGACGGAGAGCAGAGCAGGGTTGTGGTTGTTCCCTGGGAGCCTCTGCAGTGCCTGTACCGCACGTGGATCTGGTGGCGGATGGGTGTGGGGTGATTCCCGTGCTCCTGGGAGGTGGACACACACGGGGCACCTTGTGCCAAGAAGGGAGCTGGGTTTTAGGGCAGGTTTGTGATGCCGTGGGCAGGGAGCCGTTCCTGGGGGCTCCAGGCAGTGTCCCTTGGCCTTCCTCAGCTTTGCTCATCCCCATCGGGCACACGACGAACACCCCAAGGAACGTCCCAGGACAGCCCTCTCTGCCCTCCACCTTCCAGGTGCTCCTCTCTTTCCTCTCTCTAATTTTAGCCCTGCTCCTCCCTCACTATCTCCGAGTTCCCTGTCACATTCCAGGGCTCAACCTTTCCTCTTCCATGTCCATCATCGCCACTACCTCACCGTATCCATCAGCTCATCCATGTGGCATCTCCTTGCTCACCACCCTTCCAGCCTCCCTTCCAGGTACTCCAGGACATTTGGGAAGCCCAGCGCTGTCACCCTGTGCCAGGGCTCCAGGAATTGCTCCAAACTGCTCTTGCCAGGCGACTGACGGGCACTTCTGGGAAGAAGTGACCTGCACAACACTCATGTGCCTCGTTGCAGGAGCAACAGATGGATTTGGGAACGCCACCATGCCTCGCTCCAGTGGTTGTAACACAGAGAACTCCAGTGTTACTCCAGGAGTAACCTGGGAATTGGGAAGAGATGTTCCACTAGACCTGTCCATTTCCATAACAGAGGGACCCAGCAGGTTTGCAGCTCCCCAAAAACCAGCTGAACACACGCTCAGCCACCTCCCCACCACACACACACCTGTCCCAAAGTCAAGGATGCTCTCAGAAGCAGGAGGAGACTTCAGGAGAACCCTCTGCCACCTCCTCCTCTTCCCTCCCAGAGGTTTGTTTGACCCTGCCACCTCCACAGCCACCTCCCCCGGGGACACGAGCACGGAAGGCAGCAGGTACAGGAGAGAACATGTTATGTGCACAGCCAGAGCCAAATCCAAGGAAGCGCCGGGAGCTGGCCGGAGCAGACAGCTGGGGGGGTGGGCTGCAGCCAGGTGGGGCAGCACAGGGGCAGCACGAGCAGCACGACCGCGGTGAAGCTGCGCCGGGGCAGGGGAAGCGGCTCTCCCGCGGTGACAGCGCAGACGCCTCCAGGGGTTCTCAGGGAAAGCTGGACCCCACCGGGAGATGGCCTGAGGGGCGCGGTGACAGCAGGACACGTCGCTCTGGGGTTTGCCACCACCGCCACCACCACGCTCGCTCAGCCCCCGCTGAGCGGATCTCCTCAGCCCAGCCTGTGCCACTAAAGCTGCTCTGCCCCCGGGAAACTCCCACAGCTCCGGCCCCAGACACACATGGGGAGCTCCAGCACACCCCAACCCCCCTGAGGTGGGGACAGGCGCCCACGGGACCCCTGACTGCGGACACGAGCTCCCCATGGGCTGGGATACAGCCCCTCTGCTCACCCCTGTGCTGCCATCTCCGACCACCCTGTCGGGCCCCCCCTCTCGCCCTCGGGTGTCATTCCAAACCCACCTGTCCCCTGCTGCACCCACCCATCTCCTGCCACACCCACCTGCTTCCTGCCACATCCACCTGTCCCCTGCCACACCCACCCACCTCCTGCCACACCCACCTGTCCCCTGCCACACCCACCTGTCTCCCTGACTCTTCCCATCCCACAGCTCGCCCAGACCTCCCCTCCCTCACCCACCTCTCCCCTCCCCACCACGTCCTTGCTGCTCTCTTGCTTTGAGCCTCACCTCCCGTCCCCACCAAGCCGAGCGTGTCCTGGCTGAGCTCCACGTCACCCGCACCGGGGCCATGGATCATGGAGGACCGGGAGCCTCGGGCGCAGGTCCCAGGGGAGGGGAGAGGCGCGGGGGGCGGGCACATACCGTTCTCAGGGTGCTCCATCTCCCCGATGCTGCCATCGGGCGTGGTGCGCTCGTAGTGGTCCTCGGGCAGGGCCAGGGGCCCGATGCGGGGCCCCGACGAAGATTTGCTGCTGGGGGTCTCGGATTCCTCCAGCCCGCTGTCGTAGTAGCTGTGCTGGGAGGGGTCCTGCAGGTCCTGAGCCTGGCTGGCTGCAGAGAACGTCACTCGGCGATGAGGTAACTGCAGGCAAGAGAGAAAAGCTGTTGCATCACCCACCCAGCAGGTGAAGGCAAAGGGTGGGGGTCATCCAACCTGACCCCATCCTCAGTCCCCATCCCCAGCCCCCCAGAGCCATCCTGACACACTCAGCACCGGGCTCCATCCCAGCCAAGAGTTCCCCATCACATGTGGGGAGCACACTTCGCACGGTCCCCGTGTTCCCCCAACCCATCACTCCCTCCACGGCTCTGTCCCCGCCTCTTCTGTCACCCAGATGTCCCCTCCCATGGCAGGACGGCTCTGGAAAGGTCCCCCCATCGGCACAGCCTCCTGAATCATTGTCCCCACCCTTCACCGCGGGTCCCCACTCTGCGGGTCCCCAACCCAACCCCAAAGCCCTGCGCACGGCCAAGGCCACCCCAAAGCCTCTCCGATGGCATCACTGCCCAGCACGGAGCCACGGCGACATCCTCCCTCCCCTGCCAGCCCCTGGCCTGACCCCAGCTCCCGTCCTCAGCATTCTCCACCCACGGTCACCACCAGCGCCGCTTTGGTGTGCTCGTTCAGCATTTCCAAGACCCCACTTCGCACTTTCCCTCCCCAGCTCTGCCTCACAGGAGCTCCCTGCCAAGAGCCATTAAGCCACATCATTATCCCGCTCCAAATCCTTGCGCCAAATCCTTCTTTGGCTTGATTACCGAGGAGCGGAGAGGGTAGCGCGAGTTCAAGGGGCAAGAACAGGGAATGAAACACAAGCACCGAGAGCAAGAAAAAGCCACCAGGGTATTTCTCCACCAAAAACGCGGGAGGAAGCCCGAGACGGGAATTATTTGCCGGGGATCTGAAGGTGACGAGCAGAGAGAGGAGCCAACACATCGTTTAGGCTGAATACCTTTTTTTGTGCTGGTGTCTTTACTACAAATCAGTGGCAATCAGGCGTCCCACACACAGCGAGCACCGGCCAGGAAGGGGAAGGAATTGAGATGAACAGAGGGAAGGAACACAGAGGGAGCATTTAGATGAGCTGCTTTAAGGTTGGTTGGACCTGATTAAATTCACCACAGATGCTTAGAGACCTGATTTAAGTAACTTCAGAGCTGTTAGGGCTGCTTTTTTTTTTTTTTTTCCTTTCCCAAGACTTTTCTTTTTTCCTGAAGAATTTGTAGAGAATCAGGGAGCTTCCAGAAGACTGGAAGCGAGCTAAAATAGCGCCTGTCTTTAATGATGAGAAAAAAAGAAGAGCTGGAGAATTATAAAACAGTTAGCTTAATTTCAGTTCCTGGAAAAATACTGAAGCAGATAAAAGAACTCTTTGTAAGTACCTACAAGATAACAAGGAAATGAGTAACAGCCACTGTAGGTTTGTCACAAACAAACATGTCAAGCCATTGAACTCCTTCCTTTGAAAAGACAGCAGGCCTCGTGGAGGGAGGGGGAGCAGTCCATGTTCTAGCTCGACTTGAGGAAGTTTTATTTTGACACCGTTTTAGCTGATTTCCCTCATAAGTAATGCAAGCAAACAGCGGAGGAGCAGCACGGCACAGCCCTGCCTGGGTAATGCAGTGCAGGGCGGGTGCAAATCATTTGGAAAGCTTTATTCCCAAAGGAATTACTGCAGACAGCCCTTCCAGCTGGGATCACGGATCGAATTAAATCTCCGGGTTGTGTCCCGAGTCCGTTGCTGGGCGCTGCTTTCATTAACTGCTGGCACGACAGATGTGGGATGGATCTGTCACACCTCACCCTCGTGAGCAGTAATCACAGCGGGCTGAGGATCACTGCACATCACGGCCTGGGGATCCACCCACGGTGCCAACCTCCCACCCAAAAATGCATCGATGTCGGGGTGTGCGAACAGGCTGGGGTGTGCCAGCTCTGCTGGGCGCCAGGAGGCTGAGCTGGGCACCGCGTTGGGGGAGCCGTGCCCCACTTCAGCAGAGAAGGCCAGAGAAGTAGTTGTTAGAAACCACAATGAAATATTTTTTGAAAAGAGAGAAATTGGTTCAGGGAAGAGAAGGTTAAGGGTGGCAAAGGCTGGAAAGGAAAAACCTCTGCTTGGGACCACTGGCGGATAAGAAGGAGTGACCTCCACCTGCAGCAGGGAAGACCAGGTTAATCACCATGGAAAAAACCCCAGTGGAAGGTTTGGCCAAGGTTTGGCCAAGTGCAATCACAGAATCATGGAGTGGGTTGGGTTGGAAGGGCCTTAAACCCCATCTCGTCCCACCCCTGCCACGGGCAGGGACCTTCCACTATCCCAGGTGGCTCCAAGCCCCGTCCAGCCTGGCCTGGGACACTGCCAGGACGGGGCACAGGCACCCAGTGCCCGCGGGGTGCCAGAGCAGAGGGCGCAACCCCTGTCATTAAGGCACAGACGAGCCCCTCCCAGGAGGGCTCTGGAGGGGCTGAGGACAAGGCAGCGCTGCCCAGGTGCTGATGACCCTCCGGAGCCCACAGGGAGTGTGTAAAGCCTGGCACTGCCCTCCCCCAGCCTCCCCCTGCACCCCGCCTGCCCACCTGACACCAACTCCCCGCCTGGCCGGGGCTCATCCCGAGCTCCGGGCTCCTGCTTTCCTTCCATGCTCGTACCAGCCCAGCCAGACGAGCCGGGCTCCTCGGGGTGCTGCGATGACACAAATAAACAACCTCCCAAAGCCAGGCACGATCCCTCCCCCGGGGGGGCTCCCTCAAACAGCAGCGCTTTTACCTGAAAAACACCTTCTTTAAATGTCACCTCGTGCCAGGCAGCCCTCGAAAGGGCTCCTCTCACTGCAGGGCTCCCAAGCCCTGTCACCTGCAGCCCCACAGGGCAGCGTGGCACTGGCACGGGGAGTGCCCCCCTCCCGCTGTGCCCAGCCCCACCAGTTTGTGCCCTGGGATGCTCTCCACCCGCACAGCCCCGCTCTGGAGTCATGGGAAGGCACGGGATCAATTTGTCTGGCCCTGGCTCGCAGAAATTGGGTTTGGTGTGACCCTTCCGGGGGAGGTTAAAGAGCCTTTGAGCGGCAGGGGCCTCTGCACAAGGAGCTGCTTGTGCAGTGCAGTCGAGGCAGGCCTGAGCTTCTGTTTGAGGAGTCAAACACAGCAGGGCCGAGTCACAACCTGCAAACAGCAAATCTGGTTTGGGGCCCTCATCTTTCCTGGCCCCAGTTTTTTTCCCCATTCCTCATCAGAGGTGACCCTTGCAGGTGCCATCTCACCAGGGCCTCCTCCAGCGCCTTCCTGCCCCTCCAACCTCGCAGGTTTTCCCACCTGAGGTCTGTGGCAGCCTCTTAACCCTGAGCTACTCGTGCAGCGTGACCCCTGAATCCATCTTCAAGTCAGCGCTTCCCAGGATATCAGCCGGCATTCCCTGTTTCTCCGCCCACAGCGTCGCGCCGGGCTGCGTTGAAATGCGCTTTGTTTAAGCGGGCCCAGTTTACCCAGCAGTCGGAACTGCTCTGCATGACTGCTCCGTCCTCAGCACCATCTCCCACTCCGCCAATCTCCGTGGCAGCCGCAGGTTTATCAGCCGTGATTTCAGATTTCCTTCCAGACTGCTGAGCGCGGCGAGGAACGGCAGCGGGCACGGCGGCGCCGCCGCGGAGCAGCTCCAGGAGAACCTCGCTCCTCGAGGAATCCCAGCCAAGCTTCCCTTCTCTAAGCTCTGGATAAACCAGATCTGCCTCACAGTGCCGTGCTAAGAACCCCAGAATCCCAGCTTGGAAAAGCCCTTCAAGGTCATCGAGTCCGAGCTGTGCCCGATGCCCAGCCCAGAGCCCTGAGTGCCACCTCCAGCCCTTCCCATGGCACCTCCAGGGATGGGGACTCCAAACCTCCCTGGGCAGCTCCTCCCAATGCCTGACCACCCTTTCCATGGAGAAATTCCTGCTGACATCCAAGCTGAGAGTAGCGTTCATGCAAAATAATTAATAATAATAATAATAATAACAAATAATTAATAATAATAAAGTCCCCATTATCAGCTGGGTGCATCCATCAGTCTCCAGCTGCTCTCTGCCCACCACAAACCAGCTCTGCCTCTCCAGCCCCGCAGGAGCGCCTGGAGCAGACCTTGTTCCTCGCGGAGGCCGGGACCATGCCTAAGGAAAGGTTTGAAAGCCAGACCTGTCACGTAACGCCAGTGCCCAGTGTCCCCCGCCATCAGCCACAGTGACTGACGTCAGTGCTATTTCCATCAGCCATTCCCTGCTTCAGCCATTAATCCAGTTGTTCCCTGGGGCTGCCGAGGACAGCGAGCACTGCACAGCCCCAGCCAGCTCTTCCAGCTGCTCGTGGCATCGCCGCCCTCCCAGTCCTGCCCATCCCGGGCTCCCTGGCTCCACGGACACCTCCGGAGCAGAGAGATCCCACTTTTTTTGTACAAATCTTTCCATTCCATCACGTCAAATATCTCTGTTTCCAATGCCTTTGCTGGCTCCCAGCGCATGGGTAGGTCCCACATCCTACGTTGTTATGTCTCAGCCCAGATCACTCCAACTATTTATTGAATACTTTTGCATTTTTCTCCGTAATTAACAATTTCGCAATCTCCACTTGGGATTGACAGTTCCTGGATTCCACCTCTTCCCAGCGCATTTTTTAAAGTACTTATTGTGTTGACTTTGTAATAATTGATTTTCCCCCAATGTCGTTGGCTTTGCTTGTTAATTTTCTCCACTCCAGAACGACTCATTTCTCCTAATTGCTGTAACTCTCTCCTTTTACCCCCACTATTTATTGGTTTCCTATTTCCAACTGTGCTGGAATGGGATTTGGGGCAGAGCTGTCTATTTTCTCAGCCGAGAAACGGTGGCGTTGGATAAAAAAAACCTCATTTTCAGGGTTCCCCAGTGCTCGTTGCAATATTCCTGGTGGGGAGACCTGTGCCAGCTCCACATCTGAGGGACAAACAGAGCCCCTGTCCCCCTCTTCCCGCAGGGATGCTCTGATGGGGATGTTCATCCCCGGGAAAATCCTGCATGTTCCGTGCTGCCGCAGCAGCTCAGGGATTTTTCCGGAGGAGGAATCGTTGGCAGCTCTCCCTCTGATGACCCCCATCCTCTGTGAAGTGCTCTCCTGCCTCTTTGAGCCCGTGCCTGCTCCGGCCTCCGCGGATTCCGGCAGCAATGAACTCCCGGCCCATGTGCTCGCTGGAAAAGCTCTTCCCTTTGCTCCTGCCTCTGCTGCCTGCTCGCTTTGCCTTGAACTTCTCCTACCTGCAGGGTTGTGAGGAAAGAGCAGTAATTGCTCCTCGCTCTGCCCCCTCCCAATTCCACAAATCCCGGCTGCATCCTGCTCTGCCAGGTCCTCCTGCAGACACCGGCCAGGTCTGGCCAGCTGGGCTGCCCTTCCCTGTGCCCCTTCCAGCCCTGCTGCCCTTCCATGTGCCCCTTCCAGCCCTGCTGCCCTTCCCTCTGCCCCTTCCAGCCCTGCTGCCCTTCCCTGTGCCCCTCCCAGCTCTGTCCCAGCCTTCCAGCCACAGGGAAGCCAGGCCCAAACCCACAGCTCCAGTTTTGGTGCTCGTCTGGCAGTAGCAGGAACTTGTTTTGGTGAGGAATTTTCGTGGGCTGTCCCCGACCTGCCTGGTCCTGGCTGCACATCCCAAACCCCCCGATGCCAATCCCTGCCTGTGCTGATTCCCTCTGCCATGAGGGAAAAATCGTATCGGGAGAAATTTCTTCATGGAAAGGGGGGTCTGGCACTGGAAGGGGGGTGGTGGAATCACCATCCCTGGAGGTGTTCAAGGAACGACTGGAGGTGGCACTCAGTGCTCTGGGCTGGGTGACATCAAAGCTTGATGACCCTGGAGGTCTTTTCTAACCTTAATGGTTCCGTGAGGATTCCCACTCGTGGATGCTGGATGGGGGCTAAGGGGACCCCGCACTCCTCAGCCCCTCTGCTGCCTCCTGCCTCTTCCTCCCCTCATTCAAACATCTCCAGATCCATCCTGGACCTGCACCAGGCAGATTCTCCGTGCTAAACCCGGGGAAAACCAACTCAGTCCAAACAAGAGCGGTGCCAGGAGGGAAGAGGAATTTGGGATGTCACCGGGTCCCCACAAACCCACGGCATCACCCCCCGTGCAGGGGGCAGGGACGGAGCAGCAGGAGAAATTCCATTGTTCACAAAGGAAACCATAAAATCCGCCCCGGGCACCCTTTTCTTGCTGGCAGGGACGGAGAGGAGCCACCCTGCTCCCCTCCCCGAGCGCAGTGGGGGAAATCCAGCCCTTGTTAACCGGCTCGCTGCTGATCCCCAAGCGGGATCCACGGCTCCCGGGCTCCTCTGGCAGCTTCCAAAGGCTCCTGCTCCTCCCCACATGCCAGAAGCCTCCTCTCAGGCAGCTGCCAAAGGAGCTGCTTCCCCAACAGCCGCCACAATGCAGCAACTCACAGGGCCGGGAGTGAAAGGCAATGTCAGAGCCAGCGCCCGGAATATCAAAATAAGCGACAAGGGAGCCATTGTGGCGCGGGAGTTACTCAACTTCACACGGATTCGTGAACCCCTCTCCTTCACAAACCAACCTGGAGCGCTGCAACATCCCTGGATGCCGAGAGGAAGAAAGATAAGCCCAGGGACCGTGCTCTGAACGACCCAGAGCCAGCTTTCCGTGGGTGGAGGCTTGGGAATTATTTGCTTTGCCTGGAGAGGAGCAGGGCTCCAGTGCAGCGCAGCACAGCCTTCGGAGCAGGAGGCTGAGGGGAATATTATGTCCATGGAAACCAGGGCAAGCCTCGAGGAAAGCTGGAGCTGAATTGCCAAAACCACCCAGGGCAACGCTCGAGCTCCAGGAAACAGGACACGGGCCCAGCTCGTCCCTGAGCCGACCATTTTACAGCTCGTCCCTGAGCCACCAGCGCTTCTGCTGCTGTGCTGGGGTGAGGATGGAGCTGAGACAGCTCTTCCCATCCTTTTCCATGGCCCCCCAGCAGCACACTGTGCAGCCACTGCACTGATTTTTGGAGGAGAAGCCCCCCGAGAGCCCTCCCTGCTCATTCTGCACTCACCCTGCAGGTGATGGGGAGCGCTCAGGGCGTTTCCTGGCACAGCAGCACCCTGAGGGACAGGGACGAGGCAAGCACTGCCCTGGCTTGGTGTCACCTCCTGGCACCTACAGTTCCCCTCTGCTCCTCCCCTTGGTGGCCCGGGGGTCCCTCCCTGCCCTGCCAGAGCACCTCCAGCTGTTCAGGTGGTTAAGCAGACCCAGCTGCATTCCCAGGGTTGCTCCCTGTTTGCACAGCATGAAGGAATTGAGGGAAGAGCTGGTGCCGAGCGTGGGATCAGGTCCCAGGGGCTCTGCCTGCCTTGGACGAGAGAGGGAGATGGACGGCCCCACCTCTAAGCAAAGGTGTGGCCTGTGCACACCTGTGAGACCCAAAACACTGTGAAGACTCAAAACACTCGCTCAGGCCCTCCCAGAATTCGTCCCTGAAGGTGGCGTCTCCCAAAGAACCCTGGCAGTTCTGGGCAGTAGCACCAGCACAGTTAAAGGCCCGGCTCTGCCATCTACCAGCCTGACTTTACTGGGGTCACCTCCAGCACAGCCACGGGGGTCCCACAGGGTGCATCGGCCGCGGGGCGACAGCTCCGGTCCGTGATGCTCACGGGGCCTCGTGTGGTGGCTGTGTCTGCCCACAAATCCCCGTGTCCATCCCCAGTTCCCAACAACCCCTCACAGCTGACAAACGATACCAGAGAAGGAATCCACAAAACGCAGGAATCCACGCAATCCCGAACCCAGGTATTATCCCAAAAAGCTCCCGCTCCCCTTCCTGAGCGGCTGCTCAGCTGACAATTAGCGAGTGCTGACCTTGCAGTCAGCAGAGCCAGTCTCCGAGTCCTGCCGAAATAATGATAGCAGAGCAGCCAGCCTCAAATGGACATCAGCTCCCGAGGCACTATTTAATGAATAAATCCAGGGAAAATGCGGGCTGACTCCACATAGGTGCCCCGAAGCCTCCTGAAATTTGCATGATGCTCAAAGAAGCCGCCAAAGCCCGGTGCCAACCTGCCTGGTCAGATCGAATTTATCTAACTCAGAGCAAGATCTAACGCAATTAGAAACCCATTTAGGCAGCCTGGGGACAGAGCCTGCCTAACCCTCAGCCTATCCCAGCTCTGAGCCCATCCAGGAGGTGCCGTTTGGCTTTTCTTTGGGTGAAATGAAGATGGGCAAGGAAAATGTGGAAATAAATCGTCAGAAGGGCGAACGGTAAAACCGAAAGGGGTCATAAGCTTTATGGAATGATGTCTAAATTGGCCTGGCCGTGGAATGTCTGTCACCATCCTGCTGATAATGGAGCTGTTCTGGGGATGGTTGGTGTGGAGTGGAAATTGCCCTGGCCGCAGCGGGAGGTCTCATAATCACGTTAAAACCATCTGAAGGTCCCAGGGAGAAAAAGCTTCCGGGACTGGGAGCGACACTTGAATAAAACCCTCGAGGAATCCAACAGCTGCGGAGTGGGAAAACAGTGCTGGGAAAATAATGAGCTAATCTGGCTCCCAGTTGCACCCAGTGGAGCTGACAGGGAGTGTTGGAGGCTCTGGGGAGAGCAGGGGGTCTGAAGCTGTAGACTCAGGACTCTGTTAAAAAAAACTGGAGATAACCAGGAATGCTTCCACGGAAGCCTTTCCACGGAAAACCTGTCAATTTGCTGAAATCAGATCATTATTCAAGCGAGCTCCTTGTTTCAGGGTTGGGGCGTGGGGGGAGATCTTTGCTGACACGTGAAAATGAAAAAATGATGCTCTTGCAAAGGTACCTTTCACTTCAGGGCTCCAGCCAAGTATTAATTACGGAGCTCAACCCAAAAAGGTCAGTCAGAATCGCGCCTTCAGAAATTACTAGGAAAAAAATATATATTTATATATAATATATATTCTGATTGACTTGGGAAATAGGGGGAAAAACTGTCAATTCTTCCTGATTTGCTCTCCAACTGAAAATTTTCCTCTGAGGGCAAACCTGTTTTGCAACCAGCTCCATTTCCACAGGCAAAGGGCAGCAGCTTTTCCTGTCTGCCCACGGAATCGTGCCTGTTCCCGAGGTCTGGGCACCCACAGGCTGCAGAGTGGGCAGAGCCCTCACTTTAGTGGTCGGCACCTCCTGATGAACAGAGATACCAGGTGAGACAAACCTTCCTTTGGAGACATCAAACAGGTAGGACAAGTCATAGGAAGGCTTCTTAGGGCCACTTATCTTGCCTGCACTGCTCCAATTCCCGTTCCCACCAGCACAGGACCCCTGGGATGGACGAGCCCCTCAAATCCCAGGATTGCTGTCACATCCTTGGCCAAACCAGGTCGTGGCTCCAGACAAATTCCCTGCACGTTAGCGAAGGTTTCTGAGCTCTCTGGGCGAGAGACCAGAGATATCCCTAATAAATATCCCCTAATAAACTCTGATCCACTTGAAATCCTTGGGAAAAAAGAAAAACCCACCCAAGCTCCTCCAGGCACTTGCAGAGCCTGGAATCACAACACCCCAAAAGGTCTTGCCCAGCCTGAATGAAGACAAAGGGCTCTTCAAACACCTGAAACACGGGGTTCGCTTTCCACAGGGCTCGAGTGCTTTTGATGAACAAGCAGGATGAACGCATGAGCGTGAGAGGAACATCGCACCTCGCTCCAGCAGGACACTTCCAGCAGGATCTCGGTCCAGAGCTCAGCCAAGAGGTGCCCGGATCTCTGGCAGAGCCTCCCCGGCAGCTGCTCCCGAGCGCCGGGGAGTTGGGAGGATGTGAAAACCAGGCCATGTGGGAGCAAAATAGCTGCGGGCTTCCAGGTTGCTCGGGCCTTTCAAGATGTCTCCGAGGAGCTGAATTAGAGCACGCTGCTCCGACAGCTCCGGAGCAGGATCAGTTCCCAGGGAGAGAGGTGGGGAATCGCTGCCCTCCCCAAAGGACGGCCCCGAACTTTGATGGAACGTGCCAGGATCCCGGTGCCATGTGCAGACAGGAGATCAGAGCGGGTGTTTTGCAAGCCAGGAGGAGCTCAGAAGGATGTTTACATCCCGGGAAAGGGGCATCTTCAGGGATCTCTGGGCAGGACCCACAAGGCCTGGCTGTGAGTGCCAGAAGGGTGGAAATGATGAGGTGGTGGAGCTTTCTCCTGCTCTGCTGGCAGGTCACAGCCCTCGCTCCCACCACAAACCCACCCACGCTTCCCTGCAAGCAGCTGAAGGGCTGAGGCAGTAAACAGCTTCCACCACACCAGGCATTGATGCAAAACAGCCAGGAATGTTTTCTGAGGGATCTGGGGGAGTTGTTTTCTTTCTGGTCCTCTGCCTGACCTCCTCGTCCTCTTGAGAGGGTGAGGTTGGGAATCACACTGGGAAAAGAAGCCTTTGCTACAGGTAGGATGTGGAAAGCAGGTCCTCAAGGGTGCAGAGACCTCCAGAAAAGTGCAGAAAGTCAGGGAATAGAATCATGGAATGGTTTGAGTTGGAAGGAACCTGAAAGCTCATCTCATTCCAGGCCCTGCCATGGGCAGGGACACCTTCCACTGTCCCAGGCTGCTCCAAGCCCTGTCCAGCCTGGCCTTGGGCACTGCCAGGGATCCAGGGGCAGCCACAGCTTCTCTGGGCACCCTGTGCCAGGGCCTCCCCACCCTCACAGGGAGGAATTCCTTCCCAATATTCCATCTAATCCTCTCCTCTTTTAGTTTAAAAGAGTTCCCCTTTGCCTATCACTCTCTGCCTGTGTAAAATCTCTCTCCATCTTTTCCATAGCTCTCCTTGAAGTACAGAAAAGGGTCAAGACAAAAGACAAGGTCAATGAAGGACGTGCTGGGGGGAAGCTGAGTGGGTCTGAGTTGCAGATCTGACTCCCAGAGGTGAAGCCAAGGCTGAGCTCCATCCAGGTTGGACTGGTGGATGCTGCAGCCACAGTCAGAGGTGACAAGAAAAGGGGCTCCAAGATGCCAGGGGTGACCTCCCCACCCCTGTTCAATCCTCCTGTGCCTCAGCCGAGCTGTCTGTGCTTTCTGGGGCACTGAAGGATCAGGGCACTGCAGGAAGAGCTTCTTTTGGAACAATCTCCGCTGACCATCTTGGTTTCTCCCAGGAGCAGGGCTGGGTTGTGCAATGGTGGCTTGGCTGTGCCCTGGGGATGGGCCGTGCCCAGGGTGCCTGGCAGGTGCTCTCACAGGCCAGGGGCGGGTGGGGATGAGGGCGGAGGGGCACGAAGGCCATTTGGGCCGGGCACAGCGCTCAGCATTCCAAAGGATGTGCCAACCGGCAGGAGATTTGCCAGGGCACCACGGGGCTGTGTCCAACACCCCACAAACCACGACAGGGCTCTTTGGGACCTGCCCTGGCACTGCCCCACACGGGGGGATTGGCTCTGGGGTTCCAGCTGGCCACCAGCTCAGGGACACCAGAGCACAGCAGCCACCCCTCTGCTCTTGTCCCACGGCTCCCAGGGCTGCCCTCCCCAGCCCTGACACAATTCCAGCCACTCCGTGCCCTTTGCTCCAGGCATTCCTCAGCCCTCGTTCCCTCCACAACGCCCTCCCTGGCCTGCCCTACATCCCGCACCCTCTCATTACTCCAGCCTCCTTCCATCCCATCCCATTCCAGAACATCCCAGAACATCCCAGCTCCGTCCTCACCTGGGAACACCCCACCCTCCACCGCCTCCAGCTGCATCCCACCCTCTGTGCTTCACCCCATCCACAGCCCCTGGGTGCTCTCTGGGCTGGGTGCCCGGGGACACACAGGGACCATGGGGACACCCAGGGACACCCAGGGACACCCAGGGACCACAGGGACACCCAGGGACCGTGGGGACCACAGGGACACACAGGGACCACGGGGACACCCAGGGACACCCAGGGACACACAGGGACACCCAGGGACCCCAGGGACACACAGGGACACACAGGGACACCCATGGACCACAGGGACACCCAGGGACACACAGGGACCACAGGGACCACGGGGACACCCAGGGACCACAGGGACATACAGGGACCACAGGGACACCCAGGGACCACGGGGACACACAGGGACCACGGGGACACCCAGGGACACCCAGGGACCACGGGGACACCCAGGGACCACAGGGACACCCAGGGACCACGGGGACACACAGGGACTACGGGGACACCCAGGGACCACGGGGACACCCAGGGACCGGGGGGATACCCAGGGACCACAGGGACACACCCTGTCACAGCCCCAGGTTCTGCCCCAGGATTTGGGTGTCGGGTGAAGCAGCCTGCAGGGCTGGGCCCTGCTCCAGGGAACAGCACTGCAGCTGAGAGCCCGGCCGAGCGGGCAGAGAAGTGCTGGGAATATCAATCAGGGAGGCTTGGAGCGAGCGGCTGCACACACAGCCAGGGCTTTCATCCCCCAGGATCCACAGCTCGGCCGGCAGAGCCAGCCAGGGGCTCAGCCCCGTGCTGGGAGGGCTCAGCATCCCTCTGTACTGGGGCCAGCACGGTCAGGAGAGACTGGGGAAAGCCAGGGCGAAGGGAGAGATCAGGAGAGAGGGTGGAGAGGAGCAGACACAGTTGTGGAAGAAGTGGGACGATTCCGGGGGAAAAAAGGAGGAGTTCCCCAGACCCAAGCTAGGAAAGGCCAACGCTGGCTCCAAGGGCACCAAGCCGGAGAGAGGCTGAGGCTGTGAGAAGGAAGAGGAAGAGGAGGGCAGTGGGCAGTGAGAAGCAGGGAGGAATGGCAGGAGGGGAACTGAGCAGTGCTGTCACCCAGCCCCGTGTGGGGAGCCCCAGGCAAGGAGCACAGGCTGGGTGAGCCTGCAAGGGAGAAAGGACGAGGTCCCCAGCGCTGGTGGGGCCAGGGACTGCCAGGCAGGAGCGACCCAGTGACCTCCTCGATGGCTTGGGGACAGTGAGTGCCACTGCCTCCTTGCAGACGCTGCCCACAGAGTTGTCACCTGCCCAAGGCTGCCCACCCCGCTGCCACCTGCTGTCACTGTGTGCACCCCACTGCCACCCTGCCCACAGCACAGCCTGTGCACAGCCCTGTGCCCCTCTCCCGGAGGCTGTGCACCCCCTGTGCCACCTCCCGCCACGGTCCGGGCTGCACAGCCCCCACTGCCACCTCCCTGGGGACAGGGGGTGTACCCTGCCCGGTGCCACCTTCTGCCAGGGGAGGCTCCGGCTGCACCCCCTGCATCCCCTACCCCGACACACAACCTGGGCGTGTGTCCGTGCCACCCCTTGTCACAGAGACCGCGGTCCCCTCCGTGCCACCTCCATGGGGTGCTGGCAGGGAGCACCCCGCTGTCACCTCCCACGCACGGGGCGCAGGCTGGGTACACCCCGCTGCCACCTGCCCCCGCAGCACGGCCTGCGCACACCCACGCTGGCTCTGGCTGCACCGCAGGGCTGCTCATCCCTCCTGGCTGAAGCTTCTCATTCTGAGGTCCCAAATACCCCACGGGGCTCTCGCTCCCTGCCACCAACCAAAGTCCCCAGCGCAGACGTGCCTGCCTTGCCTGTGGTGCCCTCAGCATCCTCACCAGTGCCCCAGCACAGAGCACAACCCCCTCCCCACCTTGTCCTGTGCTCCCCTGGCTCGCCCAGGCACCCCAGTGATGCTCACAAGCTGCTGTGCCTTGACACAGCCGCTCTTCCCAGCAGATCCAGGGATCTGCAGCCCCTCAACGACATCGCCCTCATTCCGTCTCGGCCTGGCAGAGCCAAATCCGGCCCAAGCTGATCCCAGGAGCAGGAGCTGATTCACAGTGCCGAGGAACTGCTCCCAGCACAGTGTGTCTCTGAAACTGGGGAAAAGCAGGGCAGGTCCCCCATGAACCCTCAGCTCCATCTGCAGCTCCTTGCTGGATCCATTTATCAGCTCATTCCACGTGAACGACCTTGAGAAAACCCACTGACCCAGGACAGTGGGAGACTTGCCCAGACATCTGCCAGCACCTAAACCTGCAATTTATGGAGACTCTGAGCTAAATTCTGAAACAAAACTATTTCATTTCTGTCCATTACAGCTACAATATTCCTCTCCTCCCCTCCCGCAGAGAGTAATTAATGCTGCACCGCGCTCCGAGCCCGCGGGCAGGTGCAGGAACCTCTGCTGAGCTCGCTCAAGTTCACACCACTCCAGCCGCCTTCCCGGGTGGTGGGGGGCTGTAAGGACTCGGGGCAGTCTTGGCAAAGGATGTAGAATATCCCCTTCCGGTAAAAAAGGATGGCGCCTGGGAGCCAGGCAGAAGAAAGAGCCGCTCCCCACGCCAGCGCCTGAGTTCTCACCCCAGGTTCATCAAAGAGCTGCCAAGGACAAGGAAGGAAGGGAAACTTCTCTCAGAAAGTTCCCAAAGGGAAGCAGATAGCAGGGCTGAGCCAAGCCCCCAGACTGCCCTGCCCAGCCCTGCGGGGAGCAGTTATTGAGGTGGTTGCTGGTGTCTCCTTTCCTCCTCTGCAGCCATCGCATCTCCCCGCGGGTCCCAGCCCTGCCTGCCCAGGAGGCCCAGACACTTCCTGGATGGTTCAAGATAAAACCTTATGCTGTTAGCAAAACAAACGAGGAGGCTGTGAGAGCCAAGGCTGGCACAGGGCTCAAACCACCGAAGCCAGAACCACTGGTTTCCCCGGCTGATCTAATCTCTCCCAGCGCCAGAGCTCCTCTGCCCCGGCAGCCTGGTGTGGCCACTGGAGGCCCTGGGGAAGAGGTGATCTGGTGTGACGAGAGCAGGGATGGGTGCCCCAGTTTGGAAGAAAAACCAGGAGAAACAGGAATGGGTGGCCGGGGAGGGGGTCCCTGAGATGGGATGGTTGGGTGGTGGGAGGGGGGTGTTGGACTGTCCCTGCCTACCAGGATCCATCTTTTCTCCAAACAGCTGGAGACAAGACCCTGAGCAAGCCCCACGGCATTGGCATCACCCCCATCCATCCCGCCAGGAGATGCCATAGAGGGCAGAGCCATCTGCGTGGGGAGCAGGACCACCCGGCTCCAGCAAGCCTTCCTGGGAGGATCTCTCCTTCCCATCACCTCCCGAGGTGGGGGAGCGCCGGGATCCGGGCGCTGCTGACACGCCAAGGCTCCATCTGCAACCGCGTGCGCCCTCATTGCAGCACTGCGGCGGGCGGGAGCCGGCGGCTGCCAGCCCGCGCCGGAGGGATTTGGGTCAGGCTAGCCAGGCACAGGGATCTGCTCCGCCACGCTCTGGCTGTGGGACGTGGGTGTGGCTCGAGAGGATGTGGGGATCAACCAGGAGAAGGTTTGAGGGAGGATGTTGGGGTGGAAGAAAGCTGGGCGGGCTGGGCCATGGCTCGGAGTGCGTCCACATCCACACATGTACGTGTGTGTGTGTGTGTGTGTGTGTGTGTGTGTGTGTGTGTGTGTGTGTGTGTGTGCAGGGGTTGGGAACCCTGTCCTGGAGGAACATCCTTAGGGGGCCAGGCAGTGACTGGACATGGGAGATGCCAACCTGGGGATGAAGGGTCAGCACCACGAGGCCTCTGGACTGACCACGCTGGGCTGCAGTGGAGGTTTTGTGGAGATGGCCGGTCCACGTGAGCATCACTGGCCTCCGCAGGGCCTGAGTGCTCCAGTGGCCAAGGACATGGAAAATATGCCTGGGAAATTGCTGGGAGCGAGAGCCTCTTCAGGGGCAGCAGGGAAAATAAGGCACAACTGGTCAAAAATAGAAAACTTTATTGAAGTCAAATCCAACAGGGCAGCTGAGCTCAGCCCCACGGCAGGAGCCCAGCCTGCCGCTCATCGGGGTACAAAGAAGGGGGCAGGGGTCTCATGGGGCACAGGGGGTACAGCACCGGGGGGGAGGGGGGGGGCCTCACCCACGGGGCCCCAGGAA